>CM053030.1:349232953-349311524 GCA_028564925.1 Lithobates sylvaticus | reverse complement strand
TTTAGTCCCAAGTGATTGAATAAAGACAAAAAAAATAAATAAAAAAAATTTATTCAAAAAGTTGTCACTAAATGATATATTGCTCACACATGCCATGGTTATATGTGGAATTGCACCCCAAAATACATTTTGCTGCTTCTCCTGAGTATGGGGATACCACATGTGTGGGACTTTTTGGGAGCCTAGCCGCGTACGGGGCCCCGAAACCCAAGCACCGCCTTCAGGATTTCTAAGGGTGCAAATTTTTGATTTCACTCCTCACTACCTATCACAGTTTCGAAGGCCATAAAATGCCAAAATAGCACAAAACCCCCCCAAATGACCCCATTTTGGAAAGTAGACACCCCAAGCTATTTGTTGAGAGGCATGGTGAGTATTTTACAGCTCTCATGTGTTTTTGAAAATGAAGAAAGTAAAGAAAAAAAAATTTTTTTTTTCTTTTTTCAATTTTCAAAACATTGTGACAAAAAGCGAGATCTGCAAAATACTCACCATACCTCTCAGCAAATAGCTTGGGGTGTCTACTTTCCAAAATGGGGTCATTTGGGGGTGGTTTGTGCCATCTGGGCATTCCATGGCCTCCGAAACTGTGATTGGCAGTGAGGAGTGAAATAAAAAAATTACACCCTTAGAAAGCCTGAAAGCGGTGCTTGGATTTTGGGGTCCCGTACGCGGCTAGGCTCCCAAAAAGTCCCACACATGTGGTATCCCCGTACTCAGGAGAAGCAACAGAATGTATTTTGGGGTGTATCTCCACATATGCCCATGGCATGTTTGAGCAATATATCATTTAGTGACAAGTTTTTGTAAAAAAAAAAATTATTTTTTTTTTTTTTCATTATTCAATCTCTTGGGACCAAAAAAAAAAATATTTAATGGGCTCAACATTGCTCTCAGCAAATAGCTTGGGGTGTCTACTTTCCAAAATGGGGTCATTTGGGGGGGGGGTTGAACTGTCCTGGCATTTTATGCACAACATTTAAAAGCCTATGTCACACGTCACCCACTCTTCTAACCACTTGAAGATAAAGCCCTTTCTGACACTTTTTGTTTACATGAAAACATATTTTTTTTTTGCAAGAAAATTACGTTGAACCCCCAAACACTATATATATTGTTAAAGCAAAGGCCCTACAGATTAAAATGGTGGGTGTTGCATTTTTTTTTTTTTCCACACAGTATTTGCGCAGCGATTTTTCAAACGCATTTTTTGTGGAAAAAATACACTTTTTTTTATTTTAATGCACTAAAACACACTATATTGCTCAAATTTTTGATGAAATAAAAAATATGATCTTAGGCCGAGTACATGGATACCAAACACGACATGCTTTAAAATTGCGCACAAACACGCAGTGGCGACAAACTACATACATTTTTAAAAGCCTTTAAAAGCCTTTACAGGTTACCACATTAGATTCACGGAGGAGGTCTACTGCTAAAATTACTGCCCTCGATCTGACCTTCGCGGTGATACCTCACATGCATGGTGCAATTGCTGTTTACATATGACGCCAGACCAACGCTTGTGTTCGCCTTTGCGCAAAAGAAGGGGGGGCAGGGGTGCTTTTTTTTTTTTTTTTTTAGTTTTTCTTTTTATTTAGCTTTTTTTATTTTATTTTTTTAAACTGTTCCTTCCATTTTTTTTTTTCTTAGTTGTCATTTTTATTGTTATCGCAGGGAATGTAAATATCCCCTATGATAGCAATAGGCAGTGACAGGTACTCTTTTTTTGAAAAAATTGGGGTCTATTAGACCCTAGATCTTTCCTGTGCCCTCAAAGCATCCGACCACACCAAGATCGGTGTGATAAAATGCTTTCCCAATTTCCCAATGGCGCGGTGGGTATGCCCACCATTAGAATACCTCCCTTCATCCACCCACTTCTAATGATGGGCATACATGCACCATTTATATATGCCGAAGCATGGGGGCATCCTCCCGCAAAAAAAAGTTATGCCACGTATACATGGTCGAACTTTTTTCGACCGTATGTACGTGGCATTAGGAGCAAAATCGCTCCTCCGCCCTCTGCTGCCCCCATGCTTCGGCATATATGCTCTTTTTTTTAACTGTGGTGGTGAAATCACCTCCTACAGCATTGGAGTCGCGGCTTTATGTATCGTGGGAGCAAACGCTGTTGCTGTCAAGATAAATAAATCCACGCTGCAACTGAATGGCGTACCTGCTAAGCAAATAATGGTTAACATTAAAACAAAGTAACATTACAGTATAACAGTAAGACCTTACCATACCATACCTGCAAAGCAAATACCAAAAAAAAAAAACATAGTAAAAAATAAAACATTTTGTTAACGCAACCGGTGCCTAAAATATATATATGCCGAAGCATGGGGGCATCCTCCCGCAAAAAAGTTATGCCACGTACACATGGTCGGACTTTTTTCGACCGTATGTACGTGGCATTAGGAGCAAAATCGCTCCTCCGCCCTCTGCTGCCCCCATGCTTCGGCATATATGCTCTTTTTTTTAACTGTGGTGGTGAAATCACCTCCTACAGCGTTGGAGTCGCGGCTTTATGTATCGTGGGAGCAAACGCTGTTGCTGTCAAGATAAATAAATCCACGCTGCAACTGAATGGCGTACCTGCTAAGCAAATAATGGTTAACATTAAAACAAAGTAACATTAGAGTATAACAGTAAGACCTTACCATACCATACCTGCAAAGCAAATACCAAAAAAAAAACATAGTAAAAAATAAAACATTTTGTTAACGCAACCGGTGCCTAAAATATATATATGCCGAAGCATGGGGGCATCCTCCCGCAAAAAAGTTATGCCACGTACACATGGTCGGACTTTTTTCGACCGTATGTACGTGGCATTAGGAGCAAAATCGCTCCTCCGCCCTCTGCTGCCCCCATGCTTCGGCATATATGCTCTTTTTTTTTAACTGTGGTGGTGAAATCACCTCCTACAGTGTTGGAGTCGCGGCTTTATGTATCGTGGGAGCAAACGCTGTTGCTGTCAAGATAAATAAATCCGCGCTGCAACTGAATGGCGCACCTGAAAACAAAAAAATGGTTAACAATAAAACATACCTGAAAAGCAAGCATGATAAAACATAATAAAACATTGCAGAATAGAATAGAGTAAAAAAGAGCAACAATAGAGAGAGAACAATAAAACGACAACTATTTTTGGTTTTTTATTTTATATTTTTTTGGGGGTTTTTTTTTTTTTTGTACTTTTTTATTTTTTTTTTTTTTTTATTTTTTACACTTTTTTTTTAAACTATAACTATAATTTTAACTGTAACGGTCGGGTCTCAAAATGCGATGGCATTCTTGAGACCCTGTAACTATAATTTGAACTGCAACGGTCGGGTCTCAAAATGCGATGGCATTCTTGAGACCCTGTGAAAGTGTATCCTAGCCTGTGAAATGCTGTACCCTACGCTAATACCTCACTAGTTCGTGGTAGCGTTCAAAGCATTCACCAACGCAGAGACCAGGATTGTCAGGACAGCGTGGACAATAATAACGGGTGTCACGCCTAAATCCGCGCTTGCTACAGACACGACATCTTCTTTGGGGGGCTCGTTGGGTAGGGGTACTCTGGAGGGCATGAGGATAATGCCTCTCATGCAGCCGGCTTACTGCATTTGGTAGGGGATGGTGAGGTGTGGAATCGCCTGGATACAGGAGTTCCATGACAACCGCTCCCTGGAATTCAAGGAAGGGTAACGTCCCGCCTGAAGCTCCGTATAGCACATGAGCATTCAGCAAAGCCAATTGGAATAAATAAATAGACACTTTTTTGTACCAGCGTCTAGCCTTACGGACAACTAGGTACGGCGCCAACAACTGGTCGTTGAGGTCCACCCCCCCCATATTAAGGTTGTATTCGTGGATACAGAGGGGTTTCGTCACAACACCAGCCGCCGTACGAATTTGGACTGTCGTGTCTGCATGAAGGGAGGTAAGAACGAAAACATTCCTATTATCCCTCCACTTCACAGCGAGCAAGTTATTACACTTCAAGCAGGCTCTCTCCCCCAGCCTAAGACGGGAATCTACAAGCCGCTGGGGAAAGCCCCGGCGATTAGGTCGCACGGTGCCACATGCTCCAATCTGATGATCAAACAAGTGACTAAACAGTGGCACGCTCGTGTAATAATTGTCCACGTACAAGTGGTACCCCTTTCCGAATAAGGGTGACACCAAGTTCCACACTATCTTGCCAGCGCTCCCTATGTAATCTGGACAGTTCTCCGGCTCTACGTGACTATCTTTTCCCTCATAAACCGAAAAGCTCCACGTATAGCCTGTTGCCCTGTCACAGAGCTTGTAGAGCTTGACCCCGTATCTGGCACGCTTGCTGGGAAGGAACTGTTTGAAAGACAAGCGGCCAGAAAACTTAATCAGGGACTCGTCAACGCAGACAACTTGATTGGGCGTAAACAAGGCTGCAAAACATTGGTTGAAGTGGTTTATGAGGGGCCGAATTTTGTAGAGCCGATCAAATTCAGGGTCTCCACGAGGACGACAAAGTTCATTGTCACTGAAGTGCATGAACCGCAAGATCTGTTCGTATCGTGCCCTGGACATGGAGGCAGAGAACACGGGCATATGGTGGTGCGGTGAGGTGGACCAATAAGACCTCAGCGTCGGGAATTTGTGTATGCCCATGTTGAGGGAAAGGCCCAGAAAGGTCTTAAATTCGGAAACCGTAATTGGTTTCCAATCTCTGGCAAGGGAAGGCACTTGGGGATTAGCGGCGATGTGTTGACCAGCGTATATATTACTTTGGTCCACAATAGATCTATAGAGATCTTCCGTGAAAAACAGCGAATAAAAATCGGATGGCTTAAAATCAGCTGTTTCCACCTGAATACCGGGTTGGCCAGTGAATGGGGGAAGTACGGGTTCTGCAGAAGTGGTGGGCACCCAATCAGGATTGGCGAATTCTGCAGGAAGGACACTATGTGATCGACGGGCCTGCCTTTGTCTTCTTCTTGGTGGCAGCGGGACACTACTTGTGCTTGCCACCTCGCCAGCTTGAACTGCACTTATGGGACTCGCCACGTCACCAAGTGTTACTGCAGTGCTGGTTTGACTACGTCCAGGGTGTACTAGGCCGCTGGTGCTTGCCAGTTCACCAGAAGGAATAGCGGCGCTAGTACTTCTCTGCTCCATACGAGAGACCTGCGGTTCCTGCACCTCAACAACATCAGAAGATCGGGATCGGGTACGCCTGACCTTAGCAGGGACCACACCTTCGTCGCCAGAGCTATCTGTCATGGAGCCGCTGTCGTCTACTGGATCGTATTCTGAGCCTGATTCTGACAGATGAGTGACCTCCTCTTCACTATCTGACATACTCAGAAACAAGTAGGCCTGTTCACTAGTGTACTTGCGATTTGCCATTTTGGGCTCTAAATTTAGTAGTACACTAGTGAGATTCACAGGAAAAAAAGCTCCTAGGCTGCTGGCGAATGAATCAAAACGCTACCAAAAAAACTGTTAGCGATCGCAGGGATCAGGCCTGACTCTGCGAACGCTGCAGTTATGTGTGCTTAGTGTTTTGGAAGTGACAGTGATCGATCGATACTGCACTTGGGTGGGCTGGGCTGGGCTGGGCGGAGGGGGAAAACGCAGGTGCTAGCAGGTATCTGGGCTGATCCCGCTAACAATGCGTTTTTTGGAACCCTAAACTGCTGGGACGCTAGTATAGATCTGATCAGATCAGATATTGATCTGTTCAGATACTATACCACTAAGGGAGGTGTATGCTTTGCGCGTGGGTGTTTGCGGTACTGGCACTAACCTGGGGCGACGCAGACCTTATTTGACCCTAACACCTAATTGATATCACCCGCCGGGCGATCAGGGGGTTAAACCGATAGTTGGGTAATAAATGGCGGGTGCCCTGACAGTATAAAAAAACAAGCTAACTAACCAGCGTCACCCGTAACAGTTATACGGTGATCACTGGTGAAAGGGTTAACTAGGGGCAATCAGGGGGTTAAAACCTTTATTAGGTAATATATGGGGGTACCTGACGATATATAAAAACCTGACGGGGAACCTAAATAACTAAATAACTAACTGGCTAACCAGCGTCACCAGTGACACTTATACTGTGATCACTGGTGAAAGAGTTAACTCTAGGGGCAATCAAGGGGTTAAAACCTTTATTTAGGTTGTAATATGGGGGTACCTGACCTATAAACCTATTTATAATCCTATATAAACCTGGCGGTTACCTAAAAAAAAAACTGGCTACCTAGCGACAGCAGTGACACTAATAGAGCGATCAAAATAAACGATCGCTTAGTGACACTGGCAAAAGGGGGTGAAAGGGTTACCTAGGGGGCAATCAAGGGGTTAAACCTTTATTGGGGGGGGGGTAGGGGGCTACCTTGGACCTAAAGGGGCCTAAAACTAACTGCCCTGACAGTTATTGCAGTCACACTGACACTAAATGCAGTGATCAGTAAAATAAATGATCACTGCAATCAGTGACACTGTGACAGGGGGGGCAGGGGGTGATCTGGGGGGTGATCAGGGGGTGACAGGGGGGTGAAATGTGTGCCTATGTGTACCTGGTGTCAGTGTAGTGTTTGTGCACTTACTTGATGTCTTCTCCGCTCGGCGTCCCGGTCAGAAAGACCGACACGAGGAGCGTGACATCACTTCCCCTTGCCTGTGTTTACAATTACACAGGAAGGGGAAGGAAGCGGACGAATCCTATTGGCCAGAGCGATCGGGAGGGGGTGGCCAGAAACGACTGGCCGTTACCTCGTCCCGCATCGCTTCTGAAGCGATCCCGACCGTCCCCGCCGGCGGAGGGGGGTCCGATCGGACCCCCCAACCGCCAGAAGAATGTCACGTACAGGTACGTGATTCTGCCTGTACGTGCCATTCTGCCGACGTAAATATACAGGGGGCGGTCGGGAAGTGGTTAATATATGTTTAAATGATGATATTGAAGCATTTTGGCAGCCTAATCACAAGACATCTGAAAATTGTGTGAGAATCAATTCTGTGAAGGCCACTTATGTGTCAGAAAAATGTCAGTAAAATTCAGCCAAAGGTGCTTATCTCTGAAATATCTCTTTATACCATATAGATGAAAAAACCCATAGTTATATTTTCTACACTTAAAAAAATAAATAAAAATTTGAAGGCAATCTCTATCTTCAAATTGTGTTGCTTTATCTCCCATTGAGCTACAGTGCCTTGAAAAAGTATTCATACCCCTTGAAATTTCACACATTTTGTCATGTTACAAAGAAAAAATGTAATGTATTTTATGTGATAGACCAACACAAAGTGGACATAATTGTGAAGTGGAAGGATAATGATAAATGGTTTTCAATTTTTTTTACAAATAAATATGTGAAAATGTGGCGTGCAATTGTATTTAGCCCCCCTGAGCCAATATTTTGTAGAACCACCTTTCACTGCAATTACAGCTGCAAGTCTTTTTGAGTATGTCTCTACCAGCCTTGCATATCTAGAGAGTGACATTTTTGGCCCTTCTTCTTTGCAAAATAGCTCAAGCTCTGTCAGATTAGATGGAGAGCGCCAAGTCTTGCCACAGATTCTCATTTGGATTTAGGTCTGGACTTTGACTGGGCCATTCTAACACATGAATGTGCTTTGATCTAAACCATCCTATTGTAGCTCTGTCTGTATGATTAGGGTCGTTGTCCTGCTGGAAGGTGAACCTCCACCCCAGTCTCAAGTCTTTTGCAGACTCTAATGCCCCCGTACACACAAGCGGATTTTACGTCGGAAAAATCTTGGATGTTTTTTCCGACAGAATACGGCTGAAGCTTGGCTTGCATACACACGGTCACACAAAAGTTTGCTGAACATTCGACCGCCAAGAACGCAGTGTCGTAAAACACTACGACGAGCCAAGAAAAAAAGTTCAATGCTTCTGAGCATGCGTCTAATTGTTTCCGAGCATGCGTAGGAATTTTGCGTGTCGGAATTGGTACAGACGATCAGAATTTCCGATCAAAACTTTTTACGTCAGAAAAATTGAGAACCTGCTCTCAAAATTTTTCTGTGGAAATTCGGCCATCAAAAGTCCGATGGAGCATACACACGGTCGCATTTTCCGATGAAAAGCTCTCATCGGTCTTTTGCTGGCCGAAATTCCAATCATGTGTACGCGGCATAACAGGTTTTCTTCTAAGATTGCCCTGTATTTGGCTCCATCCATCAGCTCTGACCAGCTTCCCTGTCTCTGCTGAAGAAAAGCATCCCCACAACATGATGTTGCCACCACCATGTTTCATGGTGGGGATGTTGTGTTCAGGGTGATGCAGTGTTAGCTTTCTGCAACACACAGCATTTTGCTTTTAAGCCAAAAGGTTCAATTTTGCCCTCATCTGACCAGAGCACCTTCTTCCACATGTTTGTTGTGTCCTCCACATGGCTTCTCGCAAACTGCAAGCAGGACTTCTTATGGCTTTCTTTCAACAATTGCTTTCTTCTTATAACTCTTCCATAAATGCCAGTTTTGTGGAGTGCACGACTAATAGTTGTCCTGTGAACAGATTCTCCCACCTGAACTGCAGCTTCTTCAGAGTTACCATGGGCCTCTTGGCTGCTTCTTTGATTAATGCAATCCTTGCCCAGCTTGTCAGTTTAGGTAGATGGCCACATCTTGGTAGATTTGCAGTTGTGCCATACTCTTTAGATTTTTTGATGATGGATTGAACGGTGCTCTATGAGATGTTCAAAGCTTGGGATATTTTTTTACAACCTAACCCTGCTTTAAACTTCTCCACAAAGTTATCCCGGACCTATCTGGTGTGTTGCTTTGTCCTCATGATGCTGTTTGTTCACTAAGGTTCTCTAACAAACCTATGTGGGCTTCACAGAACAGCTGTATTTATACTGAGATTAAATTACAAACAAGTGGACTCTATTTACTAATTAGGTGACTTCTGAAGATAATTGGTTCCATTAGATTTTAGTTAGGGGTATCAGAGTAAAGGGGGCTGAATACAAACGCACGCCACACTTTTCAGATATTTATTTGTAAAAAAAATTGAAAACCATTTATCATTTTCCTTCCACTTCACAATTATGTGCCACTTTTTGTTGGTCTATCACATATAATCCCAATAAAATACATTTACGTTTTTGGTTGTAACATGACAACATGTGGAAAATTTAAATACATTTTCAAGGCACTGTATATCACATAAATGATTTTGTAAGAAGATGCTGGTAAAAGTATTTTAAAGCCCAACTTCAGCCCCACCTCCTGCTTTCCTTCTTTTCCCCCCTTCCCCTTAGTCCAGTGGTAGAGGAATGTACAGAAATACTTACCTTATCCCTCACTCCTGCAAGTTTTTTCCTAGTTGTAAGGCTGCTCCCTCGAACCAGCTTCCCTTAGCCGTTCTGCCGGTCATAGGCTTTCATCATGTACATTCTAATGACAGTGAAAGCCTGCTTACATTCAGGAGTGGGGGGAAGTGTAGGTTGCTGGAGAAGAAATAATATAAGTATTTCAGCCTATTCCTCTAGCATTAGACTAATCACACATTTATCTCTTGCAGTGCGGAGAGAAAAGGGGGGCACTGCAAGGCAAATTTTTTAAGTATCCCAGAGTTCAATTTTAACTTCACAGAGTGTACATCACTAACGGCAAGGCATACAGCACTAAGCAAACTAAACATTGGGTCAAAGTAAATTAAATAAAAATATATTTCTTATACATACCAAAGATACACTGATAAGTGATTCCCTTAACAAGCTCAGTGTGTCTGACAGTTCTCTTTCTATATTGATGTAAGAAGACCTAGGTCTGTTGGGTACATTGTGTCTGCACTTTGTTGGACATCTTGATACGCAGCAGTGATGACAGTGGCAGCAATGACAGCAGGCAATATTAGGTGCAGGATGTGAAGAATGACGGTGGCCCCAGAGACCCGTATCAAATGAAAGTGACTCAGTGAGAAAGCTGTTTCTTTGATGAGAGCAATGATTGTTAGTAAAGCAGTCATTCAACCACGCTGTTTCAGTCTGACTACAAGCATCTTTTCTATCAGCCACACAAGAAAACAAAGCATGCACTTCACTTCGGTTATTGCTTGTGCTGTAAACTGAGTGTTTTCTACTAGCGCTTTCGCCTGGATCTTGTAGCAAGTTTGAAGACATCTGTATGGTTACAGACTTATAAATGTTTGTGTTTAACTCTGTTTGGAATGTACTCTTTTTGTCTTGGTGGCAGTAGTGAAGCTCATGATCGGAGTAATCTACAGACTCGGTTGGAGTCTGTGCATGGAAGCTGAAGTTTTGTGAACTGTTCATGAGAGGTGATGTCCATTTCACACTTGATACTACTGAACACTCATCATCTGCAAATGAATTACTCTCACTATCACTTTTAACTTGAGGATGACTTACATGTCCCCCAAAACAGTCTTGGTCATCACTTGTCTCACTAGAGATTTCACTATTAGTTTTCCTGATGTCACTTAAGTAATGTGTGACATACACTGGAAATTCCATTTCAGAGGACACAGGGGTTTGTGTTTGTCTGTTATCCATCTGGTCCTCTTGTTCACCATCCTGAAAGTAACTTACACCATTAGTAATTCCCTCCAGTTTATTCTCAGTATCTTCTAGTATCGATATATGCTTGTACATTTCCTTCATATTGTCAGCATGACTTTCAAAACTCTGGAAAAAGTCATTACTATTTTCTGTAGTCATTGATAGTGATTTGTACATATGTTTGCCCCTTGGAAGGCTGTGACTTGCAGAAGTTACTGTAGCATTCTCATTGACCAGGGGATCAGTAAAGTCTTGAACATCGTCATATTCTTCACTGATATCTGGAAATTCAGAAGAACTGCTCTTCCCATGGAGAGTCACCTGGCTGTCTAAGCTGTCTGAACTTCCATGCAGATTCTGCAGAGCAAAGAGAAAACATAACATGCCAAAGCACATTATTAAGGTGGATTTAACAGGTTCATCCTTTCAAGATATTGATACTTACTGTGGGGTTGATTCACAAAAACTGTAAAGTGTAAAATCTGATGCAGCTGTGCATGGTAGCCAATCAGCTTCTAACTTCAGCTTGTTCAATTAAGCTTTGACAAAAAAAAAACCTGGAAGCTGATTGGTTTCTATACACAGGTCCACCAGATTTTGTACGCCTCAGTTTTAGTAAACCAACCCCTGTATGTCTATGCAGATAGAGTCCAGTTTATCCTAAGCATGTGTTAGTAATGAAAGTAACCCCTACATTCAACCAGAAATAACTACCTGTAATTAAAGTGCATCTCTAGCCAAAACCCAATGTATTTTATTGTATGAGAAGAGAAGGTTAGAACTGATGTCAAGTTTATACTGCTATGTGTGCTTCCACTGGGAAGACTACCCCTCAATATTTGTCCTGTTGACCATAACACCGAAAGACAAATGGTATGTTTCGTAATTTCATGTAAATACTGAATGTACCATAAAGTGGCCCTGGGCCACATAAAACCTTACATTTTCTGTGAATATAATTAACTTGTTTTTCTTACAAGCATACAGTACATACCAGAAAGTATAACCTGACAGGTTATGATGAGATGGCTTTAAACAAACCTCAGAAGGAATGCAAAGCAAAATAAAAACTTTTTAATTCCATAGTACAAAATACAATACAATTTCTCAACACAAATAATTTATGGATGCCAGTGTTCTGTCACGAACAGTCCGGCTATGACCAAGTGTCCGATGTGTACTGCGCATGCGCAGTACGGAGCATAAAGATTTTCGGAAATTGTCGGAAGATGAACGGTGCCTGCGTCGTGAGTCGATGTGTAAGCCCCACCATCCAAGAGGACATATAGGTACACAAACTTAGAGGGCCACTCGCCACGCTTCGGGCACGGCCTCGATGCGCTCGGCTCTTTTATATTCTAACTCTATTTCCACTTGGATGGTGGGGCTTGAAAGTGGACTCACGGAGCAGGCGCCGTTCATCCTCTGCAATTTTCGGAATCTGGGTGTCCTGTGTACTGCGCATGCGCAGTACACAGCGGACACTTTGTGAAGGGGGACAGCTAATGATAGTACACCGGCAAAAGACAAACATTTCTTTGTACCCCAGATCCAATGGTTTAGAGCACAGATACAGCCTAACGGTATAGAGTCAGTTAGTCCAAACAGCATACAGCTATTTCAGGTTTCTTGTCCATAATTAGTGCAGTGTATGAAAACCATGGCTTCTCAGAGTAGGGCTTATAGCCCAATGAAAAAACATCACCAGGTAGGTTTTAGTAAGGCTGTCTTAACCACTTGACCTCCGGAAGGTTTGACCCCCCCTTCATGACACGGACATTTTTTGCTATTAAGCACTGCGCTATGTTAACTGGCAATTGCCCGGTCATACCAAACAGCCCTCCGCTGAACCAGTGTGAAGCACAGGGGAGCTTTCTTTAAATGGGAGGTATTTGCTTGCCATCACAATTTAACCATTTCCCACCCAAGGCCGTCATATGACATCCTGGACTTTGAGTGTAGATATCTGAATGATGCCTGCAACTACAGGCATCATTCAGATATCTCCTTTTTCAGCCAGTTATTCCCTGCACTGTAAACATTGCCGTGTACTTGAAAGGCCAAGATCTTTTTTTTTCTTGATCTTAGTCTTTCCAGCCTAGCGGAGAGTCATGCCTTATGCCTATTTCATTCCTTGTAATATGAATGAAAGTGATAAAAAAAAAGAAATGTAATTCAAAGGGAAAGTGTAAAAAAAAAAATAAATAAACAATAAAAAAAAGAAAAAATTAAAGTGCCCCCGTCCCTGCATGCTCGCACGCAGAAGCGAACACATAAGTACGTTGCGCCCACATTTGAAAACGGTGTTCAAACCACACAAGTGAGGTATCACTGCGAACGCTAGAGTGAGAGCAACAATTCTAGCCCAAGACCTCCTCTGTAACTCTAAAAGGGTAATTGTAAAAAAAGTGTCGCCTATGGAGATTTTTAAGTACTGAAGTTTGGCAACATTGCACGCGTGTGTGCAATTTTAAAACGTGACATTTTAGGCATCTATTTATTCTGCATAACATAATTTTCACATCATACAAAAAAATTGGGCTAACTTTAATGTTTTATTATTTTTTAATTCATTCATTCTTTTTTTCCAAAACAGGAGTATCAGAATAGGCACGGTATGGAAGTGGTTAAAAATTACAATAGTGTTTGACTCCTTGTCCAGAGCCACTGCAACAAGTATCTGCAAAGTCCAAGTTTTCTTTCTAACATGTCAATATTTTTCTTGCTTCCTGATATAATGGTGAACAAATAGCATAGAACTTTATCTTACCTTTAAGGGTAAAGGTTCAGGAGGATCCTCTTGAAAACCACTGCTATCAGACTGGCAGCTGTTTGTACGTGTTATTTCTGCAAAACATATGAAAAACATTTAATTTATTTAACAAAATCTACAGTGCTTTACAGAGTAGGGGCTTGGAGTCTAATGATGTTGAATGCGCCTACCACAATTAGATAAGCACACTTATTAGGGTCCACTTTGGGTGCCAGTCAATTTAGCTACCAATATACTAACAATGAAAGAACATCCAAACTTCATGCAGAACATGGCTTGGTTACAGACATCAGAAAAACACATTTAGGAGGCACTGGATTTCAATGCTTATTCTAATAGTACAAATGCAGTCTTCAAACAAGCTCACTGGCTCTGGTAAGGCAGCTCTCAAACACATAGGAGTGCCTCAGTGGGTACCCAAAAGCAACTCAAAGTAGAGAAATACAAATGGACTATATAAGAGTGTAAAACTTCCTTAAAAGAGAAGTATGGGATTTTTTTTTTAATCATACTTACCTAGGTTGATGCAGCATCAGTCCCCCGCTGGCTCTAACACTGATAACCAAGCAATCAAACACAGCAGATCACTCAGTTCTCACAGCTCTTCTCTGCCCCCCTCACACTCACTGGTGGAGGGAGGCAGGAGCGGCCGGCTCAGGCTCTCAGCGGCTCATTTAGAGGCTGAGCCGGGTACCGGTCCAGGCATATGGGCAGATTTCAACCATATAGTTGCGATATTTTCCGAGCATGGACCTGCTCTGTGACATCAGCCGACAACAGGCTGCACTCCTGTGATCCATAGGAGAAGTATAGCCAAACGAGCTATGGCTGTACTTCTCCTTTAATTGTTTCTAATACCATACCATTGCATAAAAACATTGAATACATTTCAGGGGCAACATAACCCCACCTTAATTAAGGCTTATAAGAATAGAATAAGGGACTTGAATGGACTAAGAGTAAACAATACCCAAATGGATCTAAATTTATTATGATGAAAAAAACTTATTTTGGCTTGGGGTTATAACAATCTAATCAGCAGCAGTTAAAAGCTTTTTCTACTGGTTATAGTTTCCTTTGAGTCCACTCAAGTCCTTATTCTATCTTACTAAGCCCCGATGAAGGGGGAGTTTTGTTGCTCCCGAAATGTGTTGACAGTCTTTCTGTGGCAGCATTACAAACAGTTAAATACACTTTGGACTCTTCCGCTTTGTGGTTTGATGCTCATTTGTACATTTATACTGTACTTTGGTCAGAAATATGTAATTCCCTGAATCAAAAGGGCAAGAGTGCTTGCATACATTTTCTACCCCGTTCATTTGGTTTCTACAGGGATATTATATATTATACTTTTTAAAGTAAATTAGACAGTCTTGTTATTCTAATTTAGCACAGTTTTTTCTTCTACCGGTTATTTTCACTGCATGCTGCGCAATAATCTAAATGAGAAGATTCTCACGGCCACCACTAGGGGAGTTTCTTGAAAGACAGAAGATGGGCAGCTACTTCAGTTTCCTACTAAGCCCCTGTCCCATTTCTCAACAGCTCCCTCTAGTGGTGGACAGAAACTTCTATGGCAATACAGCCGAATACAAACAGAACCTGGGAAGCTGCAGGCGGCTGGGAAAACATATTCATTTTTTTTAAATGCACAATCCTGTTTTGTGTAACAGGCTGGGAAAATGACAGCTAAACAATCTAACTGAAATTGCTGTTACTCTGAAACAGTTAATTGACTGTAACAGTTTGGATGTTGCATTATTTCAACATTTATTTTAAATTTAAAGACTAGTAGTAGAACATTTTGATGTGTCTGGGTCTGAAAATCTGCTGCTGATTAGATTGTTATAACCCCAATTTGAAAAATAAATAAATAAAAAGCCTGAAATATTTGCTGCAGAGTATATGTTAAATAGGAAAAACCCTTGTTTGTAGTTGTGCCAAAAGTGATGTTAAAATAACTTTAAAGAAGGAATACTGTAATATGGTGAAAATCCACTTGATGGCAGCAAAATTACATATTTTTGTTATTTGTGCATGTGTATATAGAGAACACTGTGTATTAGACTATTAGGTATGTGTAGCTTAAAGCATCATTAAGGTATCACAAATGCAAACTCTATGCAGATTTTTCTATATTATGTCTGTGAAAGAAGATTACCAAGGCTGATTTTTATATTTCTAAATAGCTGTGCTCCTATTAGCCTTGAAAATGAGCGTGTCTAGTACAGAACAGCTGTGTTTTGTAGAACAAATATAATGCACATTCTGTATTATTTTCTTTTATTAAATGCATTATAACATTTATCCACAATGTATTGTTTTCAGTATGGCGTGGCTATGCATAATTAAAGTGAGCCGGATATTGGGCAAGCGAACACATCACTTTACAGGAGCCAGCTTTTATTTACTTTCCCACACCAATTACTGCTCAGGTTTGCAGCTACAACCTGGAGAAATACCTAGTATTTGATGGAACGAGGGAATACATGGCATTTCTCGGTCTCCCCCTATAATGCTGAGCTTTGTGCTTAAGTGGCCAATGACCAGGCCTAGATATTATCACATGTCGAGTTAAGAGGAGCCTGTGTACACTTTGACTTTCTTGCTGAGATTAAATTGGACCTCAAATGAGATGTGAACAGATCAGGGGAGTGTGTGGAAGGCAAATAAATACTGCTAACATGGCCTCTTGTACAGAAAATGTTTTATTTTGACCAGCATGGGCAAATTACAGGTTCACTTTAAATACACACGTACACATAACATCTATTTGGGTTGAAAAATTGTTAGGGAAATTCACAGCATGATAGCAAAACCTTGGTTAAATGCATTTGTGGCAAAATCTAGACCAAATCTACAGCTATATTGTATGACATGTAAGTCGTAACTTTGACAGAGGTCTCAAATGCTATGCATAGGTCTCAACTGCTATACATATTATATTTAAATGGTAGGTAGATCTTGCTGTGAGAACTTGTGATTAATAATATAGATACATAGAAAGCATATATTGTAATTCACTGTAGAGATCCCTGAGTGAAATAAATGTTGTGTAACTATTGTTAATTTAGAAAAAACTACAGCGGCTAAACCACATAAATGTACAAAAATAAATATACAAATGTACATAAATATAAAAATAAAGTATATAAGTAAAAAATATAGTAAAAAAGTATACAAATGTATATAGAAAATAATATGATTACACATAAGCAGTGGAATTAAAATGCAAAAAATAAATTACAATTTTAATGTACTGTAGGAATGATATAGATAATTGTCATTTGTTACTCTTCCCTAAGGTATCTGGCTCTGTTCGTGTTTTTTTCTCATGGGGTTTCTAGGCCTTGAGTCTGTTTGTGAAAAGTGAACACCTTCCGTAAACAAGACATGTTTGCCCATTTTCAATTTAAGTTTAAGGACATATTACACTCTCTTAAAAGTGATTGGTTTAAAGGCTTACTTAAAGTATATGTAAGTCTAGTCACTAAAAGGTCATCGTTTTCTATGTTAGCCATCTCATAGATTTAGCCTGCTAATGTCATTCATTCATTTATTCATTCAATGTAAGTATAATTAAATATCCCTGTAGAAACCAAATGAACGGGGTAGAAAATGTATGCAAGCACTCTTGCCCTTTTGATTCAGGGAATTACCTATTTCTGACCAAAGTACAGTATAAATGTACAAATGAGCATCAAACCACAAAGTGGAAGAGTCCAAAGTGTATTTAACTGTTTGTAATGCTGCCACAGAAAGACTGCCAACACATTTCAGGAGCAACAAAACTCCCCCTTCATCGGGGCTTAGTAAGATAGAATAAGGACTTGAGTGGACTCAAAGAGAACTATAACCAGTAGAAAAAGCTTTTAACTGCTGCTGATTAGATTGTTATAACCCCAAGCCAAAATAAGTTTTTCTCATCAGAATAAATTTAGATCCATTTGGGTAACTCAAACATTGTTAAAGCTCCCAAAGTATTATATATTTTCTTCTGAAAGCACCTATAAATAAAATATAGTAAATCACACTATATTTGCACTGTGCCCCTTGTAATAATATTGTACAGTAACAGGTTGAAGACCTCAGGAGCCTATTACACCTCAATGCTTCTCCTGCACTATGCCAGAGCCTATTGAGGAAAATGAGTCCCCAACCAGGTGCTAATCTTGCTTGAGTTTCCAGTATCTGACAGCTCTGAACCTAGAAGCATTCAAAGCAGAGTGCTTCTGGGTTCAGTAACTGAACTGAGAAATTATGCTCTCCCCCTCTGAACTTTTATGTGCTTCTGGACCCCAAAGAGTGCGGGGCATTCTGAAGTTTGTAGAATTGATTGTTTTAACCCTGTACAATTGCAGCTTAAAAAATATTCAGCAGAGAAAGTTATACCAAAACATCCCTCTTTTGGATAAATTCCCCCTGTTTTGAAACCACATCCCTCTGTCCCTCCTGTGCACTGCCATTATCCTCAGTTGCCAGCATAAAGGAAAAGTAGTAGTGAGAAAAAGCACCAACTTTAACCAATTCAGACCAAGCGCCTTGAGGCGATTCAGTTCGCATTTGCAGCACTATACAAATCATTTATTCATTCATGCATTAAATTGTATTTTTGCGTATTCATTCTGCATGCTGATGTGAAAGAAGTGTGTCTTTTGCATATAAACTTAGAACTGAAAGGTATCTCTTTCTCATCTCAGAAAGTTGCGAGGTATGATGGAAGCTCTCATATTTTTATACTTACAGGTTCACAAAACAGCAAGAAATAGCTATCTAATATGCCCAGAGCATGGAAAGGACCTTGCTAGCAGTCACTGTACATCTGGTGGCAAGGTGAATATTGCAGCACTGTCATCTTGTAATAGTTGCAAATAAGCTAGTGATACCACCAACATACTACTATATCTAAAATGCAAGTAAGTCAGCTCGCAATGTAATTTACATTTTAAGGAAAAGAAAGAATAAATGAAAAATACAGAACACCTAACTAGTTTACCTCTAATTATGTAAATGGTTACGTTTGAAAATTTCACAAAATTACACAAACTTTGTGAGAAAAGTAGAGGTGGTAGGAATGATGTTATTAATTTCCTCCAATAAAGAATGCTGGCACACATATTGTTTCTGATTTGTCCTTATCTGTAAACAAACATTGGCGTAGGTATTGAGGAGCGCCTTTTACAATATCTTGTATCACTATAAAGTATCTTTGAAACATTTATTGGTCAAGTGGAGAGGTCTCCAAACTGCGGCCTTTTGGTTGCCTTTATTCAGCCCTTGGGGCACTATTTATCCTGCTGATATGAGACACTATTCTGCCCTCCGACACCAAAAATGGGACATAATTCTTCCCACTGACATCAACAATGGGGTGTCATTTCTTCCACTGACACCAACAATGGGGTACTATTCCTCCCCCTAATACCAAAGATGGGACACAGCTTACTCCCACTGATGCCAGAAACATTTTCTATTTTTGTTGGCTACAGTCCGGCCCCCCTAAAGTTTAAGGACAGTAAACACAAACACTTCCATGGGTTTTGTAGCTAATTGTGAACTTCGAACTTGTTTTTTGCTTTTATTTTCTTCAAGACATAGGGTTGTCACTGCCTGATAAAAGAAAGTAATGCAAACTTCATGAGCATCATTCGTGCCAATGGGCTGTCTAGAGGTGTGATAATAAGGCCTTAACCATTTTTACCCAAACTGATTTTCGAACAATCTTACAAATTGTTTGTAAAAGATCGCGTTGTGATACTTTTCTTCTCTTAGTACAGATGATCTATGAATGGAGAACATGCAGATGATTGAAAGGTCCACCCCCTCTATTCATAGATTGTACCGGCTTCTATGAATGGAGGGGCTGAACGGAAAGGGCAGGCAGTCAGGTTTCTGCTAAACCAGGACAAGGCAGCACAAGGGCTGCATCACATTAAAGGTGAGTAACATCCCTTGGACTGTTTTTTTTTTTTTTTTAACTAAACTTAGGCTTTAATTGGTAAATATGACAAACCTGGTAGTCACACTATGACATCCTCAACTATCTATAATTATTGCCCATTACCTTGGTGTTTTTTCGTTGCATACATTTACACATATGTAAATCCACACTGACCCGTCATGGCACCTTTACAAAGTGTGATACCTAACTCTAAGTTACTGAACATGAGAACAAAATTTGGGACATATATAAAGCAAAGAATAAATTGACACCAGGCTCATCTTGAAGGCAGCCCTACCCACAATAGAGCTTACAATCTGCCTGTACAATATTTGTTCAATCTCCTGTAGATTTACCAAAACTAAGAAGATCTACCTACACTGGCCAATTCAATTTGTATCCAGTCAGGCAGGCCCTTACCCTACAGTCTTTGGTAGTTCTAAAGTTGAATGCGCAGTCAGATTGTAAAGTGTAATGCCGCGTACACACGATCGGAAATTCGGCCAGCAAAAGACAGATGAGAGCTTTTGGTCAGAAAATGCGACCGTGTGTATGCTCCATCAGAGATTGAGAGCATGTTCTCAATTTTTCGGTCGGAAAAAGTTTCGTTCGGAAATTTCCGATCGTCTGTAGCAATTCCAACACGCAAAATTCCTACGCATGCTCAGAAGCATTGAACTTAATTTTCTCGGCTCGTCGTAGTGTTGTACATCACCACGTTCTTGGCGATCGAAAGTTCAGCTAACTTTTGTGTGACCGTGTGTATGCAAGCCAAGCTTGAGTAGAGATTCGTCGGAAAAAACATCCAAGATTTTTATGACGGAAAATCCGCTCGTGTGAACGTGGCATGAGACACAGAAACACACATGAAGTCCAGATTCATTCAGGCAGCTGAAGACCCTCAATGTGTATCTGTGCCAATAACAACAACAACCAAAAATGGCAGCTGCTCCATTTATTTATAAAGGAAGATGCATGTGGGTTGGGCAGTAACAAAGAACTCCAATAAATCATCTTTGGAGAGCACTGGCATCTTCTCTGTCTGCCTCTTACTGTGGCAGACCACAAGGATCATGTTAGCACAAAGCTAGTGCCAATGATCAGCAATGTAAATTGAAGATTTGTGACATCATTAGGGGCTTTCCACTGACTAACAATTTAAGGGTTGTTTTAAAGTGGGTGTAAACTCCCTTGGCTGATTTCTACATATAGGTAAACCTATAGTAAGGCTTACCTATAGGTACAGTTAATATCTCCTAAATGTGCCCCATTTAGGAGATATTTGCTTGTGAAGCCGCTGCTGAAGTCAAAGGGTATGTCGTTCCTTCAGAGCCCCGTGCAGTGAACAGCAACTCTCATGCGCATGTGTGGGAATGATGTCATTGCGGCTCCTCCACTCAAAGGATCGGAAGCCTGTGAACCCGGAAAGAAGATCGGGTGAAGATGGAAGCCCTGTCAGCAGTGACATTGCACCACTGGAGAGCTTCGTTTTAAGGCAAGTTTCACATAATGTGCTAGTATGTGATGCATGGTAGCACATTATAACTTTGCCTTGCAGGAGGAAAATATATATATGTATATTTTTTTAACGAGTTTGCTACTGTTTTGGGGTTCCCTCTGGGCTACTTTCCACAAAAAAAGATCCCCTAGCAACTGAAATATGTACTTTCAATCCAGTGCTGTCGCTTATCTCTTCTCTGCCATGAGATATCCTCAGTCTTTAAGGTTAAATGACACCCAGGAAGATAAAGGACATAGTGCAGTGCATCATGGGCATTGCCGCTGTGCCCTTCCTTCACAGTTCTGTTAAGAGTATTTTTGACAAAAATCAGATGACCCTGTAGCATCCTCTGACCAGCCTAAAGACATTTGGTTAAAGGCAGAGGGAAGTACCACATTGCCACAACAGTTGCTGCTATCTTTAGGCCCCTTTCACACTGGGGCGTTTTTCAGGCGGTACAGCGCTAAAAATAGCGCCTGTTCACCGCCTAAAAAAAATCTGGCCCCTTTAACTCCAGTGTGAAAGCCGGCGGGCTTTCACACTGGAGCGGTGCGCTAGCAGGACGGCAAAAAAAGTCCTGCTAGCAGCATCTTTGGAGCGGTAAAGGAGCGGTGTGTTCACCGCTCCTATATCGCTCCTTCCCATTGATTTGAATGGGAAACCGCGGTATTGCCTACGGCGGCGCTGTGCGGGGGTGTTTGACCCTTTTTTGGCCGCTCGCGGGGGGGTAAAACCGCACCGCGAGCGGCCGAATACCGCGGTTAAAACGACGGTAAAGCAGCGCTAAATATAGCGCTGCTTTACCGTCACCGCGCTCCCCGCCCCAGTGTGAAAGGGGCCTTACATGGAATGGAATTTGAACATTAATGTCTGTTTTTTTTTTTAGCTAGTCTCATATCGAAAACAATGAGTTTACTAAAGTGATGAAAATTCTCATACGACAGAATAAAAATTTGGAAGTGATGTAATGTGTTGTAGTGTATTTGTATTGTTAACAGGAAAAACCGCGCTAACCAAAATAGAGTAGGAAGGGGGAGGGGGGGGGGGGAAGGGATGGGGAGAGGAGCAAAGTAAATTTGGATAACAAAAAGTATAAATATAAATAATAAATAATATCTAACCCGGCTGCAGGATAGTGGGATAAACACAGTGCAATATGGAAAAGAAAAACTGCGCCAGGTAAATTAGCTAAAATATCTATACCCTAATCAAAACAATCAGATTGAGGACTGTTAATGCATGACTGGCGGGTAAATTAATAAAGATTGGAAACACACAAATACAACAACAATATTTGGAGATGATGGTAATAGATAATTAGGTGGTTGGCAGTAGCAACATGTGACAAGAAAGTCCTAGATTGTAATCAAACAATGGACCATGTAGCATGGACCTGTATAGGAATGTAAACAGTTCAAGAGGTGAATGCCATCCTAGGGTATGGTTTCTTATTCTCAAGGACCAGGTACATCGGATTAGATTTCCTATCACACCGCTGTGCTCCACACCACACGAAAGTGCCGCCACCAGTATAAAATCCCCTTACCAGATGGTAGGCAAAATCAAGCCATTCAAGGTGAGCCCATATAGAGATCCTGACTTCCAAAGGGAGAGAACGGACTTCAAAATCAAACGGACTCCCAGCGTCTGCCACTCACACCGGACACAAGACCTCAGACCAGACCCAGTGAATAGTCAGATCCAAAGATTAGCACTCGGCGGTGCATCCAAATATAATCGGGAGAAACAGAAGGCAGACCATAGCATAATAACGTTTTAAAACATGTATTGAGTAATTTATTAGAAAAAAATACTCACATTTGCACAAAATAAAAAGCGCATAAAAAACTCCACATGGAGTGAACACAGAACGCCGGCCGGCATATACTAGAAAACGAACTCTTCCTCCTTCCAGAGACGCTGAACGTGATGACGTCACTGCACGCCTTCCCAGAAGCTTTTCGTCTTACAAGACATTATCAATGGGGAAGTCATTGATAATTGATAATGTCTTGTAAGACGAAAAGCTTCTGGGAAGGCGTGCAGTGACGTCATCACGTTCAGCGTCTCTGGAAGGAGGAAGAGTTCGTTTTCTAGTATATGCCGGTCGGCGTTCTGTGTTCACTCCATGTGGAGTTTTTTATGCGCTTTTTATTTTGTGCAAATGTGAGTATTTTTTTCTAATAAATTACTCAATACATGTTTTAAAACGTTATTATGCTATGGTCTGCCTTCTGTTTCTCCCGATTATATTTGGATGCACCGCCGAGTGCTAATCTTTGGATCTGACTATTCACTGGGTCTGGTCTGAGGTATTGTGTCCGGTGTGAGTGGCAGACGCTGGGAGTCCGTTTGATTTTGAAGTCCGTTCTCTCCCTTTGGAAGTCAGGATCTCTATATGGGCTCACCTTGAATGGCTTGATTTTGCCTACCATCTGGTAAGGGGATTTTATACTGGTGGCGGCACTTTCGTGTGGTGTGGAGCACAGCGGTGTGATAGGAAATCTAATCCGATGTACCTGGTCCTTGAGAATAAGAAACCATACCCTAGGATGGCATTCACCTCTTGAACTGTTTACATTCCTATACAGGTCCATGCTACATGGTCCATTGTTTGATTACAATCTAGGACTTTCTTGTCACATGTTGCTACTGCCAACCACCTAATTATCTATTACCATCATCTCCAAATATTGTTGTTGTATTTGTGTGTTTCCAGTGTATTTGTATTAAAAATCGTACGATCTGGTACGAGAAAAAATGTCATGCTTGTCCTATCGGATAATATCAGATAAACTGTTGTGTGGTCGGCCCTTCAAAGCTGCGTACTAATGATCAGATTGTCGTATGATCGATTCGAAAGGGTTTTTTTTTGTATGATTTCCTGATCGCGTGTACGGGCCATTAAGAAATGTTGTCCACATGGGCTAGTTCTAAATCAGAACTAAAAAAATGCAATGCACAAAGCCTACCAAAAACCGCTTCCATTTTGTAAACACTGGGGAAATTCCTACTGTCAGATGAATGATGGAATCTCAAGAAGCTACCTGACCCCGTTCAAGAAATTAATGATCACATATTGTCTGACTTATCTTCTAATCAGAAGGGATTCCTGTATTTAGATCGCAAGCTCTGTGATATAAACAGTCAGCGATATGCTATAGCAATAACATATTCACTGCCAGCTCAGCCAGCTTCACAGTTACCAGGTCCTAAAGTAAGTCTGTGAACAGAGCTTCATTGCTGAACAATGATATCGGCTGCCAGTGCCTACAGAACTGAATACACAACAAATAAGCAACATCTGCTTCAGCATATGTGTTTGGTGAAAAAGTCACAAAATAAAAGAATTTGTAAATGCCAAAAGCAACACTAAACTGCCAGTGCAACTGTAGAGTGATTTTTTAATTGCACATGCATGCAGGCAGACTAAGGGTATTAGTCTCACATATGTCTTGTTGCTGCCAACCTGGGAGTATAGATGAATTTAATTAAATAAGGATTATCCCTTTTCCCCAGCTCAATTACTTATTTATAACAATGGTACAAATGACTGATAATAAGGTGTTCATACATCATATGAGGAGTTAAAAAAACCTGTATATTTTATTGCTAATTAGCCAGATTAGTACATATCGAGGTACCTTGGTGAATATATATTTTTGTGTTCATCTGTTTCTTTAGCACTCTAGCAAATCTCATCCTCATAACACCTTATATAACAGAGAAACCCATGTCAGCTTGATAGCTTCAAAATTCTCTACCTATAGGCTCCTGAGATGTAAATCCAGCCCTGACCCTATGGATAAAAAAATGGGGCCAAACCATTTGGTCAAATAGGAGGTAATGGAGGTAAGGTTCCTGAGCTGTTCAGTGTATTAATATGCAGCGCAAACAACAGCACTTAGCAATTGCTACTGTTTTATCTATGCAAGAGAAGTAAACCATGTGCCAAAGCTCTCCTTAGCAATGAAAAATTAAAATAACCAGAACTCAGTTTCATAAAACATTTTCTGGTTTAGTTGGTGTTTGGGTATTCAAAGAAATAGGAGTATAGATGACAGGCCCTTTTATTTAGCTAGTGGAATTATAGGCTATAAATATTGTCCTCCCCTGTCACTTGAATTGAATTGGAGAACTTTTAGTTAAAATCAAAACCTTTATTTTATTAGTTTTCAATAGAGTAAGGAAGGGTTAGGACCCCATGTCATGTTTTTATTGATGTTTGTGTCTCTGCTGGGGTGACTCACTCTTTCTCTGTGTATATTTCTGATGACAATTGTTACTGGGAGCGACAGGAAATCCAGAACAGGAAAAAAATGGAAATGTTTCAGTGTAACAATGGAGGCACTTGTTCTGAAGAAAGTGTCTAAGATTCCTCTTTGCCTTAAAGAGATGTCCTCTCACTTCCTGTCATGCTACAAGACAGAAATCTCCCAAATGTGATAAAGATGGCAAATAACTGACTGGGTTGGGCTTCAGATACACTTTAACCACTTCAGCCCCGGAGGGTTTTCCCCTCTTCCTGACCAGGCCGACTTTTGCCATACGGCACTGCGTCGCTTTAACTGACAATTGCGCATTCGTGTGACATTGTACCCAAACAAAATGTATGTTCTTTTTTTCCCCACAAATCAAGCTTTATTTTGGTGGTATTTGATCTCCTCTGCGTTTTTTATTTTTTGCGCTATAAACAAAAAAATAGCGAAAATTTTGAAAAAAAACACTATATTTTGTACTTTTTGCTATAATAAATATCCCAAAATTAAAAAATAAATAAAAAATGTCTTCATCAGTTTAGGCCGATATGTATTCTTCTATGTTTTACTAGTAATGGCGGTGATCTGCGATTTTTTCGGGACTGAGACATTGCGGCGGATAAATCAGACACTTTTAACACTTTTTTGGGACCATTGACCTTTATACAGCGATCAGTGCTATAAATAGCCACTAATTACTGTATAAATGTCACTGTCAGGGAAGGGGTTAACACTAGGGGGTGATCAAGGGGTTAAATGTGTTCCCTATGTGTGTTCTAATTGTGGGGGGAATGTGACTCACTAGAGGAGGAGAGAGATCATCTCCTCTCCCCTGACAGAACCGGGATTTGTGTGCTTACACACACAGATCCGGGTTCTCACTCTGTCACGAGCGATCGCGGGTGCCCGTCGGTCATCACGCCCGCCGGGCACACGCATCGTCTCCAGGGACATGCTGCACGGGCGTGCCTGCTACAGCGTCTTAAAGAGCCAACGTACAGCTACGATGGCTGGTGCAGCAGTGCCAACCTGGCTGGTCGGGAAGAGGTTAAATGTTATAGTGAAGACTAGTATCGGTATTGGTGCCGTTACCGAGCATTTGCACAAGTACTTGTACTTGTGCAAATGCTGCAATACCTAATCTGATACATGGGCAGCCTCAGAGATGATCGGTGCGGCGGTGTGGGGAGTTACATTTACCAATCTCCCTGTGTGGCTTTCAATAAAGCGGCTGACAGCTGCTTCTCCTCCTCTCCCACCCAAGGCTTTCAGCTGCTTTATTGAAAGCCACACAGAGAGATCGGTGATTGTATCATTAGACCCCTTTCACACTGGGGCGCTTTTCAGGCGCTACAATGCTAAAAATAGTGCCTGCAAAGCGCCCTGAAACAGCCGCTACTGTGTCTCTAGTGTGAAAGCCCAAAGGTTTTTTTTTACACTGGAGTGGTGCACTTGCAGGATGTTAAAAAAAACTCCTGCAAGCAGCATCTTTGGAGCGGTGAAGGAACAGTGTATACACCGCTCCTACACCACTCCTGCCCATTGAAATCAATGGGGCAGCGCAGCTATACCACCGGCGGTTTTAACCCTTTTTCGGCCGCTAGTGAGGGTTAAAACCACACTGCTAAAACGATGGTAAAGCGGCGATAAAAATAGTGCCGTTTTACCGCTGGCACCAGCCCCGCCCCAGTGTGAAAGGGGCCTTAAAGAGGTATGCAAATGCCAACTGCTGACCACCTTCTAAAAATGCTAGTTGCTTGTTTGCTCCTATAGGATTTTAGTTTTCTGAGCCACTTTCTGAAACATACACCGATCAGCCATAGCATTATAACCACCCACCTAAAATTGAGTATGGTCCCCTTTTGCTAAATAAGCCCTGACCCATTGAGGCATGGAACCAAAGTAAGATTCACATGAATGGCAGGGCCCAAGATTTCCCAGCAGAACATTGCCCAAAGCACCACACTGCCTCTGCCAACTTGCCTTCTTATACCGCATCCTGGTGCCATCTCTTCCCCAGGTAAGTGATGCACACGCACCCGGCCATCCACATGATGTAAAAGAAAATGTGATTTATCAGACTACGCCACCTTCTTCCATTGCTCCGTAGTCTAGTTCTGATGTTCATGTGACCATTGAAGAAGATTTTGGCTGTGGACATGGGTCACCATGGGCTTCACATCCCCATACACAACAAACTGGGATGCCCATTTTTTTTCTGCTTTTTCCACCGCAACTTCATGGACAACATATTTACTTGCTGCCTAATATATCCCACCAATTGTCAGATGCTATTGTAACGAGATATTCCTTTTACCTGTCAGTGGTCATAATGTTATGACTGATCGGTGTATGTCAGTGACACATGATAGCATTAGGCCCATGAGCTTTTTTTGGAGCTGCGTTGTGCATTTTTGGCCAATTGGATTTCAATGGAAATGCCTGAAAATGCATGGCACAAGCTGTTCTGTGTGTTTTTGCACCTAAACACCTGTTCTATCTTGAGAATCAATGTAGCAGCCGTGCAGTAAGTATTTTCAGGAGATCATCAATGGTAGATTATTTACTTCTCTAAGGGGCAGTGGCGGCCGCTCCATTAAGGGCACAGGGAAGCCGCCCTCCTAATCTATGGGCTCAGCCCCTAATCCACATGCAGGGTGCCAGATGCATGGATTTCTTTTATTTTTTTTTAAGCATGTGATTAGAGCCTAAGGCTCTAATAGGCTTCAAAAAAAGGGTGAGCTTGGAGCGCAGAACCCACCCACTTGTGTGAAATAGCGAATATTCGCTATTGTCTTCCTGCTTTTCCTCCCAGCCAATCAGGAAGAGGGTCTTAAGAATAAGCGACCGTATTGGCCGGGAGTATGGGGGGAGGCACCGAGAAGGAGAAGCAGGGGGAAGCCACCGAAGCTGCCCGCGGCCTGGATGGGGTTAGTTTAGTGAGGGGCTGACGATCCACAGTGGGTGTTTGACTGACCGATCGACTGACTGATCAACCGAGCGATCAGGGGGGATTTGACTGACCGACTGAATGAATGGGGGGGTCAGATGGTTTGTTTGCCACCCCCCCCCCCCCAAAAAAAATGAGCGCACCAGCTGCCACTGCTAAGGGGGCATCCTTTGATAACCCTGATATAGAATAAGATATTAGAACAGCACACGATTATACTGTTAACAATTATTGGATACTTTTTTGCATTTGGAATTTCCTTTGACCTTTAGATCTGCAAGCTTCCCTTACAATAAATTTGCTTTGTTTATTAAAAGTGAGTTATGATAGCATTGCCAAGAGAAAGTCACCAGTTTGTTTTCCCTCTAAGGTAGCATTTGTATTTCTCAAAACTTATATTGTGCCAAGTCTGAGCTCCAGAAGCCTAAAGATAAATGCAGCTCATGCTGTAACTACCATACAGCTAATTATCGCCTGTAGTAGTGTTCAAATGGAAACTTGGAGTGATGACCACAAGAAAACAGAAAAAATTAGATTAATGTCAGATAAGTATATTTTGACATTCCCTTGCCTGTCTGTAAAATGAAACCTATTATAAAACAAATACATATGATGCCACTGATGACCTATGCCTGGCTATACTGTAATGCTAATCCTCTAGCTTCATTAGCTACTGCTTACTGAAGTTTGCAGCCAGAGAAGTGAGACCTGCTTGCTTGTTTTAGGACATGACTCAGAAAGTGCCGAAGGCAAAGACAGTCGGGCAATTAGCATTTTTTGAGGTGGAAGTTAACCATGGCAGCCGGCACATTTACTTAATGAAATGTATAATGTTAGAACCAGGAGGTGTCTTCTTAGCATTGCAACGGCAGGTTTTTATCCTGACATCATAACATCAGAAAATCATGACAAAGAATGTGTTATGCAGCAATGTTCTTAGGCTGGGATTTACAAAAACAATTGTATTGCATATACAGTATATATATATATATATATATATATATATATACATACATATATACACAGTATCTCACAAAAGTAAGTACACCCCTCACATTGTTGTAAATATTTTATTATACCTCTTCATGTGAAAACACTGAAGAAATAACCCTTTGCTACAATGTAAAGTAGTGAGTGTACAGCTTGTAGAACAGTGTAAATTTGCTGTCCCCTCAAAATAACTCAACACACAGCCATTAATGTCTAAACTGCTGGCAACAAAAGTGAGTACACCCCTGAGTTAAAATGTCCAAATTGGGCCCAAAGTGTCAATATTTTGTGTGGCCACCATTATTTTCCTGCACTGCCTTATCCCTCTTGGGCATAGAGTTCACCAGAGCTTCACAGGTTGCCACTGGAGTCCTCTTCCACTCCTCCATGACGACATCATGGAGATGGTGGATGTTAGACACCTTGTGCTCCTCCACCTTCCGTTTGAGGATGCCCCACAGATGCTCAATATGGTTTAGGTCTGAAGATATGCTTGGCCAGTCCATCACCTCTGCCCTCAGCTTCTTTAGCAAGGCAGTGGTCGTCATGGAGGTGTGTTTGGGGCTGTTATCAAGTTGGAATACTGCTAAGGGAGGGGATTATGCTCAGCTTCAGTATGTTAAAGTACATGTTGGCATTCATGGTTCCCTCAAAGAAACTGTAGCTCCCTAGTGCTCTCAGCACTCATGCAGCTGCAGACCAGGACACTCCCACCACCATGCTTGACTGTAGGCAAGACACACTTGTCTTTGTACTCCTCACCTGGTTGCCGCCACACACGCTTGACACCATCTGAACCAAATAAGTTTTTCTTGGTCTCAGACCACAGGACATGGTTTCAGTAATCCATGTCCCTAGTCTGCTTGTCTTCAGCAAACTGTTTGCAAGTTTTCTTGTGCATCATCTTTAGTAGAGGCTTCCTTCTGGGACAACAGCCATGCAGACCAATTTGATGCAGAGTGTGGCGTATGGTCTGAGCACTGACAGGCTGACCCCCCCCCCCCACCCCTACAACCTCTGCAGCAATATGTCATATGTCTATTTCCCAAAGACAACCTCTGGATATAATGCTGAGCACATGCACTCAACTTCTTTGCTCGACCATGGTAAGGCCTGTTCTGAATGGAACCTGTCCTGTTAAACCACTGTATGATCTTGGCCACTGTGCTGCAACTCAGTTTCAGGGTCTTGGCAATCTTCCTTATAGGCTAGGCCATCTTTATGTAGAGCAAAAATTCCTTTTTTTCAGATCCTCAGAGAGTTTTTTGCCATGAGGTACCATGTTGAACTTCCAATGACCAGTATGAAAGATTGAGAGCGATAACACCAAATTTAACACACCTGCTCCCCATTCACACCTGAGACCTTATAACACCAATGACACCGGGGAGGGAAAATGGGTAAATGAGCCCAATTTGGACATTTTCACTTAGGGCTGTACTCACTTTTGTTGCCAACGGTTTAGACATTAATGGCTGTGTGTTGAGTTATTTTGAGGGGACAGCAAATTCACACTGTTATACAAGCAGTTATACAAGCTGTTATACAAGCTGTCCACTCACTACTTTACATTGTAGCAAAGTGTAATTTCTTCAGAAATTACACATGAAAAGATAATAAAATATTTACAAAAATGTGAGGTCCCCATTCACAGCATGACATTTTTCAGACAATTTTTGAGTCGTTTATTATAGGTGTTTGTATGCACATTTTTAGTCAATAAAAGGCCAGCTACTAAGAGGAGAGGCGACAAGTCACATATCTTTAGTAATTTTTAGGGGCTCCCATTGAAGTCTATAGAGGGCAAAAATGTGTGTCTCTGCCCCAAAGATGCTAATGTATTTTTTTGAGCTTCACGTGGCAAGTTTTAAGCAAAATGATGCTCAGGTGTGAATGAGCGCCACTGGATATAAAGGGAATCTTGATGTTGAAAACACAGATGATGTTATAAACGGTCCTATCTGATTGTATGTGTGTTCTGGGTTACAGTGTATAGCTCAGATTTCTAAGCAGTCCTTCTTGCTTCAGCTGATACATTTAAATTTTTTGCTCAGTGCTAGTAAAACTTGTTTTTCAGGTTCACGACCTTGATCAGCTGGAATTTTTAGACGCTATAAAAATCTTTTTCCGAAAACATTTGTGTTTTTTTTCACAGTGAAAAAAATTAAAAAGACCTTGTTCACACTTGCTCAAAATACCGAGGCTGAATAAACGCACCTATAGCGCTAATGCACATTGTTCATTGTGTTTGTCATGCTTTTAACTTGCATTAAGACCTGATTCACACTTGTGCATGTTGCAGTCTGCATATTGCAGGTGCATTTTGCGTTTTTCAATACACATCTTTAACCGCTTAAAGACTGCCGTCAGCACAATGGTTCTCCTGCGCGAATCGCCATAGGTGTACGGCGGCTCGCGCAGGCTCAGTTGCGGACGGGTGCGGCCAGCGGTGCGCACACCCAAGCTTCTCACTGAAGGAGCATGCCTGCGGGTCGGGAGGACTCTATGTCCTCCAGCGGCCCGTGATTGCCTTGTACACAGGCAGAACGGGGAAATGCCTATGACAGGAGACATGACAGGGATCTACTGTTCCCAGTGGTCGGGAACCATGATCTCTGTCATGTCCCAGTAAGGCCACCCCCCCCCACAGTTAGAAACACTCATAGGGAACACATTTAACCCCTTGAGTGCCCCCTAGTGTTAACCCATTTAACCCCTTCCCTGCCAGTGACATTTATACAGTAATTAGTGGCTATTTTTAGCTCTGATCGCTATATGAATGTCAATGGTCCCAAAAAAGAGTCAAAAGTGTCCGATCTGTACGCCGCAATGTCGCAGTCTTCATAAAAATCACAGATCACCGCATTTACTAGTAAAAAAATAATAATAATCAAAATGCCATAAATCTATTCCCTATTTTGTAGACACTATAATTTTTGCGCAAACCAATCAATATACGCTTATTGCGATTTTGTTTACCAAAAATATGTAGAAGAATATATATCGGCCTAAACTGATGAAGAAATTTGTTTTAAAAAAAATTTATGTGGGATATTTATTATAACAAAAAGTAAAAAATATTTTTTTTTTCTGAATTGTCGCTATCTTTTGTTTATAGCGCAAAAAATAAAAACCGCAGGGGTGATCAAATACCACCAAAAGAAAGCTCTATATGTGGGGAAAAAGGATGTTAATTTTGTTTGGGTACATCGTAGCACGGCCGCAAAATTGTCAGTTAAAGCGATGCAGTGCCAAATCGCAAAATAGGCTCTGGTCATTAAGGGGGTAAAACCTTTCCGGGGCTGAAGTGGTTAAACCATTGAAGTCTATGGAACCAAAAACCAGAAAAAATAGGAAACCATGTTAAATGGACTGTATAGGTGTGAACCAGGCCTAAAGGCGTGTTAAAACCGCCCATTGCACCTTTACAAGGCATAAAAAGCATATTAGCTGTTGTGAACAAGGCCTAAGGCTTGGTTCACATATATGCGGTTTCCCTGCAGCTATGTTTGCTTGTGCACAGCAGCCCATTCATTTAAATCCACTGAGGTAAAAGGTACCTGCAACTTTTTAGAAAACGCAGCTGCAGGGAAACTGCATAGTACAGTGCAGTTATCAATGTGGGAAAGCGCACTGCGATTTCCAGTTCATGGGAGTGCCTGTAGGATTAATGGTACCCCAGCATATCTCCTGAGTGGCAGTGCATTTTTTTTTTTGCAGATGGTTGCGGTTGTGGGAATAGGTGTGGTCCCACAGCGGCAACCAACCACACAACTGTAAACCTAGCATAACGCGTTGCAGATGCATCACTTATGCATTGCAAAAGTGTGCCGGCGCATTTATGGTGCGTTAAAGTACACTTGAAAGGAAGGAGTTGAGATGCTTCAACTCCTTCCAAACTCCACATGCGCAAACGCTTCATGTTGTAATAATGTGAACAGCACTGTGTGTTGTCCATATTATCAATCCTCTAACTCCCGCTTTACTAGGAATAGAAGGAGTGTTAAAATTGGGCCTAAAACTGCTGCTTTTCATGCCAGTGTGAACAGGGCCAAAATGTGCCAGCGTGCTGGACTGAATAAAATTTGAAATTCCTAAAAAAAAGAAACTCCAGTCTGGGGAATGTAACATATGGCATTGGCACGAGAGCTGCAGTTTGTGGTACACAGTGTAAAGCACAGCATGCGGATTTGGTACATAGGGGTCTAGACTATGCAATAAAAAGTAAAACATACAGAGCACAGACATACACTGTATGTATAATAAAAGTCTATTGTATAGAATTTGAATTTAATTTGTATCTCTATAGCACTTTCCTACCCAAGGGACTCAAAGTTCTTAGGAGGTAAGGCAGTCATCTTGGGTGTTCTCCACTGATCGTTAACCTATCAACATGTCTTTGGCATATGGAAGGAAACCAGAGTGCCCGGAGGGAACCCACGCATGCACAGGGGGAACATGCATAACTTACAGCAACATAACATAAGCCAACTGGAGTAAGTAACAAAGTATAGTGCATACAGTGCAGTGGTCTGGAGTATGTAACATGCAGTGGTATTCATTTTGTAATGTACAACATGGCATATAGAGGGTAAAATTCTCTATACATCGGTATTCGTGTTCTTTATGTCTAAATGACCCTTGTATAACCATGCCTACTGGGTAAAGCCCACTTTTAACAAAGCAAGCCCACTAAGAAACGGTTCACACTGGAATAGATGTGTTCCATGCAGTCCTGCGCATTCTGGTTTTGACAGTCCATTCATTCCAAAAGGCTAGCAAACATACCATAACACGTAAGAAGTAGTGCACTACTTTTTCAGATTGTGCTGCACCAAACTGCATGGTACAGTGGTACACGGCAGTTTGGTGGTTGCAAATGTGCTGCGTTTGCAAGATGCATTTTGGGTGACATCAGGGCTTTTTTTCAGCTGGAACTTGGTGGAACTCAGTTCCACCACCTTTGGCTCAGGCCCTCTGCTCCCTGCTGACCACTATTACTTGAAAACACAAAAGTCTGGCTTCTATGCTTACAAGTGACAGCTTGTTCCCCAACGGCTCCCACAGATCAGATCTCCTGAGTGGCTTCCACTGAGTGAAGGATGAGAACAAGGGAGATGCAGGTACAGGGGGTGCAGTGCAAATGCCAGCATCACCACTGGATGATCTCCCCACAAGTGAGAGAGGTGGAGCCAACTACCATATGCGGGGAGGTACTAGAGCTGGCTGGGTGCTTCAGCTTAACACAGCAACAAAAATAGGGCACGTGGAAGATGGTGGAGCTTTTAAGGAAATGGGGAGAAGATGGGGCAGTAGAGGGGGGTTGCATGCAGAGGTCAGAGCTGAAGAGGGGTAAATGTGAAATGTGGATGGGGATACAGAGGTAAGCAGCTGTGGAAGAACGCTGAATTCTACACTCTGTGTAGTGCAACTCTGCAGTCTGTGTGTAACCCCCTCCCTGAACTCTGCACATAATGCACTCCTGGTATTTAATGACCCTGTTAAGACCCTTCCACTGTTAGTGGAATTTGACCACACCCACTATTTGATGCGGTTTGGAGGGTGTATGTAAGGGACATGGGGGTTGTGATTGAGTTCCTGTACCTATTTTCCGAGAAAAAAAGTCCTGGGTGACATTAACAATTAGTTGGTACCCACATATGTCTGGCAAGGGCAGCGCACTCATGTGCAGTGCAGGAAAGGTGAACAGAATGATCCTTTCCAGCATTGGATTCTGGTGTGAACAGGCCCTAAAACATGCCACAGTGGCCCTCCTTGTTTGGTTTTCCATGGGTCAAATGTGGCAACCAAAAGAAAAAGTCATATTGTAAAAAATGTGTTTAACCCCTTCCCTCTGAGCATACACATACAGTATACTGTATGCAGCCTCACGGAAGTAAGTCTTTATCTGTGGGGCTGGATATAGGCGCTACTATGTTCATGCTGAGACCATGAACTTTCATGATAAGGAACAATCGTGAACCGGGGAGGACTGGTTCCCGATCACCTGATTACTGTGATAGCCTGTGTTTGGCTATTACAGTGATCAGCCACTGTATAGCCTGACCCTGTGTTTTTTTCTCCTCCTGAATGGAAAAAAAGATACATTGTGGAGGAGAAAATTGGAAACAAAAAAAAAAGTGTGTGTAAAAATAAATAAATAAATAAATAATAAAAAATAAATAAAGATTACATAGCTAGATTAGGGTTTGATCTAAGCCAGTGTCAAGGTTCGGGTTAGGGTCAAGGTTAGAGTCAAAGTCAGGGTCAGTGTATTACAGGTAGGACTAGAATTGGTGGCAATTTTATCCAACCTAAAACCCACTGATGCTAAGGGGCTGATTTACTAAAACTGGAGAGTGCACAATCTGGTGCAGCTCTGCATAGAAACCAATCAGCTTTCCATTTTTTTTGTCAGAGCAGAACAAACTGTAGTTAGAAGCCGATTGGCTACTATGCACAGCTGCACCAGATTTTGCACTCTCCAATTTTAGTAAATCGACCCCGTAGCATCAGAGTGTTTTACAAAACAAAAAGGTGAATTGCTCCATGTAGTGTACTAAAGAAAATGCCCTCCTCAAAGTGGAAGCCAGGTGCAGCTCAGCACAAGCAATATTGAAGATATAGATTCTGGACAGCCGCACTCTGATAAAAGCCTTTATTGTAATGAATAGTCAACGTTTATGTGATAACAGAAGCAGGACAAACAACTGACGCGTTTCACAACATCATTGTTGCTTAGTCAGAGTGTTTTAGGTAAGATAAAAAAAGAAAAATGTGCACTATTGTTTCTGGGCTGTACTACAGGTACAACCAACAAATAATATACACACATGTGGTATCGCTGTAACCATTAGAAGCAGGGAAATTTGTTTTGGGGTGATAGGTCATGCTGATAGCAAGAAATATACAGTAAATATTAAAAAAAGTAATTGTTTTACTTTTTTGTGAATAGTTTTCCTTTGATATGAAAAAAATCAAGAGATATCCATTACTATTTACCACCAAATGAAAGCCCCATTTGTCTTAACCACTTGCTGACCGCCGCACGCCAATATATGTCGGCACAATGGCAGCGGTGGGCAAATGGACATATCTGTATGTCCCCTTTAATTTGCGGGGCTAGTGGGTGCGTGCGCGCACATCGTGACCGTGCCAGCGGGTCCCACAGACTCGATGTACGCCGCTGTCCCGCGATCGTGTCACAGAGAGGCAGAACAGGGAGATGCCTATGTAAACAAGGAATTTCCCTGTTCTGCCTGGTGACATGACAGGAATCTACTGCTCCCTGTCATCGGGAGCAGGGATCGCTGTCATGTCAGTGGAAGCCCATCCCCCCTACAGTTAGAATCACTCCCTTTAACCCCTTTCCTGTCAGTGTCATTTACACAGTAATCAGTGCATTTTTATAGCACTGATTGCTGTATAAATGACAATGGTCTCAAAATAGTGTCAAAAATGTCCGATTTGCAGTCACGATAAAAATCGCAGATCCCTGCCATTACTAATTTAAAAAAAATATATAATAAAAATGGCATAAATTTATCCCCTATTTTGTAGACGCTATAACTTATGCGCAAACCAATCAATATACGCTTATTGTGATTTTTTTTTTACCAAAAATATATAGAAGAATACATATCGTCCTAAACTGAGGAAAATATAGCTTTTTTAGATATTTTTTGGGCATATTTAATTTTATTATAGCAAAAAGTAAAAAATATTGCTTTTTTTTTTTTAAATAGTTGCTCTTTTTTGTTTATAGCGCAAAAAATAAAAAGAGGTGATCAAATACCACCAAAAGAAAGCTCTGTTTTTGGGGAAAAAAGGACGTCAATTTTGTTTTGGTGTAACGTTGCACGACCGCGCAATTGTCAGTTAAAGCGACGCAGTGCTGAATCGCAAAAAGTGCTCTGGTCAGGAAGGAGGTAAATCCTTCCGAGGTTGAAATTGTTAAAAAACAAGCTATACTTCACCTGGATACAGTATGTAGTTGTGATATGTACAGTTTTACTAACACAAGTCAAAGTTACAAAACTGTTCAGGTGTTAGGATTATTTTTTTACCTTCATCATGAAAGGGTAAATATGAAAGTCTCTAGTTTACCATTTAAAAATATGCTGAAATCTCTATAGACAAAACGATTTTGTTTATTTTTCCAGCATTTCATATTTTTACTTGTAATTTTTCGTCAAGGTTGCTCCTATTGAAATGAACAACCCAGCCAGCGTACTGCTAATGCATGCCTACTGCTAATCTTATCCTAATCAAGTTCATGCAAATATAGGAAAATTGAATGTGTCTGCACTTAGAGCTGCTGCTCTGTACAAATGACTCTAAATGACTGTGCTGAACCTTCTTCCTGGCCAGATGTACAGTACCTAAATCTAGCATGACACATATGACATTGCTGGTTTGCTTTACCATACAGCAGCATGAGAAGCAAAGCTTTTACTGTCTTTACAGAGAGTAATAGCTTCTTTTTTATAACTGAAAGTGATACATTCAGGTAAAAAATGCAGTAATCCATGGAAAAACAGATGATGAACCAAATTATCCTTTTTTTTTTTATTCAACTACGATTGGGTAGATCCATCACAAATATACTGATGACTAGTTATTCTTTAACTTTTTTTTTTCTACAAATATCTGAAAAAATATGGGACCTGAGATTTCTGCCCTCTCTCTTAAAATACTAACTAACCTGAAACAAGCATAAAGCAAGCAAAGTCAGTATAAAATCATAACTTCTGATTTACATACTTTTCTAAATCAGGGACTGATGAAGTACTGAAGCATTTGTGTTCCCATGACAAATAAAAGAGCTCAGGAATTACAATACAGGCTTCTGCCTGTCACACTAATGCCGCGTACACACAAAGGGACTATCCCGCGGGATTGTCCGCTGGACTCAAGACCTCAAGTTTTGTTTTAAAATTGTCCGCTGGACTTGGCAGTCCGGCGGACAATCCCGCCGTTAGTAGGCTAGTCTGCCGGACTTTTGAAATGAACGGACTTGCCGCTCATTGGAAAGTCCGTTCATTCCCGCTGACTTTTTCCAGCGGATTGTCCGCCGGAGAAGTCCGGGCGTGTGTGGGCAAGTCACACGCTCGGAAGTCTGGGCGTGTGTGGGGAAGTCCCGCCGGACTAGGTCCGGCGGACAAAGTCCGAACGTGTGTACGCGGCAAAAAGGATACTCCCATGTTGGGTATACACTAGTAGAATTTAGTTAGCATTTTTTTCATTATAATAACGTTTGTTTGATTTTCTAATCGTTAGTGGGGTCTAATTGACATTCATTAAAGTGGGGTGCCCCTTAAAAAAAAAAAAATGTAAAAGTCAGCAAATACTGCAGCTGCTGACTTTTAATAATCGGACACTTACCTGTCCCGGGGTCCAGCGATGCGGGGGAACGAAGCCCCCCTCTCATTCCCCGCTCCGCTCGGGGGCGCCGGCATTCTTACTGTGGGCACCCGGCTGTGGCTTCACAGCCGGGCACCCACTGCGCATGCGCCAGTGGCACCGCGCGCCGTGATACGCCACACAGTCATCTGGGACCTGTCACGTGTCCCAGATGACCGACTGCGCTGATGGGAAGTGATGTCACCAGCCCGGGCACTGAAGGAGGCAGACTATGAGGGACCCCCTAGCAACAGGCATTTAGAGGTGAGTTAAAAAAATATTTTTTTCCAATAATTTATTTTTTATTTTTTTATGAATTTTAAGCAATTTTTTTATTTTTGGGGGAAACACCACTTTAATTTTATCATTTGCAGTGATAAAAAAAAAAAATAATTCTAACGAGCAAATTTGTTTGTGGCTTCTGTTTGGTAAAGTCTACTCACTACAAATTTGAATGGTAAAAGCAAACAATGTTTGGAACTACTTTTGAACAACATCCATCACACTGTCAAATGTACTGAGAATTTTCATACAATTTTTCATTTAACAGCTTCCGGATCAGCTGCCGCAGTTTTACTGCGTCAGGTTAGCTCCCCTGCGTGAAACCACGTTACTGTACGTGGTCTTGCGGGTTCCAGATAGCAGGCACGAGCACGCCCGCTGCACAGCAGGGGTGCCGATACTTGTGGCCAACGGTCGCGATGACCACTGGCCACAAGCGTTCGTGACCAGGAGACACAAAATAGCGACGAGTGTGTGTAAACACGCTTCCCGGTCCGGTTCTGACAGGAGTGACAGATAGTGTGTTCCTATTAGCTAGGAACCAGGATCTGTCACTTCCTGTAGTTATTACCTCCCCCTTCAGTTAGAATCATCTCCCAGGGAACACAGTTAACCCCTTCATCGCCCCCTAGTGTTAACCCCTTCACTGCCAGTGACATTTTTACAGTAATCAATGCATTTTTATGCCAATGCAAATAGTTCCAAAAATGTGTCAAAATTGTCCAATGTGTCCACCATAATATAATGAATGGGGTAAAATGAATGGGGTAAAACATACTGGTACTGAGGTGGTTAAGCCCTGTTGTGGGCTGACAACACACAACTTTTTTGTAGACTGAGTGTTGTGAGACCTGCCCACTGCCTTTTGCTACTAGTCCAATATAAGAACTAGGAGGGCACTTTGAGATAACATATGAAGTCAGCAGAGGACACAGGACAACTCTGAATGTCTGACAAGATCAGCAGTGTTTTTTTGCAGTTATCAAACACATTTAACAAAATCCTTCCCAACTGCCATATAGCAAAATGACGGCTGGAAAGTGGTTTCATTATCCTGACTTGGCATCATATGACATCCAGCAGGATAAGCCGCTATCACGCGCCTGCGGTGGGGGCACGCAGCATGGTGAATGGTGGTGTGGTGTGTCAGTCTGACACATCGCATCTCCGATTGAGGTAAAGAGCCTCTGAGCGAGGCTCTTTACCGCCTGATTAGCTGTGTCCAATCACAGTGTAAACAGGAAAATATGTGTATCGGCTTTTCCTCTACTCTCACTGACAGCCGCAAGTAGAGGAGAGCCGATCGGCTGCTCTCCTGACAGGGGGGTCTGCACTGATTATCAGCGCAGCCCCCCCGAGGATGCCTACCCAGGACCACCAGGGATGGCAATCATTGCCCATTAGGGATGGTACTCTGTGCCCATCACTGATGCCTGCCAACACCTCTGATCAGTGCTGTTTATCAGTGCCGCCCATCAGTGCCCACCTATACATGCCCTCCAGTGCCACCTATCAGTACCGCCTATGAGTTCCCATCAGTGCTGCATATATGTGCAACCTCAACAGTGCCAATCAGTACTGCCTCTTCAGTGCTCATCAGTGAAGGAGAAAACTTACTGATTTGCAAAGTTTTGTAACAGAAACTAAGAAAACCTTTTTTTTTTCCAAATTTTCGTTCTTTTTTTAATTTGTAGAGCAAAAAATAAACCCCAGAGTGATACCACCAAAAGAAAGCTCTATTTGTGGGGAAAAAAAATATAAAAATGTTGTTTGGGTACAGCATGGCATGACCATGCAATTGTCATTCAAAATATGATAGCGCTGAAAGCTGAAAATTGGTCTGGGCAGGAAGGTGTATAAGTTCCCTGTATTGAAGTGGTTAAACAGACCAAAAGGAAGCAAATTGGAGAAGCCCATTGTTGGGTTTAACATACACTTTAGGATGTCTGAATTTATTTAGCAACAAAACTTAGGCCACAGAGTTATAGTATGGTTGACTGAGACCATCTTCTAAATTCTAGAATAACTCTGACCTAATTAATGAATAAAAGAGAGACCTACCTGAAATTCTGTCCTGGCTGAGTGCCCTTGGGTAGTCCTCTTCAAAACTCTGCACCTAGAATACACAAAATTGTGAAGATTCATTGCCAAAGCACTATGCTATCACATACTGTACATTTTGTTAGCTAAAGTTGTAATCTTTCTAAAAGGAAACTTATATAGGGAAAAGTACATGGTTGTCATTCCTAACCTCCTTCTAAAAACGCTAGTATTCTGACTGGCTTTAGATTTAATACTTTTAGAATTATTGACCTGTAACAAATATGCACCCTGTGAAGTTAGAGTGAAGTTAAAACCTCTGGGTACATATTTGGCAGAGGATTGACAAACTAGCAACTACCATCCTTGGGAGTGGTCAGCAATGGTAGCCCCCGTAGTTCTCCCAGCACAAATTACCTTTAAAGCATGTATAAACCCAATATTTAAAATCCCCTATAATCTTTAATGTGATAATTAATTTCAAAAGTTGTTTTCAGTCTTTTTATGACTGGCACTTTTTTGAAAATATCTGGTGATTTTCCCATGGAGGTCCTTGAATAGACACCAGCTGTTATAACTCTCTGTTCCTGTCTCCTAATTGTGCTCCTACCTTGTCATCCTGTTAAACTTGCTTCAGAAAAAAACTAGTAGTAGCCATTTTAACATACATCCCACAGGTGTTGACCACTGTTGTCACCATCTGAAAGCCTACCCATGTACAGAAAATGACTGCAAAGAGACTGTTTGAAAAATATCCCCCTGGCATTTCTAAGTGTTTTTTCCATCTGTGAACCCATAAAGGTAGATGATTTGTGTAGCATTTACTTCCTGGAATCCATCTGCCTTCCATCTCATGCAGGCAGGAGGGTGTGCCTAGCTGAGAAAGCCCATTCTCCCTTCCTCCAGATGAAAGAAAATGTCCATGAAGATTTCTAGGATGTATGACATACTTTTTGGCTAGACCAGGAAGCAATTGAAGAAATGTAAAAAAAAGTTTAACACAAGTAAATATAATATACCTTATTAATACTAGCAGCATAAGGATTAAAAATAGTTAATGTTGATTGAGAGAGCTTAGTTCTGCTTAAATGAACTAATCAAAAAAGCATATACAGTGTCTTGAAAAATAATTCATACCCCTCAAAATTTTTCACATTTTGTCATGTTACAACCAAAAACGTAAATGCATTTTATGTGATAGACCAACACAAAGTGTCACATAATTGTGAAGTGGAAGGAAAATTATAAAATGGTTTTCAAAACTTTTAACAAATAAATGTGCGAAAAGTGTTGCGTGCATTTGTATTCAACCCCCTTTACTCTGAGACCCCTCACTAAAATCTAGTGGAACCAATTGCCTTCAGAAGTCACCTAATTAGTAAATAGAGTCTACTTGTGTGTAATTTAATCTCAGTATAAATACAGCTGTTCTGTGAAGCCCTCAGATCACGAAGGCCAAGGAACACAACAGACAGGGCAGGGATAGAGTTGTGGAGAAGATTAAAGCAGGGTTAGGTTAAAAAAAATATCCCAAGCTTTGAACATCCCACAGAGCACTGTTCAATCCATCATCCAAAAATGGAAAGAGTATGGGACAACTGCAAACCTACCAAGATATGGCTGTCCACCTAAACTGACAGGCCTGACAAGGAGAGCATTAATCAGAGAAGCAGCCAAGAGGCCCATGGTAACTCTAGAGGAGCTGGAGAGATCCACAGCTCAGGTGGGAGAATCTGTCCACAAGACAACTTTTAGTCATGCACTCCACAAATCTGGCCTTTATGGAAGAGTGGTAAGAAGAAAGCCATTGTTGAAATAAAGTCATCAGAAGTCCTGCTTGCAGTTTGTGAGAAGCCATGTGGGGGAAACAGCAAACATGTGGAAGAAGGTGCTCTGGTCAGATGAGACCAAAATTTTACTTTTTGGCCTACAAGCAAACCGCTATGTGTGGTGGAAAACTAACACCGCACATCGCCCTGAACACACCATCCCCACCATGAAACATGGTGGTGGCAACATCAACAAATGCACGCCACACTTTTCACATATTTATTTGTAAAAAAAAATTGAAAACCATTTATCTTTAACCTTCCACTTCACAATTATGTGCCACTTTGTGTTGGTCCATCACCTAAAATCCCAATAAAATAAATTTGTTTTTGGTTGTAACATGACAAAATTTGGAAAATTTTAAGGGGTATGAATACTTTTTCATGAACTGTATAGTATACATATATACTGTGTGCTGGCAGCACTCATACATCTATTTCCCTAAGACAGCCTCTGGATATGACGTTGAGCACGTGCACTCAACTTCTTTGGTCCACCATGGCGAGGCCTGTTCTAAATGGAACCTGTCCTGTTAAACCGCCGCATGGTGATAGCCATGGTGTTGCAGGTCAGTTTCAGGTTCTCTGCAATCTTCTTATAACCTAGGCCATCTTTATGTAGAGCAACAATTCTTTTTTCCAGTTCCTCAGAGAGTTTTTTGCCATGAGGTGCCATGTTGAACTTCCAGTGACCAGCTTGAGAGCAAGCGATTAACACCAAATTTAACACACCTGCTCCCCATTCACACCTGAGACCTTGTAACACTATCAAGTCACGTGACACCGGGAGGGAAAATGGCTAATTGGGCCTAATTTGGGCGTACTCACTTTTGTTGTCAGCAGTTTAAAACATTAATGGCTGTGTGTTTAGTTATTTTGAGGGGACAGCAAATTTACTCAGTTATACAAGCTGTACACTCACTACTTTACATTGTAGCAAAGTGCAATTTCTTCAGTTTTGTCACATGAAAAGATATATATACTAAACTGCATTCACGCCACTAACTAACTTGCCTAATCTAGCTCAAGTTCTATTAATCTCTCCACGTTATAACACTACATACGGCTGCTGTGTAAGCAGCCTTATATAGTGTGGTATATATATATAAGGGCTGCGGAAATTAACGATTAATTCCTCGATTAATCGTTCTTTTTTATCGATCAACTTTTTTTTTAATCGATCAACTTTTTTTTATCGATCAAAATTATTTTGATCGGTACTCACCTCTCCGCCGTCTTCAGGGAGTTCCGTCGGAGATCCGATGATGTCACGGACATCAACGTCACCAGACTCCTCCCCCCTTCCCCAAGTGCCTCCGTCTGCTAACGAAGGGAAGGGGGGAGGAGTCCGGTGACGTTGATGTCCGTGATGTCACCAGACAGCCTGGACAGTGATGGTAAATATGGATGTGGTTAACTGGGATCATTCAGTGAGCTAAGTGTAGGCAAATTTGATAACCTCCGTTTTTAACATTGTTGTCCTTAGAGGCTGATAAGCTGTGATATTTTTGCCGTGTGGATCTGCTTCTGCTGTTGCCATGACGGCGGTGCTTGCTTTTGATTGACGTGTGAAGTCCTAGCCATGCCCTGCTATGTCTGGCTTCGGCCATTGCAATAACAACGGTGCTATTTAAATAGCCTGTAGGGTGACGCCGTAGCCCTGCCCTGCTGAGGAAGTTCTGACTGAAAAGTAGTTGGATCTGTATGTGCGTTAAAATGAATCGAAATTAGTCGATTAAAAAAAAATTTGATTAATCGAACACGAAAATTTTAATCAGTAACAGACCATATATATATATATATATATATATATATATATATATATATATATATATATATATATATATATACACACATACATATACACACACACACAGTATCTACTTTATATATAGTAATTAAAAAAAATATTAGTCGAGAACACCATAAGCCATTTTTAGTCTAATATAAAACTACTATGCAGTTCAATTATATAGCCAGTGCTTTATTGAGTACTACCCTAAAATAGAGTGTATTATGCATTTATATATATATATATATACACATATACATACACACACATACTGTATATATATATATATATCTATAAACTACAGAATATTATACATTTTTATTCCATATTCTCCTTACTTTGGAAAAAAAATGCAAATTCTTCCAATGTTTTGCTTTGCGGTTTGTAATCTGTGCTGCTAATCAGCAGGTTGCAATGAATGGGATGGGCGGAATCACAGAATGTGTGTGGATGTTCCACTGCAAGCAAAGCAGGTAAAAGTGTTAATTGGTTGTTTTGAGTGACTTCAACAGTTCTTCACTTTAAAACAAACTGGTTTTTAATTAGGTCAGGCTTTTTCTTTAAGGGTTAGTACTTTTCTTTCAAGTTTGGTAAATAATGTATACATTGTTAAGATACAATGGAAGAGAAACAAGAACAAGTGTGGTTCCATATTAACAGTGAAATGGCATAATGATTTAGAGGGCGTTTGAACCCAAATAAAAATGTAATACACTGCAACTTACTAGTCATTGGTGTGGTGTCTGCATTTTTTTTCTTTTGATGTATTTTCTACAGGTAATCCTGAAAATAACACACTGTCCCTGGGTGGCTACATCCCCACTGTATCTATGATGGGAGCCATAGCTATCACCCTAGGCTGCTCTCCTTATATGGGCTACAAACATGTCTATTTCATCATCTCCATTATGTGGGGGGCAGGGTAATTGGTAGTTTACAGATAATATCTGGGAAGAAAGATATGCTTCAGTGCAGCTCACAGAAAGTGACAAGGACGCAACATGTTTGGCAAGATCAAGAAATATTTTCTTCATTTGCTGAAAATACTCAGCCTAAAAAAAAAAAGAAAATAATGTAGTCATCACATCTAAGGACTGTAAGATGCAATATATTACATTTTGCTCCTGGGTTTCATTATCATTTTATTTTTTTACCATGTGGCCTTTAGGCCTGCCATACATGGTTTAAATCGTTAATGGGCTGGCTGAATTCACCAAGTAGATCGATCAAACAACTTGTGTACAACCAACCTGCCGTATTCTTTGCGATTATTGCTAGCGGCTAACGATAATCACTGTCTTCTCCCGGGAAAAGACAAGGGTCCGGCAGGAAAGAAAAGAAATTTGCTCCGTGTATGGCCAGCCTTAGTCTTGTGCTTATTCCACCAAACCCAATGCAATCTATTATGCAAATTCTGATCACATCTTACTTGTTGGAGCCCTTATCCAAATCATCCCATTCTTCAGTTTTCTGTTGTTTATTGAGGATACCTATCACAACCAGTGACCAATAAAAAGGATAGAGAGCTGGAAGAAAGTATACTTGGTCTCAACCATAAAAGCTATGGTTGATATTTACACAACAGAGTGCCTCCAGTTTTTGGGACGGAATCAGGTTTAAATATTTAATTATGACAGATTGTAATTTTTTGGAGTAATGCATGTGATCATTTGCGTGTTCATAGCATCTATTAAGAGTATATGTTAAATAAAAAAAAATTCTGGAAACTGTAGTATTCTATAAAAGTGCTGCTTGTTCTGCATTGTTTATACACTTGAGTCAGCTGATTATCCAATATAAAGTTGGCTGTTTACTGCCTAAGAATAGCTTAAGTTTAAACTGAAGATCAGCAGCCAATAGCCCTAAGGGTAATCTAATAGACTGTTACAAGCCTAGGTTTACAAAGACAAACCAAGCATCTGCTAAGTGTTGTTTCTATTTGTCACACCTATTATATTTTATGGACTGCAAACTAGTATAAAGTAACTTAAGTAATAAAATATTATGTTTTTTTATTTTCTTTCTAAGGACCTACCCTTATCATGGATCAAAAACTCAAGCAGACAGTTATGTGTATACTGTATATACACATATTGTTTTTAACAATGTGAGAATCAAGTATAGCTTGTGGGCTTACAAAGATTGCTTTATTTACCTAACCCACTGCCACTTACAATAAAAATGAAACTAACGCCCTAAACTTTAAAGAGTTTGTATTAATATGTTCTATTTGTTCATATATGTTCTATAAGTTTAATAAATAATAAATATATATTTATTTTAGTATTAAAAAGCATATGCAAACACTTATGCAAAAGGCGAAATAGCCCAATAAGATGTTTGAATGTTTTTAGCATTGCAATAAATCTCTTTCTAGTCAAAAATCTTAAGTTCTTTAAGGCATAAAGCCCAGTGCTTACTTATGAATATAATAAACAAGTGTTAAGGATCAATTACATTGTGTGTTGTTGTCCCAAACTGATTACGGTAACTGAACAGCAGTGTTGTGGGAAAAAACTAGGCAAGGGACAGCCATACTAAAAAGATGAGTTCATGGAAGATGTGGCAATTTAACATTTCTATTTTACACTGTGGAAAATAAGAACAAGAATAATAACAAGAAACGGGATGGTCATCTTGCGTGAGTGAGGTCTCCCCCAAGCAGAGATTTTGATGGGAGACAGACAGTTCCAGATGTACTGGTCAGCCATGGAAACAGGGTGAGGAAATTACATAAAGCTGACTTCTCTTCAAAACAAGAAGATGCTTAGCACCATCAGCTCTGCACTAGCAGAACTCATAGGGACCTTGATATATATATATATACAGTATATGTGTATATCTTTACACTCGAGAAGTCTTAATAGGCATGATCTGTGTAATCGTGGCCAAAAAGCTGTTCTACTCACATTGAAACAAAGCCAGATGACTCATCTATAAGTAAAACACGAAGACCAAGGTGCAGGAAACTGGCAGCAGGTGCTCTAAACAATTGAGCCCCAAAGTGAAATACTTGGCTTTAACATAAGGCAGTTTATTGGCTAAAAGCTCAACAAATTGTCTTATAAGAATGATACATGGATGAGTGTCTACAGGCATCAGTGAAGCATGGTGGAGCTTTCCTGCAGAAAATAAAATTGATATTTTGATCAAACCGATTGCCTCTCACTTCAAAGAAGTACCGACTAATTCTTACTCATCATACAATAACCATCTGTGAGGCATCTGATCAATCTTAACTAAGCTTAACAATCTTAACAGATAAAAACTGATCTGCAATGAAAAGAACAAGAATTTGTGCAACAGATGGTTTGGTCCCCCACAGAGCCATGCTCTCATCAAGCTATTCTGGGATCACTTACACAGACAGAAGTACAACAGACAAAGGGGGTTATTTACGAAAGGCAAATCCACTTTGCACTTGAAATTTCACTGAAAGTGCACTTGGAATTGCAGTCGCTGTAGATCCGAGGGGGACATGCAAGGAAAATAAAAAACAGCATTTTAGCTTGCACATGATTGGATGATAAAATCAGCAGAGCTTCCCCTCGTTTCAGATCTACCCCTCAGATTCACATCGACTGCACTTCCAAGAGCATTTTCAGTGCAATTTCAAGTGCACTTTGCACTTGTAGTTTGCACTTGTAGTGCAAAGTGGATTTGCCTTTCGTAAATAACCCCCAAAGTCTGCATGGGAATTATGCAAAGTTCTCTGAAGGTACTACACAAGTACCTTCAGACATTGAATGCAAGTGTACCTACAAAAAATACTGGTATGTTAAAGTATAGCTCAAAGCAAAACTTTTTTTTTTTTTTTTTTTAGTTATGATTAGTGTGGTGAGCGATTAGAACACCCGTCAGGGATTTATTGCTGTCTGTAACCCTGTTAGGCAAATTCACATTTTGGGTTGTCCCCAGAACAGAAATAGAGCTAAAGTATTTCAATGGGAACTAGTTCTAGTGACCCTGGTGACAACCAGGGATTCCCACACTTTGAAGGGATTTTCTCTCATTTGCTGTTTTGGCTACAGGACATAGAATTAAGGGGAAATCTCCCCAAAGCAACACAGGTGGCAAAAAATAACTGTAAAAAATTATAAAAATTAAAAGAAAAGAAAGTTCAGCCTTTAGTATTATTTTAAAGGTGGTCATATCAAAGATTTATTTATTTTATGCTCTTTTCCATTTACTTTTACCATTTACTGCGCTTTCTGGGAAGTTTCTTGGGAAATACAAAACAATAATGGGCACTATGTTTAAAGAATAACCCGTTTTGCCACATTAATGTTATTCTTAGACACACCATAATGCATAAGGGAAATTTGACAGTTTTGTAACAGAAAATGGGGGTGGGAGGGAAAGGTTTACTGAAAATTGAAAAAGTACATTGTTAATGTCTTGAAGACAAGTTTTATGATAGCTGTCCTTTTCTTTGCAAAACTAATTAATGTCTTAAGCTTTATTTTTAGCAAGTAAAAAAGAAACTTGTCCAAGAAGTTGTTAAAACCAATGTATTCCACAATAATCAAATAAAAAATGTTCTTTACCTTAACAAATAAAATAGGGCATAGGGGAATAATGTTGTGGTGGGGGATGGGGAGGATTGGGGGTTAAAAAGATGCCAATAGGTCCATAGTTATTACGACAAAGCAACCATATCACCATACAATGCTGCACACCCTCATTCTCAGTTGTCTGTGCTGTCCCAAGATTTTCTTTTGTATAGTATATTTGCCTTCTAACACTAGGCTTCATTCATCAAACTATAATAGCACTGAAGTGGCCTCTAACTCTATTGTTATAAATGATAATGGGCTCCATTCACAGAACCAGATCGCTTGTGATATTAAGATATTTTCCCAAATACTGCATGCGATCCTGAAAATGTAAATTTACCACTGCTTTATTATTATTTTTTACAGCATCAAGCAAAAACGCTTGGTAAATACCACATAAAGCAGGAGTGAAAGTCAACTCACAAAAAAAAAAAAAATTGCATGCAGTAAATAAGTAGTGGTCCCGGCATACGATTTTAAAGGAAGTGGCAGCTTCCAGCATCCTTAACAACCAGTAAACAACCTGGTTGTTAAGGAGCGTGTGGCTGCAGCGTCCTTAACAACTAATGACTCATCAGCTGTCAACGGGGTTCCCCGCTGACAGTTGAAAGTAAAAGAAAACTGCTGGCAATTTAAAAAATCTGGAAAAATGGCGTGGGGTCCTCCTTCAAATCCATACCAGGCCCTTTAGGTCTGGTATGAATTTCGAAAGGAACCCCCATGGCAAATATAAAAAAATAAATGCAGTGGGGTCCCCCCTAAAATCCATACCAGACCCTTATCTGAGCATGCAGCCTGGTAAGGAAAGGGAGGGGATGAGTGAGCCACCCCCCTGCACCAAAGCAGGCCAACTGCCCTCAACATGGGGGAGAGTGCTTTGGGGCAGGGGGGGCTCTGCCAAAACACTGCTGCTCCTAGATGCACTGTTAGTGTTTTTTTCTACCTCTAAATGCCCCTACCTTTAAACTGCTCTAAATGACTATGTGTGCATATGGGGGAGATTTTAGACATGTGCACATTCGTTTCGGAATTTCATTTTCGTCCGAAAAATACATTTATTTAGTTACTCCCGAAACTCGTTTTTATTTATTTTGTTTTTCGTTAAAAATTGCAGTCTTCCGAAAATCCAAATTAATTAAGGTTGAATCTGTCATTGAAGGCTTATGGTGTCTGTCGAATGTTCAAAGAAGATTTGACGGAGCAGCTAAACTGCATGATGCCATATAGTTTAGCTGCTCCGTCGAATCTTCTTAGCACTTTCGACAGACACCATAAGCCAAAGATTTGACATTTGTATGTTTTTCGCTGCTTTGTCGAATCTTTGTCGTTCATGTTGAATGTATATAGTTCAAACAGAAAATGGACTGGTGATAGTGATCACTGATCAGACAGGTAACAAGATTGAGATTCTATATAGATTCTATATACTCTATCTATAATATAGAATCTATAATAATAAATCCCCCCACAACACGGGCAGCCTCTGAGGCTATCACAACACTAGCAACACTAGTATCACTATCAAGTTCACAACACTAACACAATAGCAGCAGATTATTATGAAAAAGTTAAGTTGAACTGTAGCTTGCTTCACTATTGTTCTGCTGCTGTGCTTATGCTTAATTGCTAAATAATTCAGGTTTTCTGACAAATGTACCAGCTAAGATTGACTGTCTTCTGAAATGATTCAGTATGTGTGTCTCTCTCTGCTAGCAATCGTAAGTGAAAGTAAGTTGGCTGTACGTGTGTACTTAGTTTTAGCTATTTTACTGCTCCTCCTCTTTGGTTACAATCAGCCAATAACATAGATCATCATCATGATTTTTATTTTACTTCCCCCACCCAATTCCAGCAGCGATCTTTTTTCTCTATGTCGAATCTTTTCTCTCTATGTCGAATCTTTTCTTTCTATGTTGAATCTTTTCTCTCTATGTAGAATAATCTTGCACTAATAGAGTTAAGGTTAGGCACATTCAACCACAGGTTCGATAGTCACAGATTGTTATTGTCAGCATCATGTTGAATCTCCTATCTATATCGAACTGTTGTCACAACGAAAACGAAAATAAAGCATTTGTTTATGTCAGATCTTTCGTTTTTCGGATTCTGCACTTTCGTTATAGTTTGTTAAAACAATAAGGAAAATACCTAAAATTCGGACGAAAATGAATGCACATGTCTAGGAGATTTATTAAAACTGGCACACAAAGAATCTGGTGAAGCTGTGCATAGTAACCAATCAGCTTCTAACTTCAGCTTGTTTAATTAAGCTTTGAAAATAAGGCGTAGAAGCTGATTCACGGCTGCATCATATTCTATGTGCACCAGTTTTAGTAAATCTCTCCTATAAGCTAACATGCAGGGGTGTTTAGAGGCATAAAAAAAAAATATCAGGCTCTTCTAAATGCAGTGTCAAAAACTGTCAATGAAAATAAAGGGAGATCACTCAAATAGGGAGGAGGGGAATCACCACACCATCGGCTCCAAACAGAGAAATTCAGCCAGTTCCAACTTAGCACTCTTTTCCAGATTCCTTGCTGTTCCAGCCCACCGGCCTGGACCCTCTGTCTGCTTTGACAGACGGCACTGTGCAGACATGCACACTTCTCCCTTCGCTCGCCTGGACTCCTCGGAGGGTGGCAACAGCAAGGAATCTGGAAAAGAGTGCTAAGTTGGAACTGGCTGGATTTCTCTGTTTGGAGCCGATGGTGTGGTGATTCCCCTCCTCCCTATTTGAGTGATCTTTCCCGGGTGGATTAACCTTATCAGCTTTCGCCTACTGGGACTACTACAGGCTTTATTTACAGTGCCCTAACCATATAGCCATCCGGTAAGCCTCCAACCTAACAGGTGGTCGGGATGAAGCAATTTTTTCTGCATGTCACAGTGTGAAATTATAAGAACTGTCACCGAGGTGGTTTTCTTTGAACAATTTCTACCTATCATACGTTAAATATATTCCCTGGTGTCAAGAATTATCTAAACTGGACTATCACAGCTAATGTTTGGACTGGTTTAATTAATCCGTTTACTCCTTTATGGTCACCTGACGTGTCATATTATGTTTTTTATTGATTTTTATATTTATTAATTTTATATTGGCGCAGCTTTATGTATTTTTCATTTTTCAAAAACTGTCAATGCTGCTGGTTCCTGCTGTCTAAGGGCTGTTTCCCTAAACCTTCAGTTTTCATAGGTAACGGTTAAAACTGGACAGTGCAGCCTTGAGACAGTCTGTTAGCTAGTAGAAACAAAGGGGGAGAAGGGAGGAGCAGGGGAATGCCTTGCCATCCTAGGCTATGGGGCTGTATGTTTCTATTGATGCACACAATGTAGGGAGACACAGCTATAGTTCTTGCATGCAAGGGTGGCTCCATAGGACGCTGTAAGAGAAAGAAGCCACCCTTAAACAGGAAACTTAGGACAGCAGTCATGGCACAAACTTAAACTGGACCAAGGATTAAAAGATAAAGATGGTCATTATTAAATCAGGAGCTGAATATAATGAATAAAACTGAGGGTTTAATATCACTTTAATGCAATTATTGCAATGTAAAAGAAGGACTGGCCATAGAGGGATCACTTTGATGCAAATGTCCAGTAAGAACATCTATTGGAATACATGAAAATTATTAATTTACTTTTTTTTTATTCCTTGTTTTTCATCTGAGGTTGAAAAATACTGGGCAACTTGAGAACTAGGGACCACAGGATAATTACATTCAGCATAAATGATAGGAAAAGGTGGCACGAGGGTAATACAAGAACACTAAGTTTCAGGTGAGCCAACTTTTCAAAACTGCGCTCAATATTGCAAGATATTAAATTGGACCAAATCCTAGATACATTGAATACGAAGGAAAAATGCAAGTGGTTTAGGAACATATTAAAGGTATCACCGAGTGCATTCCAATGGGTAATAAATATAGAAGAACAAAGGTTAAACCTGGGTGGCTGAACCATAAAATAAAGTCATAATAAAGGCAAAAAATGGGCTTTAAAAACTATAAAGCAGAAGGGTCATTGTCAGCATTCCAACAAGGAATGCAACAAGAAGAGTAAGAATGCAAGATGAGAGACACATAGCTGAGGGGAGTAAAAAAAATCCCAAGAAATGTTTTAAATATATCAACAGTAAAAAAGTGAGGTCAGAACAAATAGGCCCATAAAGGATGATGAAGGGAATTTGGTTACAGATGACAAGGAGAAGGCAACTGTACTAAATGCTTTTTTCTCCTCAGTTTTACACAGGAAACGGAGGGGTAAAACAACCATGACTGTACTATAAGAAACACGTAACAGGATGTAACCTTGTGGCCAACTGAAGCCAGTGTCCAGAAAAGACTAGAAAAGCTTAACACAAACAAAAGGACCAGGACTATTGGCTTACACCCAATATTCCTCAAAGAACTCAGATAGGTTATAGCCAGACCACTATTCTTAATCTTTATGGACAGCATACTGACAGGAAATGTACCAGCTGATTGGCGAAAAGCCCACATGGTACCAATATTCTAAAAAGGGCAGAGTTATTGTCCTGGAAACAGTCTTGTCAGTCTAACATCAATAGTTTGTAAACTTTTTGAGGGTAGGATAAGGGACTATATACAAGAACTTGCTAATGAAAGCAGTATAACTATATATATATATATAAGTAGTAATCAGCATGGGTTTACAAAAGTAAATGACTATGAGTAAGCACTCCTGGTAGTGTGAAACGCGTTAGAGATTTTTGCTTTGCTGTGACCCACATTTGTGGGATTTTGTTTCACAAATAAAAGGCATTGAAATTTATTTTGGAATGCGGCCATCCAGAGTCTTTCAATCTATCGTCATGGGTTTACAAAAGGTCGTTCTTGCCAAACCAACCTGTTAATATTCTACAAGGAAGTAAGCTGCCACCTGGACAAAGGTAGGCTTGTGGATATGGTGTATCTGAATTTTGCAAAAACATTTGATACAGTGCCCCACAAACACTTAGTCTACAAACTACTCTGTTGGCATGGACCATAGGGTTTGTTCTTGGATAGAAAACTGGCTACAGGGGTGCGTCCAAAGGGTGCTGATAAATAACATGTACTCAAAAATGGTCTAGAGTGGTAACTGGGGTACCCCAAGGCTCTGTCCTGGGACAAACATTGTTTTATTTATACATGATACAGAGGTTGGGATAAGTAGCTCAATCTCAGTGTTTGCTAACGACACAAAAATGAGTAGGGCAATAACATCACAGCAGGATATAGGAACCTTACAAAAGGACCTGAATTAATAATGGAGTGGGCAACTAGATGGCAAATGAGGTTTAACATTGAAAAATGTAAAGTAATGCACTTGGGGGTTAAAAATATAAATGCAAGTTACTCACTAGGGGGAGAACCTCTGGGGGAGTCCAGGATGAAGAAGGATCTGGGTGTTTAAGTAAAAGATAGACTGAGCAATAGCATACAATGTCAAGCTGCAGCAAGCAAAGCCAGTAGAATATTAGCATGCATTAAAAAGGGGATTTACTCCAGAGATAAAACAATAATTCTGCCACTTTATAAAACTCTGGTTCGGCCACATCTGGAGTATTCTGTTCAGTTCTGGTCACCAATCCTCTGGAAGGATGCGCTGAAACTGGAGAGGGTCCAGAGAAGGGAAAAAAAAATAAGGGGGCTAGAGAACCTCAATTACGAGGAATGACTACAAGCACTAAATTTATTCTCCCTGGAGAAGAGACGCATCAGAGGAGATATGATAGCAATATACAAATATCTCAATAGTGATCCCAGTTCAAATCTGAAAATTTCGACCGTCTGTACAAACTCTGACACGCAAAATTCCTACGCATGTTCGGAAACAATTCGACGCATGCTCTGAAGCATTGAACTTCATTTTCTTGGCTCGTCGTAGTGTTGTACGTCACTGCGTTCTTGACGGTCGAAAGTTCAGAGAACTTTTGTGTGACCGTGTGTATGCAAGCCAAGCTTGAGCGGAATTCCGTCGGAAAAAACATCCAAGCTTTTCGGACGGAAAATCCGATCGCGTGTATGCGGCATAAGAAGACATGGGGCCAAGTGATGAGACTAGAAGAGAAGTGGTTTAACCTTAAGCTGCCTAGGGGGTTTTTCACTGTCAGGGCGGTTAGGGAGTGAAACTCTCTTCCATAATCAGCAGTGTCAGCAGGAAGTATTAATAGTTTAAAAAGACTCTTGTACATGCATCTTAGTAAACACAATATACAGGGATATGGGAAATGATAATCTACACAAACACACACCCACACAGGTTTGAACTGGATGGACTATTATCTTTATTCAAACTTGCCAACTATGTAATTATGTAACTGTGAAAATGGTGAACCACAAAAAGATAACTTACCTCTTCCAATTCAAATGAATCTGGTGGTTGGAGTCTGTTTTGGGCAAATGCTTTTCTGAATGTTTTAGAAAGGACTTTAGAGCCTCTCAATGTTCTGATTTTGCCAGACATTTCATTAAGGTTGTATGGTTTTACAGGTGCAGACAGTGCACTCAAGGCTTCTGGCCTTAAAGGACTAACATTTTCATTGTCTGTGTTTGGGAGTTGTTCTTTTGATAAATCCTCTGCATTTTCCTTATCTGTGCTGTGACTTCTTTTGCTGAAATCATTTAAATTTGCTGTATCTTTTAATGGCTCACAATGGTCTTGCTTCTCAGTTGGTCCGTCGCTAACCATACAAGGGCTTGGATTGTCATCAGCTATTTTCATCTGCCTGGAAAACTTCCAGAGAAGCTGTCGTATTTGCTTTCGTTTTTCCGGGGATAGTGTAGATTTTGTCACATTCTTTTCTTCATCTTTATGAACATCTTTAAGCAAAGATGAAAATGCAGTTGTGACTTGATCTAGAACTTCCAGCTGACGGAATCGACCTAGAAAATTGTAATACTGTGTGTTAAAAGTAAAATTTAAATAGTTGCTTAGAATTTTTCTTTAGCCTTAGGTCAAGTTGCACAATTCAGTATCATGTCAATTGGCCATTTTATTGTTTATTATGGAAAGCTCTTTTGTGACAAACCTAAAGGGCATGTTTAGTCTGTTTAATGATTCTAATATATATATATATATATATATATATATATATATATATATATATATATATATATATAAATAACTTAATATAAATACTATCATCAATAAGTATTCATATTTAAAAAGCTTTATTTCTATGCATTGATTATATACGTCCAATATATGTATATTATGGAAAGATATTTTGTGACAAACCTAAAGGGCATGTTTAGTCTGTTTAATGATTCTAATATATACATGTAAAAATAACTTAATATAAATACTATCATCGACATCAATAAGTATTCATATTTAAAAAGCTTTATTTCTATGCATTCAACAATTATATACGCCCAATATATGGGGACAGCCATATGGTTGTGTTTTACTACTATTTTTCACAATGCTAGTGAACTGTCTTCTCATTTTATCAGTGCTAGTTTCTTGGTTTAATGGTTACCTTCATGCTTCAGTACTTCACATCAGTAACCCAGAAGGTGCACAAGCCCAGAACAATTATGCAGATAAATACTTTCCTGAAATGCATACTTGGTGGTGGTCAGTTGCACAGAGAATATTAAGCAAGGGAACATAATAGCCAGATTACTATGTTTTTATAAACTATCAAGGAAAAAAGAAGGAAGGCTGAAATGGTAGCCCCCATTTTTATTTAATGAAAGTGAATGTTTACTTGAAGGGGGGAGGAGGCAATCCTACCATAAATGTACAGTTTTTTTCCAAGGCAGACATAGTTTGATTTAAAGCAGAAACTAACTAAACTAAAAAAAATAAATAAAAAAAAAACATTGTATAGCAATTTGCATTATTTTTGGAAGAAGAAACTTTATAAGTCTCTTCTGTCAATAAAACAGTTTTACTTGTCTGCCAGCAATTTTTTTAAACCTCTAATCAAATATATTGTTGAGCTGAAATAATATTTGTAAGCATCTGTTATGTACAATTGTTCTTACTGATATCTCTGCACAGTATTCTACTTTTAGGACCTATACTTTGTAAGGTAAATTTGTATTTATTTTTTTATCATAATACTGTATATACTGTATAATGGCTTTGTATACTGCTGCATTAAAGTGTATACACTGCAGTGTTAATGTAATTTTGTAAACAGGATTACTAGCCTAAAAATATATATTTTTGGAGTAAATTAGGCATCTATACCGTCCATAATTGTATTTTGCAGGGTTTGAAAAATGGCTAATTGTAAGAAAAAACTTGATAAATATAGTATAAGAATACATTTTTTATTTTACAAAATGTATGTATATAAAAAGCTAATTTATAAGAAGAGATTTTCAGATCCAAATATTTAACTGTAAATAAATCTTAAATTACAAACCACATAAATTAGGGCTCTCAATTTCCATCCGTCTTTTTTGGGCCTCTAAGAAGACACGAGTGTTAATTCCTTTAGCTTCAGAAGGTGTCATGATAAAGCGGGAGGGAATTTTAGTACAGATGTCAGGTTCATCAATGCCAAATCCCACATCTATAAGGAGTTCAACTGGGTCAGCTTCACAAAGTTTAAGGATTTCTGAGATACTTTGAAGAAAAAGTAAAAAAATTAAGTAAAATGTAGATTAGTATACTAAAATACATAAGTATAATACAAACAGCTTTTCTCTGTAGCATCTGCTATGCTGAAAACAAGTTTTGCTGAATTCTATCAATTTGCTGTCAGGGGTATGTAAATGTATGAATATTTTTAGAGTGACAGTTTTATGCAGGGTATACAGTATGTTTGCCTCTCAGAGCCCTGGTAAGGTAATTATAACAGAAGCATGTACTGTATTGAGACCAGATCAATATTTGTCAAATCAGAAACCCCTGAAGTCTTTAAAGGAGGATGCACTAGATGACCTCTGATTGGAAGTTGCTGGAAAACTATAAGAACATAATAATTTCAGTACTCTAGATATACCTGAGTAAAACATTGTGGCTCCCATTTTGGACAGATCAAGCCTAGGGGCAAAAACTGTCTAGTGACAGCTGTAATGTCTTTGCTAATTGTCCTTGCAAAAATACAGTGCAAATAAGGATAATTTACTTAACAGTTGTCACGATTGGTTTTACATAGGGCTCCCATGGGTCCTATTACCTCAATGTATTTACTACTTTAAATCATTTTAATCTAATGTAAAATTGTACCCTTGATATACTTGTCAGTGCACTTAACTAAATTAAACATTGCATTTCCCACTGTACTTATTAATTTTCAGTCTCTTTCTCTCTCTTTTCTCTGCATCAGTGCTAACAAAGTTCTCAGTCCTCCATTTCCCTGTTCATTCTGAATCTTTGTATATTTCATAGTTCTATGGCCTATCATATATGGGCATAATCAAAAATTACACATGATACGCTCTCTTGCTAGCATTAGCAGTTGTTATTTTTATTACCTGTTAAAGGTAGTGGAAAATGAATGGGTCCACTGGCAGTATTAATAGGGTGACAACACTGTTTGTCTTGCAGTGAAATTCTGCAGCAGCACAGTAGTGGACACAGTAGTCTTAAACGAACATGCAGTTTTCTTTTCTGCCTCCTCCCCCCTTCTCTTCAACTTTTGGTACATTATTTTTTTGGGGAGGAGTGGGTACCTGATTTTGACAGGTACCCGCTCCCACTTCTGCTTGGATCACCTAGGTGATCTGAGCAGAAGTTTGCCCCCTCCCTTCCTTCCTACATCCTCTTGACACACATTACAGCTCCAGAAGGCTGCGGGATATTCACAAAGCACAGTAAACACTGAAGATGCTGGCGTCGGGGACCCGAAGACCAGCAAATAACCGGCTCAGGTGAGGACGGTGCTGAATCAGGTAAGTGACCTTTTATTAAAAGTCAGCAGCTACAGTATTTGTAGAGTAATTTTTTGTTATTACTCCTTAAGTACTTGACAAACAAATAAAGCCTAAGTCCAGTTAATCTCCTTTTACACAGTTACAGCAAGGAGTTTGTTTTTCTTTTTAAAAATGTATTAATTCATATGAATATAAGCTGACTTTTATAAGCACCCCCAGCAGTGTTTTATAGTTTGTTCTAACCCCTGTCTTGGTCTAAATATAAATGCGGATAAACATAGAAACATTATTTATAAAGTCATTTAAAATAAAAAAGGAATTCATATATTGAATACTGATATTACTGGTATCAACCACACATACTGTATTTTTGCTGTACTGGCACAGGGCACAACCGTAATTCTTTTCCTATTACCAATACAAAAGACCCACACCTATCATTTCTTTTGATACATTCTTAATCATAGAGATCCATGGTTTCAAGCCTCCTATATCACATATTAGCAATAATTCATAAAGCTACTAGAGGTATTTTGCATCTCATCAAAGCCTGTATTTCTACACTGTGTCACTTTTATTCCTATTACAAGGAATGTAAACATCCCTTGTAATAGAAAAAAAGCATGACAGGACCTCTCAAATATATTTTTGTCAAAAATACCTCAGATCTCATCTTTACACTAAAATTCAATAAGAAAAAATAAAAAATGTTGTAATTTAAAATAAATAAATAAAAAATTTACCTTTAAGAGCTATGGGCAGAAGTGACGTTTTGACGTTGCTTCCCCCCTTCAGTGTCATGGAGACGGGTGGGGGCCATCTTCCCCTCACTCGTCTCCATGTCAGCCCAGGGGACAGACAAGTAATAGGACAAGGACAAGTAATATGTTTGTTAACTGAGTTAGGAACAACCAAAAAAATCTGAAAAAATAAAAAAGCTCTAAGGCCAAAGAGAAATGTGCAACAGGCGTAATATTGGCTTAAATAGATCGTGGGATTGATTTAAGTGAACATTAGTATTTATCTAGTGCCATCCTCTCTGCAATATTTTACCTGCTGTCCTGGTGCCCTGTAATCAGTCTCTTCATCACTCTCTCTCTCTCTCTCTCTCCTCCTTACAGACAGACACCGCCTCAGCCAGTTAATTTACGTGCAGCCAGTCTGGCCAGTCACAGGCTGCTTTATGCAGGCATCAGTTGCTCCCCCCTCCCCGGCCAAGTACACCCATACTGCCTGGCCATAATATCAACAAGTGCCACGCTACAGCACGGCCACCGGGGGCTATATTTGTGCAGGAAGTAGCCGTGGGAGCTGGGACTCGGGAGGACGGAGTGCTGCCCTAGGCCTGGGCCTTGTTGGCCTATGCCAAAACACAGCACTGAAACAGTGTGAAAGTGATTCAGTGGCCACTGGCCAAGTGTGTCTCCTGATCTGAACCCAATCAAACACCTATGGGGAATTCTGAAGAGACGAGTTGAGCATCACTCTCCATCCAGCATCCAGGCTATAAAAGAGGTTGTTCTTGAAGAATGGAAAAAAGATAGATGTTGTAATATGTCGCCGACTTGTGTATTCTATGCCTAGAAGACTTGGTGCTGTCCTTACAAATCATGGAGGTCATACAAAATAATAGATGTAGTAGTTTTTGTTGTGGGGTGTATTCATTTTTGCATCAACTAATTTGAGTAAAACTGAATTTTTGTAATCTAGTTATATTATTAACCTTACTTGTGATGAGCTAAACAAATGTTCTATAAAACTCAGTTTTGTCAAAATTTTGGAAATTGTTGTTGGGTTCATTGAGATATTGATTAAATCTTACTTTTCAAAAGGGGTGTACACATTTATGCTGAGAGCACTGTATATATACATTTTACATATATATATATATATATATATATTTTTAAATAAATATATATATATATATATATATATATATATATATATATACATATAAGGATATTTATATAAGGATATGTATGTCTGTTTTGTTGTGACATGGAACATGTATTCAAAATAATAAAAAAAAATTCTATATAAGAGTACATTTTATTGGTAAAGAGTTCTGCAACCAACCTTGTAGGAGCGGATGTAGCAGGTTTTTCACCTCCATCCCATTTGGCTGTGGGAGGTGTTTCCATGTAGGAATGCAGAGAGCTGGACATGGGAAATACACAAGATTATATTACTATATCAACTCAACTCAACATTGTAATTATTCAGCTTGACAATTCTATTCATTTTGGCTCAGTTTCCTTCCTAAATTAGAGAAAGAAATAGTAAATTGGAACATAAAAAAACAATACGTTTGCTGCAACCCACATAGCCTTACTTTGGAAAACAAAATATGGTAGCATATTGTAGGTGCAAGAATAAAGGTGTTAGGTGTTAGCAAATGCTAATTATACTGCAAATGAGACAGAAGGTATTCTGTTTTATGACAGATGGTGAATCAGCTGCTAACCTTCAGGGAACACAGCTTCTTCAGCCATGACTTTCAAAATATATTATTTCTGAAATAATGTGTTCCTTTTTGAGCAATGTACAGCCCCAATCAAACTGCCTAGGTGGTCACATTACAGAATACATCATTGATTAAGCAACTCTTCACCTGCTTTGGTTAGTATGTGGGCGTTGCTTAGAGAAAATACTGAAAATAATTTTCTTTAGATTGGCCTTGAAAAGTGACAAAACAGTTAATTGCATGTCTATAAAAAATAGGCAACTTGTGTGTGTTTAATGAGCTATCTAGAGTTTCTGGTCATTAATTAGTCACAAAAGCCAGCACTTGTAATACAAACAATGTTTCTGTATCAGCTTTTAGGTAAGCTATTACAAATATGCTCCAGCCCTTTATGTTTGTCTTTCAAAACTATTCCTGGGAAATCATTTTCCTATGTCTTTAATTTAGTTACAGATCGTGACGACTGGGAGTTTTTTGTTGTCTGATTATTATTTGATTCAATGCAGTTCTAGGCTATGTTTTAAGGAAGAGATTAGCAGAATCAGAATTTGATATTATTCTTGGCTTAATAATAACTTTGGCTTGTCATACAGTAAGGGTATTTCCTCCTAGGCAAGCGTCTGATGACACTACTAAAACCCAGTTTAAAGGAAAAATAGAGAGTGTTTTCAGTGAGATCAAGTAAGCACACATTTCAGTTATTGTAGTGTTTAACCCTTTATGCTCACAAGTCATTGATGTCTAGATACTCCGGTCGAATTTATCATTTATAAACAAAGAAACGGCGCTGGAATAGACGTGTGCAATATTGAACGAGAAAAAGAAAACACAAAAAATGTGCAGCTGCTGATAAGAAAGTGCTATAACCTTCAAAAAATGCTCAAACCAATAAAACAGCGCTGGCAAACAAAAATTGTGACAAAATAATAAATGATCCCACAAAATTGACAAACATCAATAATGTGTGTGAAGTGGTTACATGTCTGACACAAACCAATCCCATAAAAAATAAACTAGCATCAAATAATATGTGTGATAAATTATTACATAAGTGACATGATTGAATAATAACCATAAAATTATTTCATAGATACCAAAATTGAATAAGTGATCAATGTGGTAAGAAAATATATATATAAAAAAAAAAAAAAAATAAATAAAAAGAATGTGAGTAAGTCCAGTTATTGTCCCAAAAAAACAAGAACCAAAATAAATGTACATATGAGCTCCTTCTTGGAATAGACTCACCGGGCTAGCAGACAGACAGAGCAGCAAAGCAGAGGGCAGATATGCAGACAAACTGTGGTTCGGCAAGTAGGCACAAAAGCAGAGCTGAATAAACCAGCCAGTGGGATGAGAGGATCCAGGGAGCGATGCATGCACACAAGGCACAGTGATGTTCTTGGAGATATTGTACCGATAATAGAAGAGAGCAAATTTTAAAGTGTTGTAGAAGGATTTTTAAAATGCGCGCTCTGCGCTACTTACAGGATGCATAAAGGAAGGCAAACTTCTCAGATACTTCCGCGGTTGCAGCTGGTTTAGCGTGCGCTCCACGGGAACAGGAAGTGGCGTCAGTGGTTAGATCCTTGGCCGGAAATTACGTCGACGCGTTTCGCCCCTCCTCCAGGGCGTCATCAAAAGACATCACTTCCGGCCAAAGGGATGTGATATTTATACTAGATGGAGAGCAGAAAACCCCTCCCTTTACCAGGTGTAGCTAGATGGAGATCAGAAAACCCCTCCTTTTAACAGGTGGAGCTAAACGCCAAAACATGATCAGAGGGGATAAGATCACTTATTGTCCTGCATGATCATCATATGAGTTTGCATAAAGCCTTTAATAAGCTGGCGATAAAAAAAGGGGGGGTAAACCCCGACAATTACAATGTACAGTAAAAACAAATAACACATAGTGTATACAATATACAATATGACGTAAATAAGCAAAATTGTTAAAAAATATATATATAAAATGTAATTAGAATTACATATATATAACAATTTTGCTTATTTACGTCATATTGTATATTGTATACACTATGTGTTATTTGTTTTTACTGTACATTGTGTCACCGGGCTAGCAGACAGACAGAGCAGCAAAGCAGAGGGCAGATATGCAGACAAACTGTGGTTCGGCAAGTAGGCACAAAAGCAGAGCTGAATAAACAAGCCAGTGGGATGAGAGGATCCAGGGAGCGATGCATGCACACAAGGCACAGTGATGTTCTTGGAGATATTGTACCGATAATAGAAGAGAGCAAATTTTAAAGTGTTGTAGAAGGATTTTTAAAATGCGCGCTCTGCGCTACTTACAGGATGCATAAAGGAAGGCAAACTTCTCAGATACTTCCGCGGTTGCAGCTGGTTTAGCGTGTGCTCCACGGGAACAGGAAGTGGCGTCAGTGGTTAGATCCTTGGCCGGAAATTACGTCGACGCGTTTCGCCCCTCCTCCAGGGCGTCATCAAAAGACATCACTTCCGGCCAAAGGGATGTGATATTTATACTAGATGGAGAGCAGAAAACCCCTCCTTTTACCAGGTGTAGCTAGATGGAGATCAGAAAACCCCTCCTTTTAACAGGTGGAGCTAAACGCCAAAACATGATCAGAGGGGATAAGATCACTTATTGTCCTGCATGATCATCATATGAGTTTGCATAAAGCCTTTAATAAGCTGGCGATAAAAAAAGGGGGGGTAAACCCCGACAATTACAATGTACAGTAAAAACAAATAACACATAGTGTATACAATATACAATATGACGTAAATAAGCAAAATTGTTAAAAAAATATATATATAAAATGTAATTAGAATTACATATATATAAGAACATAATCCCAGGATTAGGAATTTGAACTTGCAGTATAATATATTATCCCTTAAAAACTTATTTTAAAATGAAAATTGAAATTAAAGTAATTGATTTGTCCCAAAAGTTTGGAAATCCCTCTCCCGGACATTAACTGAAAAAAAAAATTAAAAATAAATAATATAAAAAAAAATATATAAATAAAATAAAATAAAATTAAAATAAAAAAAAAATTTAAAAAAAAAAATAAAATAAAAATGAAATGAAAATAAAAATAAAATTAAATTAAAAAAATAAAAAAAAATTAAAAAAAAAAAATAAAATAAAATAAAAATAGAAATAGAAATGAAAATAAAATTAAAATGAAAAAGAAAGTAAAAAAAATAATAAGAAAAATAAAAAAATTAAAATAAAAAATATAAAAAAAAAAATATAAATAAAAATAAAAAAAATTATATATAAATAAAAAAAAAAAAAAAAAAAAATATAAATAAAAAATAAAAAACAAAACAAAACTGAAATGCCCAGAAATAGGGAGGGACCAAACTACCAGTTGGACAAAAAGCAATTTAAATCCAAATCAATATTGATACCCAAAGGACTTAAAGTCCGCAGTCTATGGATCCATTGTGTCTCGTTCTGGGAAATTGAACGTTTTAGGTTAGAACCTCTCCAGTGCTGTTCCACCTTGTCAATTCCACAGAACGTCAAGACACTAGGATCTCGATCATGGAACATTCTGAAATGGTTGGAGAGGCTGTGGTGTTTGTATCCTTTCCTAATTCTGTTAACATGCTCCCTCAACCTCACCCCCAGTGGTCTAGTGGTTCTCCCCACATATTGGAGCCCACAGGGGCAGGCAAGCAAATATGTCACGTGCGTGGTCCCACACGTGATAAACTTTTTGATCTCATAAGACTTTCCAGTAGAAAAAGAGCTAAACTGCATGATTTTTCTTTTCCTGAATTTTGATGTTCTACACATCATGCATCTCCCACAGCTGTAAAAACCTGTCTGGTCCAAAAAGGTGAACAATTTTTTTGGGGGGTTCACAACATTATGTGCCAATTGCAGTCTCAGGGTGGGAGGCTTGGTGTAAATAAAATTAGGCCGACTGGGTAATACCGATTTTAGCTCTTTGTCTTCCATTAAAAGAGGCCAGTGTTTTTTTATAATTTTCTCAAATTCTTTATACTGGCGATTATATCCAGTTAAAAAAGCTGTGCCAAAATCTTGTTGCTTTTTAGGTTTCTTCCTAAATAAATCATCTCTATTCATTTCTCCAATATCCTCTTTAATCCGCTTGAGATCTTCCAGATTGTATCCTTTATCTTGAAACCGCTCTAGGATCAGGTTCGCCTGTGAGTTGTAATCTTCTTTCTTGTTACAATTTCTCCTGACCCTGAGCATTTGGCTTTTAGGAATTCCGCCTAGCCACCTGGGATGGTGGCAACTGGTAAGTGGAATGTATCCATTCCTATCTACATCTTTAAAAAATGTGCGTGTGAACAATTTATTTCCTTCCTTAAAGATTGTCAGATCCAAGAAATTTATCTCCTTGTCACTAAAAACTTCTGAGAAGGAAATGCCAAACGGATTAATACTCATTCCATCCAGGAAAAATTTAAAAGATTCTTGCGATCCTGCCCAAATAACTATGATGTCATCTATATATCGTTTATATAGTTTCAGCTGTGGGATGTTTAGACTATAAATGGCCTCCTTTTCCCAGAAGCTCATGAAAAGATTGGCAACCGATGGGGCATATTTAGCCCCCATCGCGACGCCCTTCTTTTGTCTAAAAAATTCTTTTTCATGCCAGAAAAAATTATGACTCATAGCCAGATCTAAGGTTTGCAGAATGAATGTTTTTTGTTTTTCTTTAATATTAAGATTTCCCAATGCCCAATCAACGGCCTGTAGGGCATGGGCTTGCTGGATATTGGTGTAAAGAGAATTTACGTCTATACTTGCTAGAATACAGTTCTCATCCACGGTCATTGGCCTAATAAGCTCTATTAAATCCTTGCTATCCTTGAGATATGCAGGGCATTGGGTGGTGAGTGGCTGTAAAAAATAATCCAAATATTCACCAATTCTGGAGAACAAAGATTCAATTCCACTTATTATTGGTCGCCCAGGCGGCTTCAGTGGATTTTTATGTAATTTTGGTAGCTGATATATCACTGGAACTCTAGGAGCATCTGGGATCAAATATCGTGCTTCTTTTTTCTTCAAGATGCCATCAGTTGTTGCTTTCTTTATTAATTTCTTCAGTTTATCTTTAAACTTCTTAGTGGGGTTTCCTTTTAGTTTTTCGTAGGTATCTTGGTCTCCAACCAATCTATTGAGCTCATCTAGGTAATCATTTTTGTTGAGTATTACTACTCCACCGCCCTTGTCGGCTGACCTAATTACTATGTTCTTGTTCTTTTCCAATAGCTCCAACCCATTTTCCAGATCTATTTTCCGCCTATTAGGTCGTAAGGTGAGCTTCTCTAAGTCCTGTTCGACCAACGACTTGAAAGCTCCCACAAAATGATTATTGGAAATTTGGGGATTGAAGGTGGAATTATTTTTCAAAGAACTGTGTAAATAGACCTCAGAACATGGTTCTACTGGTGGCTTGTTTTTGGCATAAAATTTTTTAATATTGATTTTCCTAATAAATTTTTGAAAATCGATAAAAACATCGAATTTGTTCAAATTCCTATCCATAGCAAATTTTAGACCGAGGTCTAAAACTTTTAATTCATCTTTCGTGAAGGTGGCATCACTGAGATTAAAAATTCCTTCCATTAGGTTTCTCTTTTTCGCTTGCTTTTTACCTCCTCTGCATCCTCTAATTCTTCTATTCTTCCTTCTTCTCCTAACATCTGGGGGGCCATAGGGTGCCAGGGGATCCATTCCTCCTCCTTCCTGTTCGGTTGGCTGGGATTGTGCTTCCCCCGACCTCTGGGTGTCCCACCACCCCTCCCCCCTCTGCGAAGGTGGTCCTCCAGATCCTCTCCTCTGAAAATCCCCTCTTGTGTTATTGGGGTACCATCCTCGTCCCCTATTTGGTGGTGGCCCATAGCCGGGTTGATTTGTAGGCCAGGGCTGACCACCATAATTACCTCCTCCTCTATGGTCATGTCCTCTCCAATTGGAGGGAGGAAAATAGTTAGATTGTCCCTGGGGCCAAAATTGGCCACTGGAGTTACTTCCTCTAGTGTCATGGCCTCTCTGGCCATGAGATCCTCTGTTGGATGTATAACCATATTCATACACCAGGGGTTCATATCGATTGTGGGTGGAAACTCCATATTGGGGTGTCATAGAAACATGATGGTCCCTATATTGGTGACTGCCCCTCTCATCATCTCTAAAGGAACCATCATATCTTCTCACCGGAGTTTTGGGGATTCTAGTATTATCCAGCATTTGTTCTGGGATTGCTGCTGGATTTCTAGCAGAATTACTAGATCCTTCAGCCACCTCTTGCCATTTGTAGACCTTATGAGTTTTGTAGTCATTGGAATCCCTCAGAAACTTTTTGATTTTTTTCTTTTGGGTATCTTTGTCTACTTTGTCTGCAAAATCTTGCAGCTGTTTTAATCTTTCTTTATGTTCTCCTGATGCAATTGAAGGGCCCAATTTAGATTTAATTGTCTTGATGTTATTTTCAATCAATAGCAATTTTTTCTCCTTTCTGGCAATTAACATACCTAAAAGTTTCCTCTCACTATGGTTGAAAAAGGAGAACCATTCGCTCTCTAGGTCTTTATCCACCAGACCGTCATTGGGAGTAATATCCCATCTTAAACATCTAGGGGTGATTTTATCTTTTACATATTTATTCAGGGTAAATATGTCCCACCAAGTTCTAATTTGTTTGTCAAGAGCATTTTTTAAGTGCTTGAAATCTTGGTTAATATCTATAGATTCATTATTTTGTGAGAAAAAATCATCTGCATTCAAGTTTCTACTATTAGTGAAAGTGAAAATTTCCATAGCTGCCAAATACACTCCCAAAAAAAGGGAAAATAATATATAAACAAAGAAACGGCGCTGGAATAGACGTGTGCAATATTGAACGAGAAAAAGAAAACACAAAAAATGTGCAGCTGCTGATAAGAAAGTGCTATAACCTTCAAAAAATGCTCAAACCAATAAAACAGCGCTGGCAAACAAAAATTGTGACAAAATAATAAATGATCCCACAAAATTGACAAACATCAATAATGTGTGTGAAGTGGTTACATGTCTGACACAAACCAATCCCATAAAAAATAAACTAGCATCAAATAATATGTGTGATAAATTATTACATAAGTGACATGATTGAATAATAACCATAAAATTATTTCATAGATACCAAAATTGAATAAGTGATCAATGTGGTAAGAAAATATATAAAAAAATAAAAAAAATAAAAAAATAAAAAAATAAAAAAAATAAATAAATAAAAAAAATAAAAATAAAAAATAAAAAGAATGTGAGTAAGTCCAGTTATTGTCCCAAAAAAACAAGAACCAAAATAAATGTACATATGAGCTCCTTCTTGGAATAGACTCACCGGGCTAGCAGACAGACAGAGCAGCAAAGCAGAGGGCAGATATGCAGACAAACTGTGGTTCGGCAAGTAGGCACAAAAGCAGAGCTGAATAAACAAGCCAGTGGGATGAGAGGATCCAGGGAGCGATGCATGCACACAAGGCACAGTGATGTTCTTGGAGATATTGTACCGATAATAGAAGAGAGCAAATTTTAAAGTGTTGTAGAAGGATTTTTAAAATGCGCGCTCTGCGCTACTTACAGGATGCATAAAGGAAGGCAAACTTCTCAGATACTTCCGCGGTTGCAGCTGGTTTAGCGTGCGCTCCACGGGAACAGGAAGTGGCGTCAGTGGTTAGATCCTTGGCCGGAAATTACGTCGACGCGTTTCGCCCCTCCTCCAGGGCGTCATCAAAAGACATCACTTCCGGCCAAAGGGATGTGATATTTATACTAGATGGAGAGCAGAAAACCCCTCCTTTTACCAGGTGTAGCTAGATGGAGATCAGAAAACCCCTCCTTTTAACAGGTGGAGCTAAACGCCAAAACATGATCAGAGGGGATAAGATCACTTATTGTCCTGCATGATCATCATATGAGTTTGCATAAAGCCTTTAATAAGCTGGCGATAAAAAAAGGGAGGGTAAACCCCGACAATTACAATGTACAGTAAAAACAAATAACACATAGTGTATACAATATACAATATGACGTAAATAAGCAAAATTGTTAATATGTGGGGAGAACCACTAGACCACTGGGGGTGAGGTTGAGGGAGCATGTTAACAGAATTAGGAAAGGATACAAACACCACAGCCTCTCCAACCATTTCAGAATGTTCCATGATCGAGATCCTAGTGTCTTGACGTTCTGTGGAATTGACAAGGTGGAACAGCACTGGAGAGGTTCTAACCTAAAACGTTCAATTTCCCAGAACGAGACACAATGGATCCATAGACTGCGGACTTTAAGTCCTTTGGGTATCAATATTGATTTGGATTTAAATTGCTTTTTGTCCAACTGGTAGTTTGGTCCCTCCCTATTTCTGGGCATTTCAGTTTTGTTTTGTTTTTTTTTTTTTATTTATATATAATTTTTTTTATTTTTATTTATATTTTTTTTTTTATATTTTATTTTAATTTTATTTTTCTTATTATTATTTTTTACTTTCTTTTTCATTTTAATTTTATTTTCATTTCTATTTCTATTTTTATTTTAATTTTTTTTTTTTAATTTTTTTTTTTTTTTTTTTATATTTTTTTAATTTAATTTTATTTTTATTTTCATTTCATTTTTATTTTTTTTTTATTTTTAAATTTTATTTTAATTTTTTTATTTTATTTTATTTATATATTTTTTTATATTATTTATTTTTAATTATTTTTTCAGTTAATGTCCGGGAGAGGGATTTCCAAACTTTTGGGACAAATCAATTACTTTAATTTCAATTTTCATTTTAAAATAAGTTTTTAAGGGATAATATATTATACTGCAAGTTCAAATTCCTAATCCTGGGATTATGTTCTTATATATATGTAATTCTAATTACATTTTATATATATATTTTTTTAACAATTTTGCTTATTTACGTCATATTGTATATTGTATACACTATGTGTTATTTGTTTTTACTGTACATTGTAATTGTCGGGGTTTACCCCCCCCCTTTTTTTATCGCCAGCTTATTAAAGGCTTTATGCAAACTCATATGATGATCATGCAGGACAATAAGTGATCTTATCCCCTCTGATCATGTTTTGGCGTTTAGCTCCACCTGTTAAAAGGAGGGGTTTTCTGATCTCCATCTAGCTACACCTGGTAAAAGGAGGGGTTTTCTGCTCTCCATCTAGTATAAATATCACATCCCTTTGGCCGGAAGTGATGTCTTTTGATGACGCCCTGGAGGAGGGGCGAAACGCGTCGACGTAATTTCCGGCCAAGGATCTAACCACTGACGCCACTTCCTGTTCCCGTGGAGCGCACGCTAAACCAGCTGCAACCGCGGAAGTATCTGAGAAGTTTGCCTTCCTTTATGCATCCTGTAAGTAGCGCAGAGCGCGCATTTTAAAAATCCTTCTACAACACTTTAAAATTTGCTCTCTTCTATTATCGGTACAATATCTCCAAGAACATCACTGTGCCTTGTGTGCATGCATCGCTCCCTGGATCCTCTCATCCCACTGGCTTGTTTATTCAGCTCTGCTTTTGTGCCTACTTGCCGAACCACAGTTTGTCTGCATATCTGCCCTCTGCTTTGCTGCTCTGTCTGTCTGCTAGCCCGGTGAGTCTATTCCAAGAAGGAGCTCATATGTACATTTATTTTGGTTCTTGTTTTTTTGGGACAATAACTGGACTTACTCACATTCATTTTTTTTTATTTTTTTTTATTTTTTTTTTATTTTTTTATATATTTTCTTACCACATTGATCACTTATTCAATTTTGGTATCTATGAAATAATTTTATGGTTATTATTCAATCATGTCACTTATGTAATAATTTATCACACATATTATTTGATGCTAGTTTATTTTTTATGGGATTGGTTTGTGTCAGACATGTAACCACTTCACACACATTATTGATGTTTGTCAATTTTGTGGGATCATTTATTATTTTGTCACAATTTTTGTTTGCCAGCGCTGTTTTATTGGTTTGTTAAATCGTCAATAATTCTATGAATATTTTTTTTTTTATTTTAATATTAACTACATCATTTAAAATAAGGCACTGCAGCCTGAAGGTGACAGTGTTCTTCTGCAGACTGAAAGGCTTTATGTCTTTCAATGAGACTTCTAGTGTGCCATGGTGAAGATATGACCAGGAACCATGCTTATTGGTTCACAATTATCAGTGGTAGCTGGTATTGAGAGACACCAGCTGCAGTAAACATGGGCTGGAGGCTCTCAAAGAGATAATATTTAAAAACCTTTCCCCAGCATAGGGGCATCCTGCTGGGGGATATTTATATACAATTGGTGAGTGGGAAGAGGTTACTTGCATACTGTGTCTTTGATATGTTTGGTACAACACTAAAATAACAACTCAAATAGTTACCTGCTAAAAAGGCACAATGCTTCCCCTTTAATAACTCCACAGAGGGTCAATAGAAGGGTCAATAGTAATGGAATTCCCTGAAGTGGGTGCCATGTATCATTTATCTGCTTCATTCATTTCCAATAACAATGAAACTTTAAAGGCAGGTTTAAATGTTACTGGTGGAGATGCTTTTTTTAATATCAGGTTTTCTTTGTTATCTGGAGAACCTAAAATGTTCCTTCTATGGAAGCTGGAATCTTCCTTTTGCTGCTTCTCTTACAAACAAATGGACATTGGGTGAAAGTGTCCAGTACAATTAGCTTTTAGAGGGAGCATTTCACTATAACTGTAATTTATAGTAGTTCAGCGCATATGCAGACTTGCATTGTGAGAGAGAACAGTAAATTGCAACCTTTGTGTAACAGCGTAGAGCTCTCATACTTGGAAGCATTTAGTCAATAAATACACCGCTCCTACAGCGATCCAAAGATGCAGCTTGCAGGACTTTTTTGAGCGTCCTGCAAGCGCACCGCTCCAGTGTAAAAGCCCTCAGGGCTTTCACATTGGAGTGCATTGAGCGGCTCTTTCAGGGCGCTTTGCAGGCGCTATTTTTAGCACTTTAGCGCCTGCAAAGCGCCTCGGTGTGAAAGGGGCCTTACTGCCACAAATGTAAAGCCCCATACACACGGTCGGATTTTCCGATGGATTCTGTCCTATCAGACAATGTTGTCAGAAATTCCGACCGTGTGTAGGCACCATCGGACAGTTTCCATCGGATTGTCCGACGGACAAAGTCCTATCTCCTGCTGGATAGATTTTTTGACAACAAAGATCACACCAAATCCGATCGTGTGTAGCGAATTCCGACGGACAAAGTGCTACGCATGCTCAGATCACATTACAAGACCAAAGCTATTGGCTACTAGCCTCTACGTAGTCCCGTCGTAGGCAACAAACGTCACCACGTTCAGAATGATTGGATTTTCCGACAACTTTGTCCGACCGTGTGTACGCAAAACCAACATCGGACAAAGTACGACGGACATGATCCGACGGACCTGGTCCTCGGATAATCCGAGCGTGTGTATGGGGCTTAAGGGTGCCTCCATTCAATATCCAGAATGTAATGGTGTACTTCTCCACAGACTACTGCCAATTTAAAAGCATACCACATACTAAAAAAATAGTGTGATGTCACTATGGGGGAGATTTATTGAAACTGGTGCACAAAGAATCTGGTGCAGCTGTGAATAGTAACACGGTATTCGTAAGTAAGTTTATTGGCACAGCTTAATTGAACAAGCTAAAGTTAGAAACCGATTGGTTACTATGCACAGCTGCACCATATTCTGTGTGCACCAGCTTTAAGACCCCTTTCACACTGCAGGAGTTTTTGAGGCGCTACAGCGCTAAAAATAGTGCCCGCATAGCGCCTGAAAAAAGTGACTCCATTGACTCCTCGGGCTTTCCCACTGGAGCGGTGCGCTGGCAGGGCGTCAGAAAAAGTCCTGCCAGCAGCTTCTTTGGAGCGGTGAAGGAACGGTGAACTCACCACTCCTCCCCATTAAAATCAATGGGGCTGCGATGCGATACCTCTGGCTGTGTTTTGCGGGCGGATTTAACCCCTTTTCAGCCGCTAGCGGGGGGTTAAAACTGCTCAGCTAGCGGCCGAATAGCTCCGCTAAAACGACGGTAAAGCGGCGCTTTACCGCTGACGCCCTAGGCGGCTCAGTGTGAAAGGGGTCTAATAAAACTTCTCCTTTGTATGCTATACATTATATTTCCTAGACTGCAGAAATCTGTACACTGTAATACATTTATATCACCAGGTTTTTTTTTTTTCAAGTGGGAACACTTTCCCGGTTTTAAACTAAGAGCTAACACTGCTTTGGATATTATTAGTACCAAGAACACCCATAATAATTATGTTATCTTCCTCCATTTATTCTACACAGCATGGATAGATGAATCTCCTGCTGTGGCTATATTATTCTCATAGCTGGCACCAGCAGCCGTCAGAATACCCCAACAGTGGCTGCATTTGATTGGATGCAGCTGCTCTTTGGCCCACAATTTTCCACCCGGACGCTTCAATTTTTCTATCAAAGGATGTTGGTTGGGAGGGAGCGACAGGGCCACCTAATGAGTTAATTTCAGCCCATTCGTTAGGAACCAGCTGAAATGTGACCAGTGTATGGGCAGCTCTAATAAATGCACTTATACTGAGAAAATATATAAATGTAGCTAATGCTAGAATCACTTTAGGTTCAAATAAAAGAGTTTTCTATAATAAAAGAAAAACATCTCCTGTTGCCTGCACTGCAGAATTTCACTCTAATGCAGAGAAATCCCCCCTGAAATCTCTTCAGAAACCAACAGTTCGGAGAGTGCCGATCGCTTTAATAAGCACTTAGTTTGGATTGATAAAGAATAGGAAAAAATATGTATATATACAGTATATAAGTGATAAACACTGTCAGAACCGTAAGAGACTTTTGAGAGTGCTAACCTCCTGGTCCAAAACTCTGCTCAGTAGTTCTTCCCTCTGATCTCTACATCACTACAGTGTTCTGTAATAATGAAAGGGTTGGTAGGAGAAACCACTGAGTGCAGAGGGGGACCAGAAGATTAAGCAACTCTAAGTGACTTATGAGAGTGTTAAAGTTAGGGTTGGGTTAAATGTTAGGGGCTAAAGCATAGGTTAAGGTTTGACTGAGTTAAAAAGGTGTCAGGGTTTAAGCCATTATTTTAGGGTTTAACCACTTCAGCCCTGAAAGGATTTACCCCCCTTCCTGATCAAGCCCCTATTTGCGATATGGAACTGCGTCACTTTAACTGAAAATTGCGTGGTCGTGCGACGTTGTACCCTAACAAAATTGATGTCCTTTTTTTTTCCCACAAATAGAGCTTTTGGTGGTATTTGATCACCTCTGCGGTTTTTATTTTTTGCAGTATAAACAAAAAAAGAGTGAACATTTGGAAAAAAAAGCAATATTTTTGACTTTTTGCTATAATAAATATCCCCCCAAAAATATAAAAAAAAAACACATTTCTTCCTCAGTTTAGGCTGATATGTATTCTTCTACAAAAAAAAAAATCGCAATAAGCGTATATTGATTGGTTTGCGCAAAAGTTATTGCATCTACAAAATAAGGGAAAGATTTATGGCATTTTTATTGATTATTATTATTTTTTTTTGTATTAGTAATGGTGGCAATCTGCGATTTTTTTATTGTGACTGCAGCATTGCGGCGGACAGATCTGACACTTTTGACACTATTTTGGGACCATTGGCATTTATACAGCGATCAGTGCTATAAAAATGCACTGATTACTGCGTAAATGCCACTGGCAGGGAAGGGGTTAAACACTAGGGGGCGATCAAGGGGTTAAGTGTGTTCCCTGGGTGTGTTATAACTGTAGGGGGGATGGGCTCACTAGAACATGACAGAGATCACTGCTCCCAGTAGATCCCTGTCATGTTGCTAGGCAGAACAGGGAAATGCCTTGTTTACATCTCCCCGTTCTGCCTCTCCGTGTCACAATCGTGGGCCACCGGTTGACATCGAGTCCGCGGCACCCGCTGGCACGCTCCCGTGGTGCGGCGGGCACAGCTGCGTACGGGTAAGTTGCTTTGCGCACCCGTGCCACTTTGCCGCCATATATTATCGTGAGCCAGTCAGCAAGCAGTTAAGGTATATGTAATGGGTTGGAGTTTAATTAAAGGGTTACATGCTAGGTGTCACTAAATGTGTTTTAGGAATTGTATTTAGGATTTATGTAAATTTTGTGACGTAAGAAGGACAAAGTAGTTTTTTTTAATTGATGCAGTAATTTATTGATATTTATTGAAAGGAACACTTGGTATCATAGGGACACCATCATTTAGCTGAACTGAAATAGGCCTGCACTGAAAACTAACAGCACTGAGCTGTCGGTTCGAAGAACTAAATTGTCAGAGTATTTATAATATACAGTACAATACAAATACCCCTCTACTCATAAAGTCGCATAGGAATTTGTGACTTGTAACAATCATTTTTATTTTAAACATCTCTCCAGCCATTAAAAAATATAATCCCCAGTTTAAAGTATCTGGATTGATAAAGAATAGGAAAAAATATTAGTGTCAGATATCTGCACTCACAATGACTACATATCACGCAGTCTAAAAAATATTAAATCTCCTGGATTAGTGGGATGTAACTGAATATAAATACAAAGTCTTATTCAGGCATGTGACCAGTTACTGTTCATCCTTACAACAGTCATTTATTTTAAGGTGTATCCTAATAGGGTAGTAATGTGTCTATTCTATAGGGCAAAGTATTCTACTATTAAAGACAGAACATATTTTCACAGGATATATTTATAGAAAACGTTCTCATGAAATATAAACCCTAATTTTGCATATCTTTTGCATTACTCTGTATACTTCAGTGTTGTAACTTTTTTACAGGTTACTAATTTATTCACTAATCTGGGGATTAAATTACAAATACACAACTGGGCTGATTTCTTAAGGGATCTGAGGATCCTTACACACTAAATTGTGTTAATAGTTTTTCCGTTTATTTATCATGTGCAGATGAAATAAGTAAAGGGAAATTAGCTTTTCATGTGATTGGATAATTGAAGTAAATATTCACAAATGTATTTTGTGAAGATTCTCAACTTCATTAGTTAAATCAGTCGCTGTATATATTTCAATCAAACTTTTCAGTGTGGTTAGATTTTAATGACACAAAGGACTGATGCATTTTATTTGCATACACCATATCTTACACTTTGTTGCACAGATTTCAGAGCATGCAACTAAGGCAGATCATAGATGATTCTTTTTTTACATTCAACCATAAGGTTGAATAAAAAAAGAACAACTCTATTTCCCCATCCACACATTCAAGGTGAATGGGGGAATCCTCCCTGCTGTGCCTTTGAATTCTGACAGCAGGGTCAGAATACACAGATCAGCGCTGCCAGCTATAGCCGACAGAGCTGATTGAGCAGAAATTTTTCAACAGGGTGGTTGTACAGAAGTCGATTGGTAGATTGACTTCTGTACAACCACCCTGCCCATAAATAAATCAAAATTTGTCCGGTACCTGCTGAACCAGCTGAATTTAGATTACCCGTGTAAAATTTGATCAAAGGTTGTAAGGCTCTGAACAGTGGAAAACAAAGTCCTTCTTTGGAAGTTTGCAATCAGGGTGTCCAAGCCGAGGTGTCCTCCCACACACCAATAGACAAACGGTCATCAAGAAAAAGAAGCAGCCGGCAACTCCATAACACCAAGCGCATTTATTGTAAAGCCTTCACAGTGAGTACAGTCAGCAGCAGACTAGTTTCGGCAATAAGCCTTGTTCACAACACACATAAATGTTGAAAAACATGAACATTTATACATAAGAGACTATCACATGACTACTACTCCTCTCCAATCAACAATGTGTTCAATTGAAATCAGGTGATTGGTTGCAAATTGTCAACAGATGTGAAGATGACAAGTGAGAAGCAAAGGGTCTAGCTATAATGCAACACATGAGATATAAAACATACAAAGGCTATCTTAACATGTGAGAAAATACATGTATTAAAAGCTCTATAAGAGAATATTTTATGAAAAAATGTATAAATTAAAAAATGCATAAGATGTAGAATATAAAGACTATACATAAAATATAGTACACATTCAAAGTTTACCACAAGTGATGGGCATAGTACAATGCCCATAACTCCAAGACTTTTTTGAACTTATTTCATAAAAAGGTCCACATCATAGCGGTGGTTCATTCATAATTTAACTCTTTCCATGCCCTAGTATGAAAATGATGCCATATTGCTGTTGTGTTCTTACTTAAAGTGCTTAGACACATTGGATAAGCCTTTGTCAGTACTGTAAGAAGCACCGTGAAAATGTTCGCTGATTCGAGTTCTCAGGGGTCTCATGGTGCAACCCACATATTGTTTGTTACCTTTCTCGCATTCCACAACATATACAACATTGCTAGTGCCACAGTTGACATATTCATGAATCGTGAATTCTCATTCTGTGGCATGTGAAACTACTGTCTTGTGTTGTCTAGAGTGTCTGCTACCGAAACGGCATGTGTTATTCCTACAAATGTAAGAGCCCACAGTGTTCAACCAATTTTTTTCTGTATTGCTGCGACTCAAACAAGCTTGGGGACAAAAGGCCTCCTAGTGTTTTAGCACGGCGTCTTAAAAACCTACAACCCGATCTAAGTATTGGTGCCAAATCTCCATTCCTGGAAAGTATTGGTAAATATTTATCTATAATGTTTTTAATTTTATTAAATTCCAAGGAGAAGGCAGTTACAAAAGTGACCGAACTTGTTTTCTTGTGATTAAAACTCTTACTATTATTATTACTAAAGCTCTTCTTGCGACCAGCAGTCTCCAAGAGGATAATTCTATTTTTCTCCATGGCGAGACAGGCTGCTCTATCTATATTCCATTTGTTGTACTCTCATGAATGAAGTTGTGAGGCAATAATGTTGCACGACTTATTAAAACCTTCCTAAGTAGAGCAGTTACGCCTGGCCCTATTGAACTCCCCCATCGGCATGGATTGTTTGGTGTGTACAGGATAGAAACTAGTAGCCAGAAGTAAGGCATTGCCTGTACATGCCTTACAATAAGTGCAAGTTGTAACCAAGCCCTGAGCTGCACAGCCTGTTAAAGTAAGATCTAAAAAAATTGATAGCATCCTTATGACTATCAAAACTAAATTCCAAATTGAGATGGTTTTTGTTCACCAAGGCTACAAAGGTAACAGTCCATAAGGGAACTATCCCATACAATTAGCAGGTTGTCTATGTAGCAACCGTAACTAACCGTAAAGATAGACTGCACTCCATCATTAAAAAAACAAAGGAGTTATCGGCAGAGAGGTCAGAGATATGCGAGTTTCAGTTCCCCTGACTGTACGAGTGATAGAGGGACATCTGATTCTAGAAGTTCCGTGTCATCAGTCTTTTTCAAAGAAATCTTCA
>CM053030.1:348998791-349232521 GCA_028564925.1 Lithobates sylvaticus | reverse complement strand
ACAGAGTGTTCCTCCTATCACGGACGAGGAGGAGGAGGAGGCGGCGCAGCTTTTGAATGTGTAACGGCGCCTTACACGCTGATCGGCAGGATCAGCAATGGGGGACACAGGACATCCAACGATCGGCACAGGACAAACAAGGAGGCATTAACGATTGCAAGACTGCAATGGTGGACACAGGTCGGATCGGAGGGAGGCATACACAGACCCAGGGGATGCAGATCGTCACAGGTAGGATGCAATGGGGACACAGGGGGGGTTTGTACAGGACACAGGGGACATGCAGATGGGCATTTGCTGACCCTCTTTTCCACTTACAGTAGCTGCTGCATTTTTCACCCTCGGCTTATACTCGGGTCAATGCGTTTTCCCAGTTTTTTTGTGGTAAATTAAGGGCCTCGGCTTATATTCGGGTCGGCCTATACTCGAGTATATACGGTATATCTGCAATGACTAAAGTTTGGTTTATTAATCCCTGTTAATCCTAATGTTAAAAAATTTGCTCAAAAAGGAAAATATAATGTTCTACCATGTTCTTATATATGTAACCTGATATGCAAGTTATGAACAATATTAGATGTTGATGTACCTGATGATTCTTACATTTTGTTAAAAATCACAATAGAAATGATTGGAAAAGAAATTAGAATGGGCGGCACGCACACATGAAATTGACTCTCAGTGTGACACTGATAACAGTGTGCAGGAGCACAGATCACCGACACACCCTCCGTCCCCTCCTCAGTTACAGTGACAGTCCCTCTCCTCGCCAGGTGGTCCCTTTAGTCCACTCCAGCCCAAATAGCACTGACAGTCTCGTGCCCGGCTTGCCTTGCTCCAGTCCCGCAGACCTACACACAGGGCTCCAGCCGCTCCACTCGGCTCCCTAGAACCATGACATTACACGACACGCTTCCGCCAGCCCCGCCCCCCCGACACCACCAAACACACTGTAGCCAGCACTGGGATGGTCTCAGGCAGCTCCGGACCGGAACTGCGCATGCTCAGTACTAAACTGAGCATCACAGCCATATTTTTTTACTGGCAACCTTTTCCTGTTACTGACATTTACTGGCAGGGGAAAAGTGCCTGTTTTTTAATGGCTGCCAGTAAAAATACTGATGGGTGACGGTTGGCAACACTTGGCAAGAACTTGTAATGACAATTTAAAGCAATGGGACAAACTATTATTTTTTCAGATCAATATTAGTATTTACTGATCAAAGATTCAACAAAAAATTGTCACAGGAAGGATCCTGGATAACGGCTTCCTAAATCTGGGCCTCATGTACTATGCAGTTTAACAGCATAAGATTTCAGAAACATATTGCAACAGAAAAAGCAACAAGGAAAATATTGCACCTAATATAGCTAACATGGTGAGGCTGCTTTAATTTTTACATAAAGCCCCTAATTTAAGCCTGCCATGATGCCATCTGTACTTCTTATAGCGCTGAGCACATAATGCACCATATCGTTTAAGTAACACATCCTGGAAATCAACAGTATACGCCATAATGAAGGAATCTGCATATACAGCTGCTTATGCTTCTAAATAGCAGTATGTTCTTCTACCTACAAGACCCCATGTAGCTTGCTCCTCCTGTGACCCTCATGTGAGTTCTGAAAATCTTCTATCAGCAGCTCTACTGTATATACAGAACAATATAACTGATCCACTGGACTATGATATCTTATAAGCTCCCTCTCTAGGAAACTGAGAACCGGTGTCACAGGTTGTGAAAGTAATGTTAGGTTTAATTAGTTCATGTAATTATGTGTACTTACACTTTTTCACTGTACGTCATATTCAATGAAATGAGGAATGTTTTTAATTATTCCCCAGATTGCTTTAAAGGTTGTAGGACAGCAGGAACGCATTTCCACATCTGGGAGGCAGGCCCTATTGTGCATGAATTCTGGGTTGAGGTCTTCACCCTTTTCTCTACTGCCTGGCCTGGGAAAAACTGTCAACCCAGATCCCTCAGTAGCTATATAAAATATGAAGCCCCCAAACATCCCTGCAGCACAACTTAAACTTCTACACATCTCTACAGCAGCTAAGCAAGCAATAACGCTTGCTTGGAAATCTCAGACTCTCAATATACCGGAGGTCAAAAACTGCATTACAAGAGCCACTATACATGGGAAATTGATGCTACCCTGCAAGATCGAGTCGCTAAATATGTCAGAAACTGGCAGCCTCTGGTAGTTCCATTGTTGCCAGCGGACTTCGACTCTACCCTGCTTGAGCGTTTGTTTCCCCAACATTTCATATTTCTGATACAGTATGTGCCTGCTGTACAATGTACTTGTATAAGAAAGTCTCCTGTTCTCTTTGTATTGCTTCCTTTGTGTGAAATCCCTGGTGTTCCTGCCAGTCCCTTGGCTTTCCTATTAACAACTGACCACACTAAGCAGGAGAGGAGAACACACAGTGGTTAGTTCTCTAGCTATGCCTGTTCTCCTCTGATGATCGGACTTGTCTTGACACGCCCCTGTTGCACAGCCTTTCACTGGAAAGCTCAGTGTGCTGCTGCTTCTCCTCCCCCCAGATCTTATGCAGCTGAGAACAGAGGGAATGTGTGTTCTATCTATACAAAATTGATATTTATACAAATTTATATAAATTTATATCCATACAAAATGTTTTGCCTTTCATTTCTATTTCGAACTGAATTGGTTGTTTTACAAAGTAATCGTTTACAATCACTTTAACATAGGGTCCAAAGTCCCTCCTACTTTCTCACTGAGCGTCAGGAGCTCCGGACACCCTTCTCCCCCCTCCTCTCCCCATCCTCTTTTGTAGCCCCCTTACTCCTGCCACTCTATTTCCCTCCCCCACAAGCTGCCTATAATGCCAGAACTTCACCTGTCTTTACCTGTTTATGAACTTGAATTGCCATGTTGTAGATAACTTGTTATGCTTCTGTAAGGCCCCTTTCACACTGGGGCGGGAGCGGCGGCGACGGTAAAGCAGCGCTATATTTAGCGCTGCTTTAACGTCGTTTTAGCTGCGGCATTCGGCCGCTATCGGTGCGGTTTTAACCCCCGCTAGCGGCCGAAAAAGGGTTAAAACGGTATTGCTGCGGTATTACCGCGGTGTCCCATTGATTTTAATGGGTAGGAGCGGTATAAGAGCGGTGAATACACTGCTCCTTCACCGCTCCTAAGATGCTGCTAGCAGGACTTTTTTGACCGTCCTGCTAGCGCACCGCTCCAGTGTGAAAGCCCTCCGGCTTTCACACTGGAGTGAATGGGGCCGGATTAAAAAACGCCCCAGTGTGAAAAGGGCCTTATAGTGCGTTTTCTTTTATATTTCAATAGCTTTTGTACCAGCTTTTAATCTTGTAAACTTCAATAAAATCGCTTGAACATGAAAATAGAAATGTTTTTACATTAATAATGTCCATGGACAGTGGTAGGTTTTTCTCTGAATTAGTCTAAAAAAATGTTTCTAATGTTCCCATTCTCTAATTTACCCACTTCAATACCAGGCACTTAGACACCTTCCCGCCCAGACCAATTTTCAGCTTTCAGCACTGTCGCACTTTGAATGACAATTGCGCGGTCATACAACACTGTACCCAAACACATTTTTTATAATTTTGTTCCCACAAATAGAGCTTTCTTTTGGTGGTATTTGATCACCTCTGCGATTTTTATTTTTTGCGCAACAAATAAAAAAAGACCAAAAATTTTGAAAAAAAACAAGTTTTTCTTTGTTTCTGTTAAATTTTTTGTAAATAAGTACGTTTTCTTCTTCAATGATGGGCACTGATATGGCTGCACTGACGGGCACTGATAAGGCGGCACTGATGGGCACCGATGAGGTGGCACCAATGAGGTGGTACTGATGAGGTGGCACTGACGGCCACTGATGATGGGCACTGATAGGCGGCACTGATGGGCACTGATAGGTGGCACTGATGGGCACTGATAGGTGGCACTGGTATGCGGCACTGATGGGCACTGATGGGCACTCATATGTGGCACTGATGGGCACTCATAGGCGGCACTGATGGGCACTCATAGGCGGCACTGATGGGCACTTATGGGTGGCACTGATGGGTACTTATGGGTGGCACGGATAGGTGGCATGGATGGGCACTGATGGGCACTGGTAGGTGGGCACTGATGGGCATGGATGGACGCTGATAGGTGGCACTGCTGGACACTGATGGGTGGCACTGATTACACTGATGGGTGGCACTGATAACACTGATGGGTGGCATTGCTGGGTGATGGGTGGCACTGATTGCTACTTGATGGTGCCAGCCAGTGCCCATTTGTGGGCATCATTTGCACATGTGGATGGCCAGGGGGTACATACCTGGCCATCCACATGTTGCCCACTTCCCTGGTGATCCTAGTGGAGTCCCTGGTGGTCCAGTGTGGGCATCTGAGCGGGGCTGCGCTGATAAACAATCAGCGCAGACCCCCCCTGTCAGGAGAGCCGCCGATTGGCTCTCCTCTACTCGCGCCTGTCAGACGCGAGTGAGGAAAAGCCGATCACCGGCTTTTCCTGTTGACATCGTGATCAGCCGTGATTGGACACGGCTGATCACGTGGTAAAGAGCCTCCGCCGGAGGCTCTTTACCGAGATCAGTGTAGCGGTGTGTCAGACTGACACACCGCTCCACCGATCCACCCACGGGCGCGCGGCGGCATGTTATCCTGAAGGACGTCATATGACGCCCAGTCAGGATAACGGAACCACTTCCCGGACGTCAATATGCTATTGACCCGGCGGGAAGTGGTTAAAGAGCTGGAATGGCTACTTAAAGCAATACGATAAGCTACTTTTATTCTATGAAGGTTATTGAATAGTATTTAACAAAAACAGAAGAAAAATCTAAATGAAATCAATATTTGATGTTACTACCCTTTTGGCTTCAAATCAGAATCAATTCTTACACTTGCACACTTTTTACACTTGCACAAAGTCAGGGATTTTGTTGGATTCGAGTCAGAGATAACCAATTATTCCAAGTGCAGGTGCTAATCATCAATTTCATATGTAGGTTGAAACATATTGTTCCACAACCTGACCTTAATAGCAGAGCTTGGACATTCCAGTAATGACTGTTTTTATGTCACAGGTCATACACCATGGCAAGACTGAGCACAGCAACAAGACACAAGTTAGTTAACCACTTCAGCCCGGACCAATTGGCAGCCAAAGGACCAGGCCCCTTTTTGCGATTCGGCACTGCGTCGCTTTAAACTGACAATTGCGCGGTCGTGCGACGTGGCTCCAAAACAAAATTGGCGTCCTTTTTTTCCCACAAATAGAGCTTTCTTTTGGTGGTATTTGATCGCCCCTGCGGTTTTTATTTTTTGCGCTATAAACAAAAATAGAGCGACAATTTTGAAAACAATGCAATATTTTTTGCTTTTTGCTATAATAAATATCCCCAAAAAATATATAAAAAAACATTTTTTTTCCTCAGTTTAGGCCGATACGTATTCTTCTACATATTTTTGGTAAAAAAAATCGCGATTATTGATTGGTTTGCGCAAAAGTTATAGCGTTTACAAAATAGGGGATAGTTTTATAGCATTTTTATTAATATTTTTTTTTTACTAGTAATGGCGGCGATCAGCGATTTTTATTGTGACTGCGACATTATGGCGGACACATCGGACATTTTTGACACATTTTTGGGACATTTGTCATTTATACAGAAATCAGTGCTATTTAAATAGCACTGATTCCTATGTAAATGACAGTTGTAGTGATAGAGTTAACCACTAGGGGGCGGGGAGGAGTCAGTATGACGTGTTGTGTTTTTTTTTTACAGTAGGGGGCGTGGCTGTACGTCTGACGTCATTGATTGGCGTTCCCGATGACAGGGAACAGCCGATCACTGACAGTAAGTAAGTGTAAGCAAGTGTAAGAAGCGCGGGGAGAGGTTTGTTTACACAAACCTCTCCCCGTTCTTCAGCTCTGTAACCCGATCGCGGGACACCAGCGGCGATCGGGTCCGCTGGTCCCGCGGCCGGGGTCACGGAGCTCCCGACCGGGTCGCGAGCGCGCCGCTGGCGGCGTGCGCGCGACCCACAGGCAGGCACATGCACGATCACGTACGGGTACGTGATTTTGCCTGCCCGTGCCATTTTGCCGCAGTATATCTGCGTTAGGCGGTCGGGAAGCGGTTATACTGCATCAGCAAGGTCTCTCCCAGGCAAAGATTTCAAGCAGACTGGAGTTTTAAGATGTGCTGTTCAAGCTACTTTAAAGAAGCACAAAGAAATGGGCAACATTGAGGACTGCAGACAGTGGTTGGCCACGGAAACTTAAAAAAACTTTTTTTTTTTAAAGTCAGCAGCTACAAATACTGCAGCTGCTGACTTTTAAAATAAGGACACTCCAGCGATGTCGGCACCTGAGACCGAACCGTCCCTCGGTCCTCAGATGTTGCCGCCGCCTTCTTCGCTTAGGTTTTAGGGTCAGATAGGGTCTGCGTCGCCCCAGGCAGCGTCAGGTTAGTGCCAGTACCGCTAACACCCACACGCAAAGCATACACCTCCCTTAGTGGTATAGTATCTGAACAGATCAATATTTGATCTGATCAGATCTATACTAGCGTCCCCAGCAGTTTAGGGTCCCAAAAAACACATTTTTGGCGGGATCAGCCCAGATACCTGCTAGCACCTACGTTTTTCCCCTCCGCCCAGCCCAGCCCACCCAAGTGCAGTATCGATTGATCACTGTCACTTACAAAACACAACACACATAACTGCAGCATTCGCAGTCAGGCCTGATCCCTGCGATCGCTAACAGTTTTTTTTGGTAGCGTTTTATACAGTTGCTGACAGCCTAGGTGCTTTTTTACCTGTGAATCTCACTAGTTGTACCAGTAAATTTAGAGCCCAAAATGGCAAATCGAAGGTACACTAGTGAAGAAGCCTACACGTTTCTGAGCATGACAGATAGTGAAGAGGAGGTCACTCATCTGTCAGATTCAGGCTCAGAATACGATCCTGTAGATGACAGTGGCTCCATGACAGATAGCTCTGGCGATGAAGGTTAGGTCCCTGCTAAGGTCCGGCGTACCCGATCCCGATCTTCTGCTGTTGTTGAGGTGCAAGAACCCCAGGTCCCTCGTATGGAGCAGAGAGCCAGTACTAGCGCCTGGCAAGCAAGCACCAGCGGCCTAGTACACCCTGGTCGTACATCCAGCACTGCAGTAACACTTGGTGACGTGGCGAGTCCCATGAGTGCAGTTCAAGCTGGCGAGGTGGCAAGCACAAGTAGTGTCCAGCTGCCACCAAGAAGAAGCCAAAGGCAGGCCCGTCGTGCCCATAGTGTCCTTCCTGCAGAATTCGCTATTCCTGATTGGGTGCCCACCACGTATTGGTCCACGCGCCCAATTGACCATATGCCCGTGTTTTCTGCCTCCATGTCCAGGAAACGATACGAGCAGATTTTCAACGACAATGAACTTTGTCGTCCTCGTGAAGACCCTGAATACGATCGGCTCTACAAAATTCGGCCCCTCATAAACCATTTCAAACAACGTTTTGCAGCCTTGTTTACTCCCAATCAATTTGTCTGCGTTGATGAGTCCCTGATTACATTTTCTGGCCACTTGTCTTTCAAACAGTACCTTCCCAGCAAGCGTGCCAGATACAAGGTCAAGCTCTATAAGTTCTGTGACAGGGCAACAGGCTATGTACTACGGCGACTGGTGTTGTGGAGAAACCCATCTGTCAGAGAAATACCATGCCTCAGCGCCGGTTCTCTAGAGTACGCACGCGCAGCAGAGCTGCTCGGCAGCGCACACAGGTACGCGGGGCAGCGGGTGCGCATGCGCGGGTTCACGGCGCTCGGGTATGTGTTGTAGCTCATCCAGTGCGGCTCATGTCTATGCGCGGCTCTGTCAGAAAGCGAGTGCGCATGCGCACTCGTCCAGGTACCCCACCTGACCATTTACCTGGCCTATAAAAGGCCTTCTCCTTTCCTCCACAAATTGCTGGTTTGTTGTCTCTACTTCCTGAGTCCCTGGCTCCAGTCTCCTGTATCCTGTACCCTGTATCCTGTACCTGCCTGATTACCTGTGCCTGACCCGGACCTCTTCTGACCACCGCTGCTGTTACCTGTGTTTGACCCCTGGCTTGCCTCTTGGATATCCTTCTGCCTGATCATCTGTGCTTGACCCTCGGCCTGCCTCCTGGACATTCTCTTGTTACTTACCTGTGTTTGACCCCTGGCTCGCCTCTTGGATATCCTTCTGCCTGATCATCTGTGCTTGACCCTCGGCCTGCATCCTGGACATTCTCTTGTTGCTTACCTGTGTTTTACCCCTGGCTTGCCTTTTGGATACCCTCCTGCCTGACTACCTGTGCTTGACCCTCGGCCTGGCTTTCTGGACTTCCAGTTCACGTATGCACCCCAGGATTGCCCTCCAGTGTGTGTTTCGGTACCTCTACAGTCTCTGCCTTATCTTGGTCCTGCCAGGTGTCTACTTCCAGTGCAGCTTCAGCCACATACGGTCTACACCGCTACTGCACACCACCTGCAACCCACCTGCTGACAACCCGTGCATCTTTGTGCCCGGTGCCCTCTGTACCCATTCCAGGGGCATCGTGCACCTAGTCGCAAGGGGAGCAGCTTTCAGCATTTCGGCCCGGGTGAGTACCTGTGACACCATCTGTGTCCATGAATATAACCAAAATATGGGAGGGGTGGACCTCAACGACCAGTTGTTGGCACTGTATCTAGTCGCCCGTAAGGCCAGACGCTGGTACAAAAAAGTGTCTGTTTACTTATTTCAATTGGCTTTGCTGAACGCTCATGTGCTATACAGAGCTTCAGGCGGGACTTTATCCTTCCTTACATTCCAGGAAGATATTGTCACAGACCTCCTGTATCCAGGCGGTACTGCACCTTACCATTTCCAACCAAATGCAGTAAGCCGGCTGCATGAGAGGCATTTTCCTTATGTCCTCCCGAGTACCCCTACCCAAGAAGATGTCGTGTCTGTACCAAGCGCGGATATAGGCATGACACCCGTTATTATTCTCCACGCTGTCCTGACAATCCTGGTCTTTGCATTAGTGAATGTTTTAAACGCTACCACACAATAGTGAAGTTTTAGCGTAGGGTACAGCATTTCACAGACAAGGACACACTTGCACAGGGTCTCCCAAGACATTGTTCTCTCTCTCTTTATTCTCTCTCTATTGTTGCTCTTTTTACTGTATTCTATTCTGCAATGTTTTATTATGTTCTATCATGCTTGCTTTTCAGGTACGTAATTTTTTTATAATTTACTGTTTACTGTGTTTTATTATTGTTAACCATTTTTTTGTTTTCAGGTGCGCCATTCAGCTGCAGAGCGGATTTATTTATCTTGACAGCAACAGCATTTGCTCCCACAATACATAAAGCCGTGATTCCAGTGCTGTAGGAGGTCATTTCACCATCACAGTTTAAAAAAAAGAGCATATATGCCAAAGCATGGGGGCAGTAGGGGTGGAGGAGCGATTTGCTCCTAATGCCGTGTACATAAGGCCAAAATTCAGACAGAGGCTTGCCCGTGGAAAAGTCAGACCGTGTGTACGCGGCATAACTTTTTTGCAGGAGGATGCCCCTATGCTTCGGCATATATAAATGGTGCATGTATGCCCATCATTAGAAGTGGGTGGGTGAAGGGAGGTATTCTAATGGTGGGCATACCCACCAATCAATCTCTTTTTTTCGTTTAGCCAACAGGCTGCATTAAAAAAAAGATTACAATATATGTCCAACAAGGACCAGCAACGTACTGCCTGCAGGTTTAGGTTTCATCTTGGTATCATTCTTTTCAGCCAGTGATCGGCTTTCATGAAAAAGCAATTCTAGTGGCTAATTAGCCTCTAGACTGCTTTTACAAGCAGTGGGAGGGAATGTCCCCCCTCCCCGATATTAACAGTGCCATTTTATCATACCGATCTTGGTGTGGTCAGATGCTTTCAAAAAAAGAGTCACTACCTATTTCTATCATAGGGGATATTTACATTCCCTGAGATAACAATAAAAATTATAAAAAAAAATGGAAGGAACAGTTTAAAAATGAAAAAAAAAGAAAAATAAATAATAATAAAAAGAAAGTACCCCTGTCCCCCCCTGGTCTTGCGCAAAGGCGAACGCAAGTGCTGGTCTGGCGTCATATGTAAACAGCAATTGCACCATGCATGTGAGGTATCACCGCAAAGGTCAGATTGAGGGCAGTAGTTTTAGCAGTAGACCTCCTCTGTAAATCTAATGTGGTAACCTGTAAAGGCTTTTAAAGGCTTTTAAGAATTTTAAGAATGTATGTAGTTTGTCGCCACTGCGCGTTTGTGCGCAATTTTAAAGCATGTCGTGTTCCATGTACTCGGCCTAAGATCATCTTTTTTATTTCTTCAAAAATGTGGGCAATATAGTGTGTTTTAGTGCATTAAAATAAAAAAAAGTGATTTTTTTCCCAAAAAAATGCATTTGAAAAATCGCTGCGCAAATACTGTGTGGAACAAAAAAAAAATGCAACACCCACCATTTTAATCTGTAGGGCCTTTGCTTTAAAAAAAATATATAGTGTTTGGGGGTAACGTAATTTTCTTGCAAAAAAAAAAAAAAAAATGTTTTCATGTAAACAAAAAGTGTCAGAAAGGGCTTTGTCTTCAAGTGGTTAGAAGAGTGGGTGATGTGTGACATAAGCTTCTAAATGTTGTGCATAAAATGCCAGGGCCGTTCAAAACCCCCCCAAATGACCCCATTTTGGAAAGTAGACACCCCAAGCTATTTGCTGAGAGGCATGTCGAGTCCATGAAATATTTTATATTTTGACACAAGTTGTTTTTTTTTTTTTGCACAAAGTTGTCACTAAATTATATATTGCTCAAACATGCCATGGGCATATGTGGAATTACACCCCAAAATACATTCTGTTGCTTCTCCTGAGTATGGGGATACCACATGTGTGAGACTTTTTGGGAGCCTAGCCACGTACGGGACCCCAATATCCAAGCACCGCCTTCAGGCTTTCTAAGGGTGTCATTTTTCATTTCACTCCTCATTGCCAATCACAGTTTCGGAGGCCATGGAATGCCCAGATGGCACAACCCCCCCCGCCCCCACACACCCCCCCCCCCCCAAATTACCCCATTTTGGAAAGTAGACACCCCAAGCTATTTGCTGAGAGGTATGGTGAGTATTTTGCAGATCTCGCTTTTTGTCAGAAAGTTTTGAAAATTGAAAAAAGAAAAAAAAAAGTTTTTTTTTTTTACTTTCTTCATTTTCAAAAACAAATAAGAGCTGTAAAATACTCGCCATGCCTCTTAGCAAATAGCTTGGGGTCTGATAGGTAGTGAGCAGTGAAATTTTTCGCTCTTAGAAATCCTGAAGGCGGTGATTGGTTTTTCGGGGCCCCGTACACGGCTAGGCTCCCAAAAAGTCCCACACATGTGGTATCCCCGTACTCAGAAGAAGCAGTTAAATGTAATTCCACATATAACCATGGCATGTGTGAGCAATATTTCATTTAGTGACAACTTTTTGTAAAAAATATATATATATATTTTTTTGTCATTATTCAATCACTTGGGACAAAAAAAAATATTCAATGGGATCAACATGCCTCTCAGCAAATAGCTTTGATGTCTACTTTCCCAAATGGGGTCGTTTGGGGGGGGGGGGGGGGTTGTGCCATCTTGGCATTTTATGGCCTTCAAAACTGTGATAGGTAGTAAGGCGTGAAATCAAAAATGTATGCCCTTCGAAATCTTGAAGGCGGTGATTGGTTTTTGGGGTGCAATTCCACATATATTGCTCACACATACCATGGTTATATGTGGAATTGCACCCCAAAATACAATTTGCTGCTTTTGGGGCTTTTTGGGAGCCTAGCCGCGTTTGGCACCCCGAAAACCAATCACCGCCTTCAAGATTTCGAAGGGCATCAATTTTTGATTTCACTCCTCACTACCTATCACAGTTTTGAAGGCCATAAAATGCCAAGATGGCACAAACCCCCCCCCCCAAATGACCCCATTTTGGAAAGTAGACACCCAAGCTATTTTCTAAAAGGCATGTTGAGTCCATGGAATATTTTATTTTTTGCCTCAAGTTGCGGAAATATTACAAACTTTTTTTTTTGTACAAAGTTGTCACTAAATGATATATTGCTCACACATACCATGGTTATATCATTTAGTGACAACTTTGTGCAAAATATGTAATATTGTGTAACATTCCCGCAACTTGTGGCAAAATATAAAATATTCCATGGACTCAACATGCCTCTCAGCAAATAGCTTTGATGTCTACTTTCCAAAATGGGGTAATTTGGGGGGGGGGGGTAGTTGTGCCATCTTGGCATTTTATGGCCTTCAAAACTGTGATAGGTAGTAAGGCGTGAAATCAAAAATGTATGCCCTTCGAAATCTTGAAGCCGGTGATTGGTTTTTGGGGTGCCGTACGCGGCTAGGCTCCCAAAAAGTCCCACACATGTGGTATCTCCGTACTCAGGAGAAGCAGCAAAATTTATTTTGGGGTGCAATTCCACATATATTGCTCACACATACCATGGTTATATGTGGAATTGCACCCCAAAATACAATTTGCTTCTTCTCCTGAGTACGGAGATACCACATGTGTGGGGCTTTTTGGGAGCCTAGCCGCGTTTGGCACCCCGAAAACCAATCACCGCCTTCAAGATTTCGAAGGGCATCAATTTTTGATTTCACTCCTCACCACCTATCACTACCTATCACAGTTTTGAAGGCCATAAAATGCCAAGATGGCACAAACCCCCCCCCCCCCCCCCCAAATGACCCCATTTTGGAAAGTAGACACCCAAGCTATTTTCTAAAAGGCATGTTGAGTCCATGGAATATTTAATTTTTTGCCTCAAGTTGCGGAAATATTACAAACTTTTTTTTTTTGTACAAAGTTGTCACTAAATGATATATTGCTCACACATACCATGGTTATATCATTTAGTGACAACTTTGTGCAAAATATGTAATATTGTGTAACATTCCCGCAACTTGTGGCAAAATATAAAATATTCCATGGACTCAACATGCCTCTCAGCAAATAGCTTGAGGTGTCTACTTTCCAAAATTGGGTAATTGGGGGGGGGGGTGTTTGTTCTATTTTGGCATTTTATGGTCTTTGAAACTGTGATAGGTAGTGAGGAGTGAAATCAAAAGTTTGCTCCCAAAAAGTCCCACAAATGTGGTATCCCCGTACTCAGGAGAAGCAGCAAAATGTATTTTGGGATGCAATTACACATATAACCATGGCATGTGTGAGCAATATATCATTTACTGACAACTTTTTGTAAATTTTATTTTATTTTTTGTCATTATTCAATCACTTGGGACAAAAAAAAAATATTCAATGGGCTCAACATGCCTCTTAACAATTTCCTTATGGTATCTACTTTCCAAAATGGGGTCAATTGGGGGGGGGGGGGGGGGGGGTTGTATTGCCCTGGCATTTTAGCACCTCAAGAAATGAGATAGGCAGTCATAAATTAAAAGCTGTGTAAATTCCAGAAAATGTACTCTAGTTTGTAGACGCTATAACTTTCGCTTAAACCAATAAATATACGCTTATTGACATTTTTTTTTACTAAAGACATGTGGCTGAATAAATTTTGGCCTAAATGTATGACTAACATTGAGTGTATTCGATTTTTCTTATAACAAAAAGTAGAAAATATCTTTTTTTTTTTCAAATTTTCGGTCTTTTTTCCGTTTATATCGCAAAAAAATAAAAATCGCAGAGGCAATCAAATACCATCAAAAGAAAGCTCTATTTGTGGGAAGAAAAGGACGCAAATTTCGTTTGGGTACAACATTGCATGACCGCGCAATTACCAGTTAAAGCAGTGCAGTGCGAAATTGTAAAAAGACCTCTGGTCCTTAGGCTGACAATTGGTCTGGGGCTTAAGTGGTTAAAGGTCTTCGCTTTTAAAGTCCGACTTGTTTGTCCAAGTTATCCTTTACATTACATTACACATATAGTGTCTAGTGTTACCAGTTTTGTCTGCCATTCAACTTTGACTGTTTTTAAGGAGGTCATAGGGAAATGTACATCTTTTCGTCACTGTACCGACAAAACTTGTTTTTAGAAAGCAGTTCATTCTATTCTTTGGTTTTACATGAATAACTTGTTTTTTATTGCATTGCATGTCTGTGTTTGTGGCATTTTGGTGCTAGCATACATCACCGAAAGTCTGATAGTTTGTATCAGTTTAGGTTGTATGTCATGGCATTGCTTTTGCGGCAAACATAAATAAGTTCTTAAGCGTATATCATCTTATTTGAACAGAGTTTTTGAAGTTCTTTTGCCCCAGGTAAATACTCACTAATAGCACATCATACTTAAAGTGTTTGTAAACCCTTTACAACCACTTTTTGCTACAGGTAAGCCTACGTCATCGGCACATGCACACTGAAGCAATGGCAGTACATGCCGTTGCTTCAGTTAGACTGTGCCGGTACTGGCGGCTCCCATGCGCATATGTGACGTAAACGCAGCAGCAGCCAATCACAGAGCCCAAGCCCGCGATACCCGGAAGTAACTCCAGGAGCGATGTCGCCGGCTGGATCGGTGAACAAGGACCGCTGCGGGGGGTTCAATCTAAGGTAAGTAATACATAATGAGCTAGTGTGCCATGCATACTAGCTCATTATGCCTTTGTCTTGCAGGTTTTTTTTTTTGTTTGTTTTGTTTTTGCGTTTACAACCACTTTATATTAATGTATATGGAAACAAATAAATGGAACTCAACAGAGAAACGGCGTCGCCGCCGGCATACACTAACAAATGGGAGAGAGACATTAACCTGGCCCTTGAGCCTGCCGACTGGGCACATATGGCAGGCAACTAATATCGCCTCACCCAACATTGTAGCCCTGGAAACCAACTATAAAGTGTTCACTGGGTGGTACCTGGTCCCCGACAGGATCTCTAAATTTCTCCCCTAATACCCCCACATTGCTTTCAATGCTGTAGTATACCCGGTACACATGTTCACATTTGGTGGGAATTCCCCACAGTAAGTGCCTTCTGGACAGACGTATTCAGTATTCTATTGACTCACTTTGATACATCCTTAACACCTGGCCCAACAGATGTACTCCTGAACAACAAACCCTTGGCTCTAACCCATCACCAATTTAAACTCTTAGGCTACTTTCTCACTGAGGCAGTTTTCAGGAGCTTTAGCACTAGAAATAGCCTCTGAAAAGTGACTGAAAACCGCCTCCCATTCATTGCAGTGTGTCTTTTCACACTGGAGCGGTGCGTTTATGAAAAGTCCAGCAAATAGCACCTTTTGCTCAGTTTGGGAGCGCTGTAAAGAGCACTCCCAAAATGCCCTGCCCATTGCAATGAATGGGCAGCGCTTCCAAGGCACCTGAAAAGCGGTTTGGAAAAAACGGCAAAACTGGACTTTTTACTAATTTTTGGGGTAAAAAGTGCCCCGCTAGCGGCCGAAAAGCTAAAGTGCTGCAGAAAAAGGGGGGCACTGCCAGTGTGAAAGTAGCCTTACTTATCACCACAGCAGCTAAACAAACCATTGCAAAAGCATAGAAATATCTCTTATCCTAGCAATGAAAAATAGTCACTCAGGCAGTGATTCATGCCAAAATTGAAGCAGCCATACTGGATAAAGTGTCCCCCATGAATAACTCTGGAGACCTTGGATCTTCCACTACTTGCCTCCAGACTTTGATGACTCTCTATTATTACCATGATGATGGAATTGTGTCCCTTCCCTCTTCCAGTTGCACTGGCCTTGGTCCTCTCTAGGGGCCCTTTCCCTCCCCCTTTTTGGATCCTTTTTTTGTGTAAATTACCCCTTTTTTTTCCCTAAAAAAGGATTTAATCCTAACCACAATCTATTTGAGTTAAAGAATCAAATTTATATGGTATTGACACTGCATAGGAAAATGTTCAAACCCATATTTTAACTGGTTTTGTTAAATTTTGTTACCTAAGGCAGCATGGGCTGTAAAGCTAAATCATTTCACAATTTGGTGTAGGCTACATGGGCACAAGGTATAAGAAAGCTTTCTTATTATCTTATAAGAAACTCTGTGCTGCTAAATTTGCTCTAGCAGTGATGTTCTGCAGAATGGCAGTTTTTTTTTACTTTTTTCATTACCCCTGAAGGATTTTTCTACATCTCATATTTGACTTGGATGTTCAAGACCTTCCAACCATATTAAATATATACCATATATTATATTATGTATATTATATTCTAATCCTGGGAAAATGGGAATAAATATGCAGGACTTAGGTAGTGGTGAAGGAGGAGCCAATGCTTGAACAACACATGAATAAACGCAAATAAACACATGTGTTGCACATATTCAGACGCACCCATTGAGTTTTATGAAGCTAAATACGCACACATCTGCAAAAAAAAAAACTGTACTTCTTCCCATGACAGCCGACACGCTACAAGCGACAGTGCACTGATGATCAGCTGAATTTTGAGCCATGTATGCCGACTTTAGTTCGACACAAACTTGACCTTCAAGTGTTTTGTTGACTAGCAAGAGTGAAAGAAGTATTCCGGACGGATGCACTCCTTGTAGGCTTTATTGTCACAATACAAGCGTAAAAAGAAATCAAACAATAATGGTGTAAGGAAGAAAAATGTACTTGTTTTGTGCTCACTTAGTGCTTAGTCATAACAGGGCTTCAAGAGTGGACTGATTTGTCCACGAGAGTGGAGTGAGTTTTTTTCGTTTTGTTTTTAAATATCATAGCAGGCCTAATGTGCTTTTCCATTGCAGGTTACAGGCATTGCTGTTTTTGAAAACCAATCAAAAGATGATATATCAGTGAATGTGTGTGCTTTAACTGAAATCTGTTTCTGGTTTACTGTAAAGTCATCTTTGTCTAGGTCACATGAACTGTAACACAAAAACCCTTGCTATATATTTTAAGATACTCTTCCTTGAACTGTTTCCTTGCAGTGATGGAATCTACAGTATAAGAGTGATGGAATCTACAGTATATGGTCTCAAACTGTTCAGGTTTTCAATATTCCTTTTTATTTTCCTGTTTTTTTTTTTCTTCCTATTTTTTTTTACCATTTATATATATATATTTTGTTTTTATTTTCATTTTGTTTGTTTGTTTTTTGGCAGTGTTGCATAAACAATTCTAATATCACCCTTCCCAATACCTCCCTCACGCCCTCCCTTCCTTACTCATAATGAAACTTTAATTGTTTGTTAGATGATGCATTCTTCTGAGCTGGTGAGCTCTATACTTTTGTAATGTACAAAACCCAATAAATATAAAATAAAAAAAAAAAAAAGGGACAAATTATAGAATACAATTTATACATTTATTATACTTTACGGTATAACTACTTTTTTAACACTAAGGCTGGTGAAAGTGGAAAAAAATAACCCTATGTATTAAAGTGGATGTAAACCCACTCTCATCAATATATTATCATCTCTAAGGATATACATGCCTCCTGCATGTATCCTTACCATTCAAATGTCTCCTCTTTTTCTATTTGTAGCCCGGCATTCAGTGGGTGGATATCTTGTCTGGCGCTCGGAGGGGGGAGTTGTCAGTAGACTCCCCGCCCACCTCTGCACTCCCCTTGGCTAGCCAGCGTTGCAAGGACGAAATGCACGCCAGGGGAGTCTAAAGTGCGCGCACAGGAGTGGCTGAGCGTGTTCTGTGAAAAAGCAGGGCACGCTCATGGCCCCATGTGACTCCTGCGCATTTTCCCATTCACAGCCAACTCCAGTGGGTGATTCGAGAGTAGGGGGATGTGAAGTACACTGAATGGGGGAAGAAAGTCTGTGTGTCTTATCTTTTTTTCAGTAAGATAAAAACAGAGGATTGTTTAGAGCTGGATTAACTATTCATGGCAAGACTGAGCACATATGAAATGACATCCTCTGCTGTTACCAGGTATGACTCTCACTTAAAGTGGATGTAAACCCCCACATTTTTTTTTAACTTATTTTGTCTGTTGGTTATGTAGAAAATTGACTATTGCCAAAAGAAAGCATAATTTGTTTCCAAAAAAAATGTGTGTATATTGGTATTGTACTGCTGAAGAAATAAAATAATATGATAAAAAAAAATGCTGACAGGTAGGGTTTTTGTGACAGTAGAGACTATGGGGTTGATTGGGGTTGATTTACTAAAGGTAAATAGTCTGTGCCTTGCAAGTGCAGTTGCTCTAGCTCTGAGGGGAAGATCCAAGGAAAATTAAAAATAACAGCATTTTTGCTTGCACATGATTGGATGATGAAAATCAGCAGAGCTTTCCCTCATTTGAAAGCTTCCTCTCAGATCTATCACAACTGCACTTGCAGTGCACAGTATATTTGCCTTTAGTAAATCAACCTTCATATATTCCTTGTAATGCTGCTCCCTCAATTATCTGGGGTCCACACGTTTTCTTTTTTTTTCTGAAAGTTTACCTCGGCCTTAAAGGAGAAGTCCAGCCTGAGCTTGTTTGGCTGGGCTTCTCCAATGGGTCACAGGAGTGCAAATCCTTTTGCACTCCTGTGACCCATTTTCAGCAAAGAGCGGTCTGAAGTCCACTCTCTGCTGACGTCACCAAAATCAGTCCAGGCACCACGTCATTTTGACTCTGGGAGTCTGGATCCGCCAGGAGCCTGGACTGATAGCCGCCTCAGTCTCTCAGCCAGACATCTTTGCCAGACATCCTCTACTGTCCCATCCCGCCAACTTAATTTATCCGTATCCGAAACCCGTGTTTAGACGCTCTGATCAATATGGCAGATATTGTCATAAAATCAGCAGAATAGTTCTGCAAAATAAGGCAGACTATATCAAAGAAGCATATAGACTCCTCTCAGATATAACCAAGTACAAAAAACTAACTAAGGACCCCACCATTGATTTTTCTGCTGAGGTGAACGTTTTAGTAAAATCGGCTCTGGATCACAGAGTGATTGATAAAACGGAAGCCTCATTTTAAAAAAAAAGTTTTTATCAAGTACCATATTTTTATCACCTGCCCAAAATTCACAAAAGTTTGACTAATCCCCCTGGCAGACCCATTGTGGCTGCCATGGATAGCGTCACCATCAGCTTAAGTCAATATATTGACCAATACTTGCAACCTATCGTCCAAGAGTTACCATCATATATCAGAGATGGCACACATCTCTTGGAACTCTTGGCACCCTATACATGGGAACCTTCCTACAGGTGGTTATCCCTTGATGTGACTTCACTATACACATCCATACCTCATCATTTTGGTCTACTAGCGCTGGAATATTTTCTTGCACAAGATCCCCTCATTAACCCTTGCCAAACTGCATTTATTCTGGAGGCGACAAATTTTTGTCTCACCCATAATTATTTTGATTTTAATGGTGATTTCTACCTCCAAATTCAGGGGACCGCCATGGGAGCCAATTTTGCCCCCTCCTATGCTAATCTTGCCATGGGGTACTGGGAGAAAAATTACATCACGCAGAATAATCCTTATTCCGCAAACATCATATTTTTTGGACGCTATATCGATGATTTAATTGTTATCTGGGATGCCCCCCTCGACCTAATTCCTTTCTTTGTTGAACATTGTAACTCTAATTCCTATGGCCTGTCATTTACACATGCTTCTGTAGCTTGGCTTTTGGCTTGGCTTTTCTTGACCTAGAGCTAGGAAATGCTAAAAAGAGACCATTATTGACAAAAACTACACAAAGCCAACTGCTGGCAACTCCTTTTTGCATTATAGTAGTTGCCACTACCCAAAATGGACACAAAATATACCTAAGGGACAGTTCTGTCGGTTACGACAGAACTGTACCCTTGACACCGATTATGACACACTTAGTATACCTCTGAAGAAGAAATTTGCTGATAAAGATTATCCATCTGAACTTGTGGAAAAAGTGTGCGATTTGTACTCCAAAGGTAAGCCAGTTATAAAAGTTAGAGAGAAAATGGATCACTCCCTGAGATTTCTCACCACCATAATTACCAATATAAGAAAATGGAAAATATCCTAAATAAACATTGGAATATCCTTCAACAAGACCCCCTACTCAAAACCATTCTCCCATCTACAGCCAAAATCACCTACCGAAAAGCCCCTAACCTCAAAAACAAAATTGCTCCGAGCAAACTTCAAACCAAACAGTCTACTCAAAATCCCAATACCCTTATACCCCTGATAGGTATGTACCAATGCAAAAAAACATGCTGCAAGACTTGCTGCTTCATCCAACATGGCAGAAAATCCTTTCAGTGTAAGGGCAAAACATATCCCATTGATCATTTTTATAATTGCTCATCAGACTTTGTAGTCTATGGCCCCACCTGCCCCTGTGGTCTTATCTATGTTGGGCGAACAATTTGTCCCTTCCCTTGAGACAACGGTTCGGCCAGCATCCGCGACTCATTGAGGGGGGTAAGGACATGCACAGTGTCCCCCGACACTTTGCTCAGTATCATGAAAAATCCACGAATGGCCTCCAAGTTTGGGTCATTGAGCAAATCCCTAAATCCATGACTGAGGCCGAACGGTTTAAGAAATTATGTGCTAGAGAAACTTTCTGGATATACTGTTTAGACGTTCTCTCGTCTGGTGGCCTCAATGAAGGGATAGAAATAGCTACTGTACTATAGCCTGTTCATATGTCCTTATCATATACTAAAACATTCTTGATAATATATGTCCGTTTTAATTTTCCCTTAAAATTTACATTTTACCGTTATCATTTTTATCACAGGTTTATATATATATATATATATATTTTTTATATATGGGGGTGGCGGGTTCGTACATCTCCCCATTAAGTATTGGTATTTTTAGAGGTATTTTAAGGTACTTTTAAGCTTGATTTTTGCCCTTCTGCCAGCTCTCTTTAATTACAACCCACATATGTTTTACTCCCCCCTCCCTCCCCCTCCTTCCTCACCTCTCTAACATTGTTCATCCACCCAACCCCCCCCCCCCCATTTCCCTTTGTCCCACCCTCCATTCTTTATTGATTATATTTTAACTTCATTTTAAATCATGTTACCATTGCTTAACATATATTTAGTGCACGTACTGATATATAGGTATACCTTGCATGTGTTTTTTTTCCCCTGGTGGCTATATATGTGCATCCTTTATGCATTTTTATAATGCTTTTTTATCATGTACTGTTCATCATTATTATGATTTTTTTCTTCAGCTTTTAATATATATATATATATTTTTTCTTTTTTTTTATTATATTTATATATATTTTTATCATATTTTTATATATGGATCACTATACGTATCAATATAAAGGCCTAATATTAGCTTATTGTATTATTGAATTATTTACTTGAGCATCTATAATCCATAAGAATATAATCACCATTTTTCTAACCAATATATATATATATATTTTTAAACATATATATTATATTTATTTTTTTTTTTAAACTTATACTTATTAGTATTAATATAATAATTTCTAATATTAGATTATTATTATTATTTATTAATCATCTCATAAGAAAGTATTCATTAGATGTTCGCCACCTGTGAAATGTATATGTTTGTTCCTGCATTGTGTCTCTCTTTTTAATTACTGCACACAGTACTATTGACTTTTTGCCCTGATAATCCGCACCGGCCACGCCCCCCTGTCAATCTATAAAACTATCTCCAGTCCTCAGAACCCCTATGCTTGATAAAGGAATGCGGCCACTCCTCCAACAGCAGCCAGCCAATTCGGAAACGCGTTGCATATCGGTGACGTCACCGCCGGTGCATTGCCATAGAATGAGATTTGCCGTCGGATGAGATGCTCCGCCTCCATCACATCCTATTGGCTCACATTGGTCACGTGACCTATTTAACCGTCACGCATCGACGCGAACATCAGTCTCACTTTGGCTATCACAGGGAGAGGATCTCCTCCCTGTGATAGCTGGAGCTGCACGGATCTCTCTGTGTCCCGATTCAGCTGAAGCCGCACGGAGCTCTCCATGTCCCGATTCAGCTGAAGCTGCACGGAGCTCACATGGGCTCAAGCTAATACATTTAGTCAGCTCATAAATTTATAATTTTATTACATTTTACTGTTTTATAGATCTACAGCGCTATCGGAGCGCTGTCAATGAGATTTGCCGTCGGATGAGATGCTCCGCCTCCATTCATCTGAAGCCGCACGGAGCCAATAGGATGTGATGGAGGCGGAGCATCTCATCCGACGGCAAATCTCATTGACAGCGCTCCGATAGCGCTGTAGATCTATAAAACAGTAAAATGTAATAAAATTATAAATTTATGAGCTGACTAAATGTATTAGCTTGAGCCCATGTGAGCTCTGTGCAGCTGAATCGGGACACGGAGAGCTCCGTGCGGCTTCAGCTGAATCGGGACACGGAGAGCTCCGTGCAGCTCCAGCTATCACAGGGAGGAGATCCTCTCCCTGTGATAGCCAAAGTGAGACTGATGTTCGCGTCGATGCGTGACGGTTAAATAGGTCACGTGACCAGTGTGAGCCAATAGGATGTGATGGAAGCGGAGCATCTCATCCGACGGCAAATCTCATTCTATGGCAATGCACCGGGCGACTGCGCTGTTTGTTTGCTTCCCAAGCCTCGCTCTCACCCCCCCCGTACACGCCCGTGTCTTTTTACATCCAAGAGGTGAGACTGACGGCTCTGATTCACTACAGTGCTTTCCCAGCAGTGGCGCTTTCCCCCCCCCATTTCATCACCGGAACCCCTGTTTGAAAAACGGACCTATTGCTCCCACTTTTGGACCGGATTTTATTTGTCTGCACCTGGACTTTTTGGAAGAAAACCAGCACCATGCTCTGCCGTTCCAGTATACCCTGATGAGAGGCAAGCCAAAAGTGGAGTTGCTGTGACCCGGACTTGCTGTGACCTGCAGTTCTACAGTCTTCCTAGCCCAGCATGCAGGACCTGAATGTGACATCCTGTTCCCCCATGTGAGTGGATAATGTTCCTGTAATAAATAGTTTTTTGATACATACTCAGAGGCGCCCCCCTTTCCTTGTTTTTCAGTCTCTCAGCGAGCCGTTGAGATGGCCGCTCCCTGCCCCTCCACAGATCAGAGAGCCTGCAGGATGAATGAGCAAATGAATGAAGGATTTTCTTGACCTCCCTTCCATCACATGGCTTTTAAAGACAAAGTATAATAGTGGGACTTTAAATGAGGCAACGGCTAAAATAGACCATTGTCTCCATCCCTAACAGTTATATAAAAGAGGGAATTGAAGGGAAAGAAAGGGAGGGAAATGGGGGGGGGGAGAGTATCATTAGGAAGAACAGATAACATTGGCACTGTAAATGAGACGAGGGCTAGTAATGGATACCATGGTCTCCATCCCTACTTGTAAAAAAAAAAAAAAAAGAAGGGGGGAGGGGAGGGAAAAAGGGGAAGGGATAAAAAGAGGGATTGTGGGACTTTATATGAAACCTTTTTCTACAAGTAGGGATGGAGAACATGGTATCTATTACCAGCCATTGTCTCATTTACAGTCCCAATGTTATCTATTCTTCCTAATGATACCCCCCTCCCTTTCTTTCCCTTTAACTCTCTCTTTTACATCACATGGCTTTCTAGAGAGTGGAATTAACCTCAAGTATGGATGATGGGACTAACACAAAACCTCTAGAGCTCTCTTTCTCTCTGTTTTCATTTTTGGCATTTTCAATTTTATTGAATGGGATCAAATGATGGCATTAGGACCACCAATGAAATGCTTGTCGTAATGTTTTCTTTGCCCACCAATCTCTCTTGGACTGGTAGTCTGCATAACGATTGCAAAAATTGTGCTTTGCTTGGACAAGTTTTAAAGTACACATGTGACCAGTCTAGAAATCAATGGGGTTAATTTATTAAAGACAAATAGACGGCGCACGTTGCAAAGTTCAGTTGCACCCTACAAAAGCAGTTGCTCCAGAGCTTTGTAAATGAGCAGAAGCTCTGCTAACGTCCATCATCCAATCATGTGCTAGCAAAAATGTGTTTTTTTTTTTTTTCCTTGCACGTAAATTGGTATTCTTTGCAAAGTGAAACTTTAACTCATTTACTAAGCTCTGGACCAACTGCACTTAGACTGTGCACTTTGCAAAGTTCAGTTGCACTCTACATTTGCCTATAGTTAATCAACCCCTATGTCTCCATTATTTTGCAGACAACTCTTGATGCCTCCACACACATTGGGGGGGGGGGGGTGATTTACTAAAGGGCAATAGACTGTGCACTTTGCAAGAGCAATTGCTCAAGAGCTTAGTAAATGAGGTAACGCTTTACTTTGCAAAGAATACCCAATCACATGCAAGGATATTTTTTTTTTTTTTAAAAAACAACATTTTTGGTTGCACATGATTGGATGATGAAAGTCAGCAGGGCTTTTGTTCATTTACTAAGCTCTGGAGCAGCTGTATTTGCAAAGTGCACAGTCTATTTGCCTTTAATAAATCAACCCCAGTGTTTCTTTTGTAACACTTGCATTACAAGAAAAAGCCTCCAGGCCACTTATTCGTCATTATGTAGTTTGCCCCTACCTAATGTTCTCACTTACCCTTGAGCCCCATCATATCATGCAGCCTGTAGGAGGGTGAGGAGAGCAGGAAAGGGCAAACTACTCTAACCAGGAAAGGACCTGGACATTTTTCCCTGTAATGTAGCACCTGGCTTTTAAGATAAGCTGGGCACAGTAATGTTGATTTACTTGCACTGTCACAGAGGCTGTATGCTTTCGATGTAAAATTCCATCCTGCTTTTTATTTTTTTATGATATGATATTATTGCTATTTCCATTTCCTTCTCTGCCTTGTTCACTCTGTTTGAAACAGATAGTTTAAAGTACATTTTTATGACATTTTCCTCATCAAATATATTTTAAAGAAAACGGGAAATTTTCCAGCATTCCAAGTTTGTAGGGTGCTCATGCTATCGTTTGAAATGTTTATAAAAGTAACATAATGAATTTTAACATATTATTAAACTTTAAAATGTCTCTAAAATAGTTTTATGCATGTTTCAGACATAGAGTGTGGCAAGAGTTAACTTTGTAGCTGCTATATTTAATTTAAACAAATAGTCTGCAAACTGTAGCATAGACGTCACTAGTAAAATGAGTCAGCCAGCTACCACTATGCTTCATTAACATCAAAGTTTGCTGTCTTGCTCAATAAACACGTATATCGGGGATAGCAATAAAACTCCTGACTATCTTAATATTCTCAGTGGCACCGCAGAAAAAAAAAGTTTGTAAATGTACTTTAATTCTTTTGAAGTTTATTTGACTGGATAAAAAGAGATTTCTGATTATCTTATAAGAAAAGTCGTAGAGGTTCATGAGAAATGCAGAAGGTGTAAAAAGGTCTAAAAGCATAATTTTCACGTTTGCAGTCAAATTTGAGAAAACCCCAGTTTGCTATGTGTTTCCATTTACACGACATGCCAATTTTTTATTTCTTATCTTTTTAGAAGTTTCTGAGGAGGTGGTGTCATGCTGACTGCAAGGTTTATTGAACAATTTTAGAGTGCGCCTGTCCCAAGTCTGTCCTCATTAACCACTTCAGCCCAGGAAGAATTTACCCCTTCCTGACCAGAGCACTTTTTGCGATACGGCACTGTGTCGCTTTAACTGACAATTGTGCGGTCTCGCGACGTTGCACCCAAACAAAATTGACGTCCTTTTTTTCCCACAAATAGAGCTTTCTTTTGGTGGTATTTGATCACCTCTGCGATTTTTATTTTTGCGATATAAACAAAAAATCTGCGTCAATTTTGAAAAAAAAGCAATATTTTTAAATTTCTGCTATAATAAATATCCCAAAAAAAATATATAAAAAAAAAACGAATTTCTTTCTCAGTTTAGGCCAATATGTATTCTTCTACATATTTTTGGTACAAGTGTATATTGATTGGTTTGCGCAAAAGTTATAGCATCTACAAAATAGGGGATAGATTTATGGCATTATTATTATAACTTTTTTTTTATTAGTAATGGTGGCGTTCTGAGATTTTTATCCTGACTGCGACATTGTGGCGGACACATCGGACACTTTTGACACTATTTTGGGACCAGTGACATTTATACAGCGATCAGTGCTTTAAAAATGCACTGATTACTGTACAAATGACACTGGCAGGGAAGGGGTTAAACACTATGGGGCGATCAAGGGGGTTAAGTGTGTCCTAGGGAGTGATTCTAACTGTGGGGGGATAAGCTCACTACAACATGACAGAGATCACTGCTCCCGAAGACAGGTCTCTGTCATGTTGCTAAGCAGAACAGGGAAATGCCTTGTTTACATAGGCATCTCCCTGTTCTGCAGCTCCGTGTTACGATCGTGGGCCGCCGGCAGACATTGAGTCCACGGGACCCGAAGGCATGCTTATGGAGTACTCGGCAGGCGCACGCGTACATCCACTAAGCCGCATCTTAAAGGGGACGTACAGGTATGCCCATTTGCCCAGCCGTGCCAACGCACATTGTATGTTAACTGCTTGCCGACCAGTTCACGACAATATTAAACAATGTTAGAAGCCCAGCCTCCACACTTTAACCCTTTTTAAGACATACAGTAATCAAATCTAGTTACAATTGATAATGAAGATCTACCTGCACAGTACAGACAGGTTTAAGATAGCAGACACATCTGCTCAGCCCTCCTAAACAAAGAATACTACTTAGGATTTTTTCTTGCCGAAGGGTTAAAAATAGAGCATGCAAAGAATTGGTAAGTTGCATTTTTTTTTTATGTTATGCTATGTGAAAGTGGACATATAAAGTAAATACTATGCCAGTTTTGTTACAAAAGTGTAAAATACACATTAAGCCTCCATCAGGTTACAGTCCATACAGATTTGCTTTTGGATTTAAAAGTAATATTAAAGTGATACTAAACCCAGTAATATGCAAGTAGTCCATCGGCACAACACCCCCCCCCCCCCACACCCCAGAGTGCGCACAGCTTATAAATCATATTTTAACATTAAAATACTGCCACTATATACCCTTTCTGTATACCACGGTTACATAATAAACTGCACAGTTTCTCCACTAGTAAGAGTTCAGGAAGGAGGACATTTCCACTGCAGCCTGTATACACGCCTACATGTGTGATGTCAATATCATGTGACCTGGCTAGCTCTGATCAACACGTAAGTATTCTCTCCAGCATAAAAGACACAACTGAGCATGTGCAGGTCGGCTACTCTGCATGTGTTAGCTGGCCTTCCCCAGATTGACAGTGCAGGGGGGAGGATCTGTGCATACAGGATAAAACAGCCTTTTTACACAATGCAGAGGATTAACCCCTTAAGTTCCACAATGAGTATAACAAGCATGATATGCTGCATATACAGACAGATTTTACCTTTGTGGGTTTAGTAACACTTTAACACAACACCTAACTAGACTCCAGGCAAACACCTAAATACATAGAAGAAAGTGAGCTGTTTTACTTTACAAAGAATTTGTATTTGGATTCATTCAGTTCTAGGATTAACACAGCTCTGCAACACATAACAGCTCTGTCTGGCAGGGGATGGAATCTGATCTTTCTGCTTCCATTTTATTTCACTTACAGGTTTCATCCCCTCACTGTGGCTGGACAATGGAAGAAGAAACAGCACACAGATGAGTTCATCTCCTTGCACTGCAAACATATTTGGTTCCTTGTGTTGCTTCTTACACCCTGTCTCTGAGCTCTGTTGTACAGTAAGCTGAAAGAGGCTATTACTAAGTCACATTCGGTTACTTTGCTTGCTTTTAAAAAATACATTTCATGGTGTATTAATACTTACAGATCTGCATTCATTTGGACCTTACATCTGCCTGGAGTTCAGCTTTGACAAGAACATCAAACATATTTTCCCGCATCATGAAAGAAAGGGCAAAGCTCAAGTAGTTACACTAACTTCGTCTGGTATTTACTTTAGCTTTCTAAAGAAGTACTACATGAACTTTCTAAAGAAAGTGTTTGACAAAGGCTTGGCCAGGTTCTGGGGTGGGCTTGCAACAAAGAAAGTACAGTTTGGGAGGGACAACAAAGAGCACGGCATTAATTAAAATATAACTTTGCTGCTCTTGTTACTTTTTAAATTAACATTTTCATGTAATAAGGCAAAGGATACAACAGAGGCTTTATTAAGCCCTCAAGCACCTTACAATTTACAATAAAGCAACTTGTGATGTGAATAAAAGAGCTGAGAAAGAAGAGTCAAAACAATCACTCGTCAATTTTTTTTATGCTGTTTTTTTCTATTAATTGATTTAGTATACATCACTTATAAATGCCATAGTTTAGGAAAGGCAGGGTATCATTACTCATTCATTCTGTGTGTGTTATTCGAATTTTGTTAGTTCGGTCTGAAAAGCATAACTGTCAACTGTCATTTAAAACTAAATCCCTTTGCTCCTCAGAGCCGATCCGCCCTATAAGCTAAGTACGCCAGCTGCGTAGGGCCCCTCAAATTACTCGAGGCCCCGCCTGTCAGCCCGCCCACCGTTTGCATTGCTTTAGAATTGTTAGCTCTGTCTAGTTTGAGTCCCTGCATTTTCGACATCTTCTGTCCCCGCCCATTGGCCCGCCCACCTTCTATCAGACCTGTAGAATATAGTCTAGGAGGGAAGTGCTACAGGCGGGCCAGTGGGCGGGAATAGAAGCCGGTAGAAGATGCAAAAAAATGTCGGGACTGCATCCCTGACAGCTAAGAATACTAAAGCAATGCATGTGGTGGGCGGGCTGACAGACTGGGACAGACGTAGACTGAAGATGCAGAGACTAAACCCAAGAACACAGAAGAACTACAGGTACAAAGCAACTATGTTCTGCTCTTTTCAGCTGAGCACTATGGAAAATTTAGCTAAATAGGAGAGTACTGAAAATATTTGTAAAGTGACTTTGTGCTATTAGGTGAATTATAGCACAGTGCTATATGTATTTCCTTTTAGCTAACTATTATGTCCGGTTCACACCAATGCGTTTCCTGTGACTCGCATTTGTATGGGTGCAGGGGGCCATTCATTTAAATGGGCTGCTGTATGTGCAGAAAACACAGGAAAACGGTCCCTGCACCTCCATGAAAACACAGCCGCAGGGAAATCGCATGGTGCTTTTGCACCATGCGATTTCCCACATCTAAAAATGTGTTGCATCTTCAGAGGCGTGGGGGTGCCAATAAGAATAAATGGCAGCCTTGTGTGTCTGTAATTTTGCCCACAGGTGGTTGTAGGTATGGGAATAGGTGCCATTTACACGCTGTCCTGCACATGCAACCACCCGCAACAGTGTGAACCTAACCTTGGGTCGTTTACACTTGCGGTTGGGGGCAAAAAAACATGCTGCTGAGCCTCATTTTACCGCTCCCTATCACTCCCCCCATTTAAGCTGAAAAGGCAGCAACTGGAGGTGTACAGAGGGCACTGCTGCAATATTTGAATTTGCAGTGGCGGCAGAAACTATACCCCCCCGTAACTTTCAGCATGCCCTACCGTGTGAATGGGGCCACACTGAAACCTCCCCACAAATACATGCAATGCACAGAGTTATAGTGCAGCTTGGGGGGGGTTTAAAACAGGTGATGAGGAGGCAACATATTGCCTACACATACCTACTGTGGGCAGAAGAAAGAGGACACATGCTGAAAACACACCTCAGTCTCAGCGCAGTGCCACTGGGGAGTAAGGGCAGACTACCCTCTCCTTGTCATGTGACATATCATATGACTGGAGAGGTGAAGACAGAGAAGCTGCCTTCATTCCCAGCGGGAGCCACACTGAGACCGAGATGTGAACAGTGGGCGCAGTTTGTCATCTTTGTCCAGTGCGCTGGATGACCTTGTCCCAGCACTGCCGTCAGGTATCTGTCCTGGGGATGAAGCCAGTGCGGGAACTCAGTGGGGGGGGGGGGGGGTATCCTTGAATTCAGTAAATATTCCTTCTGGCTGCAGCTTCCTCTGCTGTGCACTCTCTCCCTCTGCCTTTTCCCCCGTGGGGTGTCTACCGCCCCGCCCCCCGCCAGCCTGTGAATGCTTTACAGTCATTGGTTGCTAGGTCTGCCGGTGTCCTAGCAACCAAGACACTTTCCCATGTGTGTTCACAGCAGAAATTTTCTTAGAGCCACTCCACCTCCCATTCAGCTCCATCCCCTAACTCCGGCCGGTTCAGACACACTTAGCCAGTTCCCTCCCTAACTCTGGCCGGTTACCACTCACACACACGGCTCTACTAACTGTCCCGCCTGCCGGTAAGGCTTAGACAATACAACAGAATGGGACGCTATAAGGGGGGTCTCTCTCTAATAGAGGTCTCTATGGGGGGAGGGGGCACTGATATAAGGGGACTCTGAGCTAATGGGGGTCTCTAATGGGGGGTGCTGACTGCTGATCTAAAAAAAATTAATAAATGCTGTGTGCCGCTAAAGTGTTCAGGTTTGGCTTGAAGAAAAGGTGGCACCCCTACCCGCCTCCCCCTGGTGTCATAGCGCATCAATTAATGTTTACAACATCCAGTGGCGGAACTTTAGGGGTCGCTGCAGTCGCATTTGGAGAGGTGGGAGGAGGTGGAAAGCGGCGATCGGCAGCTCTATGGTGCCTGTGTGGGGGCGGCAGGATCTCCCTGGGGCTTGTAGTACTCTCTCGAGTGTCAGTGTATACAGTGGAGAGGAGAAGGGAGGGGCCTCTGACCCGGGCAGGTATCAGTTTCACTTTCACTCTGCTTGAACACTGTTGCTGATGCCCGGATCAGAGGCCCCTCCCCTCTCCGCTGTATACATTCAGAGATAAAACTACTAGCTCCAGGGAGATCCCCCTGCCTGTGGACACCATAGAGCTGCCGATCGCCGCCTCCCACCTCCACCAGCCAGGTACAGGGGAACCTCTGCAGGGGGGTCAGCTGTTTGGGGACCCTGATGTAAGAGGGGGGCTTTCTGGGGACTCTAATGTAAGGAAGGGGCCCTCTGGGGACACTGATGTAAGAGGGGGGCCTCTGGGGACCCTAATGTAAGGATGGGGCCCTCTGGGGACACTAATGTAGGGGGAGGCTCTCTGGGACCCTGATGTAAGTAGGGAGGCTCTCTGGGGACCCTGATGTAAGGGGGGCTTTCTGGGACCCTGATGTAAGGGGAGGCTCTCTGGGGACCCTGATGTAAGGGAGGCTCTCTGGGACCCTGATGTAAAGGGGGCTTTCTGGGGACCCTGATGTAAGGGGAGGCTCTCTGGGGACCCTGATGTAAGGGGAGGCTCTCTGGGGACCCTGATGTAAGGGGAGGCTCTCTGGGGACCCTGATGTAAGGGGAGGCTCTCTGGGGACCCCGATCTAAGGGGAGGCTCTCTGGGGACCCTGATGTAAGGGGAGGCTCTCTGGGGACCTGATTTAAGGGGGGCTCTCTGGGGACCCTGATGTAAGGGGAGGCTCTCTGGGGATCCTGATGTAAGGGGAGGCTCTCTGGGGATCACTGCATCACGGGTCAGTTAGAGGGCCCCTTAGCAGAATTTTGCTTAGGGTGTATTTTCTGTGACTTGGGTTATGGTATTATTCTCGTCTGGGGGGAAATCAGGATTGTTTGCTATTGATGATAAGGGGCATACCCAAGCCAAGAGAGTTTGTGTGAGAGGGCAATTTTATGGAATATTTTTAAAGGTGGTGTTTATTAGTGGGTGTTTTTTAATTATAGGTGGGTAGTATGGAGTAGGGATGAGCCGAACACCCCGGGTTCGGTTCGAACCAGAACCTTCGAACGGACCGAAAGTTCGCGCGAATTTTCGAACCCTATACGTTATAATGGACGCGAACGTTCGAAATCAAAAGTGCTAATTACAACGGCCAATATGCATGTTAATGTCATAAAACAGGTTTGGGGACCCGGGTCCTGCCCCAGGGGACATATATCAATGCAAAAAGAACTTTTAAAAACTAACGTTTTTTCGGGAGCAGTCATTTTAATGATGCATAAAGTGAAAAAAAAAAAGTGACATTTTCCTTTAAATATGGTACCTGGGGGGTGTCCAAAGTATGCCTGTGAAGTGGCATGTGTTTCCCGTGTTTAGAACTGTCCTTGCACAAAATGACATTTGTAAAGGAAAAAAAGAAGCCATTTAAAACCACTTGCGGCTTTAGGTTTGATCTTAAGTAGAATCTGAACAGGTACATTATGAAGTGTAGCTCCATCCAAAAAAATCTATTTTTAAGCTTTTTGGAGAACATAGGGAGGGGTTATCACCCCTGTAACATTTGCTGTCTTTGCACATCTGTTCAGAACATGTCACCTCACTTTCCGTCCCAATGACAAATGTTTTTGGAAAAGTGGGGTTTTAATTGAAACAAGGATTGGTGATAAAGTATCAGTAGAGAGGAGATACCTTTTTCCCAAATTAAATCTAACAGGATAGAATTTCCCTTCCTAGGGGTAGATTTCCTCTCACTTCCTGTTTTCTCTTTCCATTTGCAAGTAGGAGTCGTTTGTAAGTTGGATGTTTGAAAGTAGGGGCCTGGCGTATATACTCTGCAGAAATTTGCCCTATTAGATGTTGGTGTAGCCACAAGACTGGTGGGCACAGGAATGGGCCCTGCTGTGAGTTAATAGATCAAGATTTGTAATTGCATGCACCTGTTGAACAGGGCAGAAAAATTGGGGGTGGTGGACGGTTTTGCCACAAGACTGTAAGCTCTCACAGTTACTCTTGGTGGGCGCAGGAATGGGCCCTGCTGTGAGTTATTAGATCAAGATTTGTAATTGCAAGCACCTGATGAACAGGGCAGAAAAATTGGGCCTTTGGCGGTGGTGGTGGACGGTGTTGCCACAAGACTGTAGGCCCTCATAGTTACTCTTGGTGGGCGCAGGAATGGGCCCTGCTGTGAGTTATTAGATCAAGATTTGTAATTGCAAGCACCTGATGAACAGGGCAGAAAAATTGGGCCTTTGGCGGTGGTGGTGGACGGTGTTGCCACAAGACTGCAGGCCCTCATAGTTACTCTTGGTGGGCGCAGGAATGGGCCCTGCTGTGAACTATTAGATCAAGATTTGTAATTACCCGCCCCTGTTAAACAGGGGCTGAAAAATTGTGCCTTAGGCACTGGTGCTGGTGCCACAACACTGCAACCCCTCACAGAGACTGTACTTGGAGCACAGCAGTCACACGTGTTGCGAAGCATTTTTTTAAAAAATTGTAAGTACACGCCCCTGTTAAACAGGGGCTGAAAAATTGTGCCTTAGGCACTGGTGCTGGTGCCACAACACTGCAACCCGGCCCTCACAGATACTGTACTTGGAGCACAGCAGTCACACGTGTTGCGAAGCATTTTTTTTAAAAAATTGTAAGTACACGCCCCTGTTAAACAGGGGCTGAAAAATTGTGCCTTAGGCACTGGTGCTGGTGCCACAACACTGCAACCCGGCCCTCACAGATACTGTACTTGGAGCACAGCAGTCACACGTGTTGCGAAGCATTTTTTTAAAAAATTGTAAGTACACGCCCCTGTTAAACAGGGGCTGAAAAATTGTGCCTTAGGCACTGGTGCCACAACACTGCAACACGGCCCTCACAGAGACTGTACTTGGAGCACAGCAGTCACACGTGTTGCGAAGCATTTTTTTTTTAAAATTGTAAGTACACGCCCCTGTTAAACAGGGGCTGAAAAATTGTGCCTTAGGCACTGGTGCTGGTGCCACAACACTGCAACACGGCCCTCACAGAGACTGTACTTGGAGCACAGCAGTCACACGTGTTGCGAAGCATTTTTTTTAAAAATTGTAAGTACACGCCCCTGTTAAACAGGGGCTGAAAAATTGTGCCTTAGGCACTGGTGTGGTGGCATGGATCATTGAGGAGGAGGAAGAGGATAGTCAGTGAACATAAGAGGACAGTCACTCAGCATCAGCATAGGCAGTCTTGAAGGGATGTGACATTAAAAATTATTCGGTTATATCCGCCTCAGGTGCCTGGTAGCTGGTGGTGATCCAAGACTGATTCATTTTGATGAATGTCAGTCGATCAACCGAGGCGGTGGACAGGCGCACCCTATGATCAGTCACAAATCCTCCAGCAGCACTGAATGTGCGTTCGGAAAGAACGCTGGAGGCAGGACAGGCCAGTAGCTCAATTGCATACTGTGCAAGCTCTGGCCAGTGATCCATCCTCAGGACCCAGTAAGCCAGAGGATTTTCGGTGGGAAAGGTGTCCAAGTCTGACCTTGCCCCAAGGTATTCCTGCACCATGTATATCAGACGCTGGCGATGGTTGCTGGAACCGATCATACCTTGGGGCTGCGGACTAAAAAATTGTCTGAACGCATCGGTCAGACGTCCACCTTCCCCACCGCTCCTTCTGCCACTGACCGAAGCCTCAGCAACTCGTCGCCCAGGACCAGGAGTTTGTAGCCTCCCAGTTTCTGGGAACGCGTTGCACAGACCTTTCTGCAAGGCCTCCCTGAGATGTCTCATCCTCTGCTCCCTCTGCGACGGCAAGATAAGGTCCGCAACCTTACCCTTGTACCGCGGATCAAGGAGAGTGGCCAGCCAGTAATGGTCCCTCTCCTTGATCCGAAGAACACGAGGATCCTTCCGCAGGCTTTGCAGGATCAGGGAGGCCATGCAGCGTAGGTTAGCTGAGGCATTCGGTCCGGAGTCTTCTGGGTCACTGAGGATGACATGATCGCCAGCCACCTCCTCCCAGCCACGTACAAGTCCACTGGCTTGTTGGGACTGTACATCATCCCTAAAAGACTGCTGCTGCTGATGCTGAGTGCCAGGCTCCACCTCCATGCTCACACAATCCTCCTCCTCCTCCTCCTCCTCCTCCTCCTCATCCTCTTCCTGTGTGATGGGTGGGACAGAAGGAACACTGTCCGGATAAAGGGGGCCTTGAGAGGCAAGGAAGTCCTCCTCTTCCTGCCTCTGTTCTGCCTCAAGTGCCCTGTCCATTATCCCACGCAGCGTATGCTCCAACAGGTGGACAAGAGGGACAGTGTCACTGATGCATGCACTGTCACTGCTCACCATCCTCGTGGCCTCCTCAAATGGTGAGAGGACAGTGCATGCATCCCTGATCATGCTCCACTGACGTGGGGAAAAAAAACCAAGCTCCCCTGACCCTGTCCTGGTGCCGTAGTCGCAAAGGTACTCATTGATGGCCCTCTGCTGCGTGTGCAGTCGCTGCAGCATGGCCAACGTTGAGTTCCACCTGGTGGGCATGTCAGATATTAGGCGGTTCTTGGGCAGGTTCAGCTCCTTTTGCAGCTCAGTCAGCCGAGCACTGGCATTATAAGATCGGCGGAAATGCACACAGACTTTCCTGGCCTGCCTCAGGACATCCTGTAAGCCTGGGAACCTGCCCAAGAACCGCTGCACCACCAGGTTGAGGACGTGAGCCATGCAGGGCACATGGGTGAGCTGCCCCTGTCGCAGGGCGGAGAGGAGGTTGGTGCCATTGTCAGAAACGACCATTCCTGGCTTAAGCTGACGTGGCGTCAACCACCTCTCGGCCTGCCCCTGCAGAGCTGCCAGAACCTCTGGCCCAGTGTGGCTCCTGTCCCCCAAACACACCAGCGCAAGCACGGCATGGCATCTTTTTGCCTGCGTACTTGCGTAGCCCCTTGTACGCCTACGGAGCACCGCTGGTTCCAAGGACAGAGCACTGGAGGAAGAAGAAGAGGAGGGGGTGGAGGAGAGAGGTGTGTCACAACCAGTAGCAGTAGTCGCGTTTTGGAGGCGTGGTGGCGGAACAACCTCCAACACTACTGCACCTTGTCCTGCATCCCTCCCAGCTGCCAATAGAGTGACCCAATGGGCCGTGAAAGAAAGGTACCGTCCCTGTCCATGCCTGCTGGACCATGAGTCAGCGGTAATATGCACCTTACCGCTGACCGCCCTGTCCAGCGAGGCATGGACATTGCCCTCCACATGCCGGTAGAGAGACGGAATCGCCTTCCGCGAGAAAAAGTGGCGTTTGGGAACCTGCCACTGAGGAACCGCACATTGAACAAACTCACGGAAGGGGGCCGAGTCTACCAACTGAAAAGGCAGCAGTTGAAGTGCTAGCAATTTAGCAAGGCTAGCATTCAACCGCTGGGCATGTGGATGGCTGGGAGTGTACTTCTTTCTACGGTCCAGCAGCTGGGGCAGGGAAATTTGCCTGCTGCAATCGGACGTCGGTGTACTGCAAGTACTTGGTTGTGACACACCGAATTCTACACCTTCAGTCCTCTCAGAGCAGCTTTCAGAGAGGACTGAAGGTGTAGTGGGGATGGAGATCCCAGCTGAGGAGGAGCAAGGAGAGGTCCGCTTAGTTCTTTGGTGTGGGTCTTTTATGTGTGCCTGCCAACGAGCTGCATGGCAGGTCGCCATATGTCTGGTCATGCTTGTCGTGCCCAAGCGGCTGATGTTTTGGCCACGCGAGATACGCTTGAGACAAATATTGCAAATAGCAGTGGTGCGATCTGCTGCACTCGTCTCAAAAAAGGCCCACACCAAAGAACTTTTCTGATAACGTGCAGAGGCAGCGCCCTGCACAGGCGGAGCTCTGCGGTGTTGTACAGTTGCTGTGCTGGCCTCTACCTGGCCTCCAGGGGGCATCCTGCCTCGTTGGACATGTGACGCCGCATCCTCCTCCTCCTCCTCGTCCTCCTCCTCATCCTCTCTCCCTTGAGGCACCCACGTGGAGTCAGTGACCTCATCATCCCCTCCCTCTTCACCACTAGAGCAAACCTGGCAGTAAGCTGCAGCTGGTGGAACTGTACTGCCAGATTCCTCAAGCTGGGTATCGTCATCCGAGCCTTCGAATCGTTGGGCATCCTCCTGGAGCATGTACCCAACACTGTGCTCAAAGAGTTCGGGGGACTCCTCAGGAGGACATGGTGGGTCTAGGGAAGGGGTGGCTGATGATGCTCTGTCAGTACCCTGAGCCTGGGTGAGAGAGGATGAGGAGGATGAGGAGGGCTTGGTCATCCATTCTACCAAGCCTTCAGCATGATGCGGCTCCACATGTCCAGCTGCCGAAAACAAAGACGCGCGTGTCCCATGGCCACGTGCTGATGACGATGCACGACCACGTCCACGTCCACGGCCACGTCCACTAGAAACAGAGCCTGCCTGCCCTGTGTTCTTGGCTCTGCACGCTCTGCCTCCCCTTGGCGGTCTTCCAGCCATTGTAGTCGGTAGTCCTGTGGGTGCTGCTGAGAAGAAAATATAGGAGCTCTGTGTGATGCCACTAACACACTAGAAGTCCTATGGGTGCTTCTGCAAAGAAAATAGAGGAGCTCTGTGTGATGCCACTAACACACTAGAAGTCCTGTGGGTGCTGCTGAGAAGAATATATAGGAGCTCTGTGTGATGCCACTAACACACTAGAAGTCCTGTGGGTGCTGCTGAGAAGAATATATAGGAGCTCTGTGTGATGCCACTAACACACTAGAAGTCCTATGGGTGCTTCTGCAAAGAAAATAGAGGAGCTCTGTGTGATGCCACTAACACACTAGAAGTCCTGTGGGTGCTTATGCAAAGAAAATAGAGGAGCTCTGTGTGATGCCACTAACACACTAGAAGTCCTGTGGGTGCTTATGCAAAGAAAATAGAGGAGCTCTGTGTGATGCCACTAACACACTAGAAGTCCTGTGGGTGCTGCTGAGAAGAATATATAGGAGCTCTGTGTGATGCCACTAACACACTAGAAGTCCTATGGGTGCTTCTGCAAAGAAAATAGAGGAGCTCTGTGTGATGCCACTAACACACTAGAAGTCCTGTGGGTGCTTATGCAAAGAAAATAGAGGAGCTCTGTGTGATGCCACTAACACACTAGAAGTCCTGTGGGTGCTTATGCAAAGAAAATAGAGGAGCTCTGTGTGATGCCACTAACACACTAGAAGTCCTGTGGGTGCTGCTGAGAAGAATATATAGGAGCTCTGTGTGATGCCACTAACACACTAGAAGTCCTATGGGTGCTTCTGCAAAGAAAATAGAGGAGCTCTGTGTGATGCCACTAACACACTAGAAGTCCTGTGGGTGCTTATGCAAAGAAAATAGAGGAGCTCTGTGTGATGCCACTAACACACTAGAAGTCCTGTGGGTGCTTATGCAAAGAAAATAGAGGAGCTCTGTGTGATGCCACTAACACACTAGAAGTCCTGTGGGTGCTGCTGAGAAGAATATATAGGAGCTCTGTGTGATGCCACTAACACACTAGAAGTCCTATGGGTGCTTCTGCAAAGAAAATAGAGGAGCTCTGTGTGATGCCACTAACACACTAGAAGTCCTATGGGTGCTTCTGCAAAGAAAATAGAGGAGCTCTGTGTGATGCCACTAACACACTAGAAGTCCTGTGGGTGCTTCTGCAAAGAAAATAGAGGAGCTCTGTGTGATGCCACTAACACACTAGAAGTCCTGTGGGTGCTTATGCAAAGAAAATAGAGGAGCTCTGTGTGATGCCACTAACACACTAGAAGTCCTGTGGGTGCTGCTGAGAAGAATATATAGGAGCTCTGTGTGTGTAATGGGACTAACACACCTCAAGTCCTATAGGTGCTTCTGGGAACAAAATATAGCTCTGTGTGTGTGATGGGACTAACACACTTCAAGTCCTATAGGTGCTTCTGGGAACAAAATATAGCTCTGTGTGTGTGATGGGACTAACACACTTCAAGTCCTATAGGTGCTTCTGGAAGAAAATATAGCTCTGTGTGTGTAATGGGACTAACACACTTCAAGTCCTATAGGTGCTTCTGGGAAGAAAATATAGCTCTGTGTGTGTGATGGGACTAACACACTTCAAGTCCTATAGGTGCTTCTGGGAAGAAAATATAGCTCTGTGTGTGTGATGGGACTAACACACTTCAAGTCCTATAGGTGCTTCTGGGAACAAAATATAGCTCTGTGTGTGTAATGGGACTAACACACTTCAAGTCCTATAGGTGCTTCTGGGAACAAAATATAGCTCTGTGTGTGTGATGGGACTAACACACTTCAAGTCCTATAGGTGCTTCTGGGAACAAAATATAGCTCTGTGTGTGTAATGGGACTAACACACTTCAAGTCCTATAGGTGCTTCTGGGAACAAAATATAGCTCTGTGTGTGTGATGGGACTAACACACTTCAAGTCCTATAGGTGCTTCTGGGAAGAAAATATAGCTCTGTGTGTGTGATGGGACTAACACACTTCAAGTCCTATAGGTGCTTCTGGGAACAAAATATAGCTCTGTGTGTGTAATGGGACTAACACACTTCAAGTCCTATAGGTGCTTCTGGGAACAAAATATAGCTCTGTGTGTGTGATGGGACTAACACACTTCAAGTCCTATAGGTGCTTCTGGGAACAAAATATAGCTCTGTGTGTGTAATGGGACTAACACACTTCAAGTCCTATAGGTGCTTCTGGGAACAAAATATAGCTCTGTGTGTGTGATGGGACTAACACACTTCAAGTCCTATAGGTGCTTCTGGGAACAAAATATAGCTCTGTGTGTGTGATGGGACTAACACACTTCAAGTCCTATAGGTGCTTCTGGGAAGAAAATATAGCTATGTGTGTGTGATGGGACTAACACACTTCAAGTCCTATAGGTGCTTCTGGGAACAAAATATAGCTCTGTGTGTGTGATGGGACTAACACACTTCAAGTCCTATAGGTGCTTCTGGGAAGAAAATATAGCTCTGTGTGTGTAATGGGACTAACACACTTCAAGTCCTATAGGTGCTTCTGGGAACAAAATATAGCTCTGTGTGTGTGATGGGACTAACACACTTCAAGTCCTATAGGTGCTTCTGGGAACAAAATATAGCTCTGTGTGTGTGATGGGACTAACACACTTATAGTCCTATAGGTGCTTCTGGGAACAAAATATAGCTCTGTGTGTGTGATGGGACTAACACACTTCAAGTCCTATAGGTGCTTCTGGGAACAAAATATAGCTCTGTGTGTGTGATGGGACTAACACACTTCAAGTCCTATAGGTGCTTCTGGGAAGAAAATATAGCTCTGTGTGTGTGATGGGACTAACACACTTCAAGTCTTATAGGTGCTTCTGGGAACAAAATATAGCTCTGTGTGTGTGATGGGACTAACACACTTCAAGTCCTATAGGTGCTTCTGGGAAGAAAATATAGCTCTGTGTGTGTAATGGGACTAACACACTTCAAGTCCTATAGGTGCTTCTGGGAAGAAAATATAGCTCTGTGTGTGTGATGGGACTAACACACTTCAAGTCCTATAGGTGCTTCTGGGAAGAAAAATATAGCTCTGTGTGTGTGATGGGACTAACACACTTCAAGTCCTATAGGTGCTTCTGGGAACAAAATATAGCTCTGTGTGTGTAATGGGACTAACACACTTCAAGTCCTATAGGTGCTTCTGGGAACAAAATATAGCTCTGTGTGTGTGATGGGACTAACACACTTCAAGTCCTATAGGTGCTTCTGGGAAGAAAATATAGCTCTGTGTGTGTAATGGGACTAACACACTTCAAGTCCTATAGGTGCTTCTGGGAACAAAATATAGCTCTGTGTGTGTGATGGGACTAACACACTTCAAGTCCTATAGGTGCTTCTGGGAACAAAATATAGCTCTGTGTGTGTGATGGGACTAACACACTTATAGTCCTATAGGTGCTTCTGGGAACAAAATATAGCTCTGTGTGTGTGATGGGACTAACACACTTCAAGTCCTATAGGTGCTTCTGGGAACAAAATATAGCTCTGTGTGTGTGATGGGACTAACACACTTCAAGTCCTATAGGTGCTTCTGGGAAGAAAATATAGCTCTGTGTGTGTAATGGGACTAACACACTTCAAGTCCTATAGGTGCTTCTGGGAACAAAATATAGCTCTGTGTGTGTGATGGGACTAACACACTTCAAGTCCTATAGGTGCTTCTGGGAACAAAATATAGCTCTGTGTGTGTGATGGGACTAACACACTTATAGTCCTATAGGTGCTTCTGGGAACAAAATATAGCTCTGTGTGTGTGATGGGACTAACACACTTCAAGTCCTATAGGTGCTTCTGGGAACAAAATATAGCTCTGTGTGTGTGATGGGACTAACACACTTCAAGTCCTATAGGTGCTTCTGGGAAGAAAATATAGCTCTGTGTGTGTAATGGGACTAACACACTTCAAGTCCTATAGGTGCTTCTGGGAAGAAAATATAGCTCTGTGTGTGTGATGGGACTAACACACTTCAAGTCCTATAGGTGCTTCTGGGAACAAAATATAGCTCTGTGTGTGTAATGGCACTAACACACTTCAAGTCCTATAGGTGCTTCTGGGAACAAAATATAGCTCTGTGTGTGTGATGGGACTAACACACTTCAAGTCCTATAGGTGCTTCTGGGAACAAAATATAGCTCTGTGTGTGTAATGGGACTAACACACTTCAAGTCCTATAGGTGCTTCTGGGAAGAAAATATAGCTCTGTGTGTGTAATGGGACTAACACACTTCAAGTCCTATAGGTGCTTCTGGGAAGAAAATATAGCTCTGTGTGTGTAATGGGACTAACACACTTCAAGTCCTATAGGTGCCTCTGGGAACAAAATATAGGAGCTCTGCCAGGGGGGGGGGGGGGGGGGGGGGGGGGGGGGGGGGGGGGGGAGGGGGGGGGGGGGGGGGGGGGGGGGGGGAGGGGGGGGGAGTGGGGGGGGGGGGGGGGGGGGGGGGTGCCTGCCACGAACACACTACAAGTCCTATAGGTGCTTCTGGTAACAAAATATAGGAGCTCTGCCTGCCTGCCACTAACACACTACAAGTCCTATAGGTGCTTCTGGTAACAAAATATAGGAGCTCTGCCTGCCTGCCACGAACACACTACAAGTCCTATAGGTGCTTCTGGTAACAAAATATAGGAGCTCTGCCCTAATGCCGCGTACACACGAAGGGACAATCCCGCGGGATTATCCTCTGGACTGAAGTCCAGCGGATAATCCCCTGCGAACGTGGGTGTGTGGGCGCCGCGGCGGACTTTTTGGCGCCAAAGCGCCGGCGGACGCGCGGACCAAAGTTTTAAGTTTGGTTTTAAAATTATCCGCTGGACTTGGCAGTCCAGCGGACAATCCCGCCGTTAGTGGGCAAGTCCGCGGGACTTTTGAAATGAACGGACTTGCCGCTCATCGGCAAGTCCGTTCATTTAGCACGTGACTTCAGGTTACGTAGCTAGCGTAGGCAGTTACTGCCGCCGCGCTAGCTCCGTGACCTGGCATGGATTTAAAGGGACTCCCCACGCCGAAAAAACGGCGTGGGGGTTCCCCCCAAATCCATGTCAGACCCTCATCCGAGCACGCAGCCTGGCAGGCCAGGAAAGGGGTGGGGACGAACGAGCGCCCCCCCCCCCTCCTGAGCCGTACCAGGCCGCGTGCCCTCAACATGGGGGGTGCCCTGGGGAAAGGGGGGCCGTGCGGCCCCCCCACCCCAAAGCACCTTGTCCCCATGTTGATGAGGACAAGGGCCTCTTCCCGACAACCCTGGCCGTTGGTTGTCGGGGTCTGCGGGCGGGGGCTTATCGGAATCTGGGAGCCCCCTTTAATAAGGGGGCCCCCAGATCCCGGCCCCCCACCCTATGTGAATGAGTATGGGGTACGATGTACCCCTACCCATTCACCTAAGGTGTAAAATGTAAAGTACAAAAACACACACACTTTTGAAAAAATATTTTATTGCACTGCTCCGGGGGTCTTCTTCCGTCTTGGGGGTCTTCTCGCCGGACTCCTCCGCTCTCTTCTGCTCTTTTACCTAGCTCTTTCACGAGCGGGGGGAGTCCGGCTACCTTCTTCGTCGTCGCCGCCGTCGTCGTCTGGGGGTCTCGATCCGCCTTCGGGGGTCTTCCGGGGGTCTCTTCTGTTCTTGCGGCGGTCGTCGTCTTCCGCGCCGCCGGCGCCTTCTCCTTCTTCTTGTCCTTCTTCTTGTTCTTCTTCTTCCGATGTTGACCCGTCGCTGTCTCTGCCCGGAATGCCTGTGCCGCTCTGCGCTGAGACTTATATAGGGACATGGGGGACAGGGTCACATGTTCATGTCACATGGTGACCCCGCCCCCTTGCGATGTCACAGTCCCAGCATCCTCCGGGACTGTGACAACACAAGGGGGCGGGGTCACCATGTGACATGTGCATGTGACCCTGTCCCCCATGTCCCTATATAAGTCTCAGCGCAGAGCGGCACAGGCATTCCGGGCAGAGACAGCGTCGGGTCAACATCGGAAGAAGAAGAACAAGAAGGACAAGAAGAAGGACAAGAAGAAGGAGAAGGCGCCGGCGGCGCGGAAGACGACGACCGCCGCAAGAACAGAAGAGACCCCCGGAAGACCCCCGAAGGCGGATCGAGACCCCCAGACGACGACGGCGGCGACGACGAAGAAGGTAGCCGGACTCCCCCCGCTCGTGAAAGAGCTAGGTAAAAGAGCAGAAGAGAGCGGAGGAGTCCGGCGAGAAGACCCCCAAGACGGAAGAAGACCCCCGGAGCAGTGCAATAAAATATTTTTTCAAAAGTGTGTGTGTTTTTGTACTTTACATTTTACACCTTAGGTGAATGGGTAGGGGTACATCGTACCCCATACTCATTCACATAGGGTGGGGGGCCGGGATCTGGGGGCCCCCTTATTAAAGGGGGCTCCCAGATTCCGATAAGCCCCCGCCCGCAGACCCCGACAACCAACGGCCAGGGTTGTCGGGAAGAGGCCCTTGTCCTCATCAACATGGGGACAAGGTGCTTTGGGGTGGGGGGGCCGCACGGCCCCCCTTTCCCCAGGGCACCCCCCATGTTGAGGGCACGCGGCCTGGTACGGCTCAGGAGGGGGGGGGGCGCTCGTTCGTCCCCACCCCTTTCCTGGCCTGCCAGGCTGCGTGCTCGGATGAGGGTCTGACTTGGATTTGGGGGGAACCCCCACGCCGTTTTTTCGGCGTGGGGATTCCCTTTAAATCCATGCCAGCTTGCGGAGCTAGCGCGGCGGCATTTACTGCCTACGCTAGCTACGTAACCTGAAGTTACGTTCGAAATGAACGGACTGCTCCGTGTGTGGGCAAGTCCGTTCATTTTCAAAAGTCCCGCGGACTTTTGGCCGGCGGATTATCCGCTGGAGAAGTCCGTGCGTGTGTGGGCAAGTCCACACCCTCGGAAAGTCCAGCGGACCTAGCTGGAAAGTCCCGCGGGATTGTCCGCTGGACTAGGTCCGCCGGCAAAAGTCCGCACGTGTGTACGCGGCATTAGGGAGAATTTGTGCTCTGGGGTCATTGTATAGGGAACATATCCAATTCATCATCTTTTGGCCGAGACCTATATGTGTGCAAGTAACGAACATATAGTCCCAAGCTACTCTATCAAAGGCCTTTTCAGCATTGGTTGACAATAAAAGGCATTTTTTTTTAAATGTCTTCTGTGAATTAGGTTAAGAGTTTTTATTATGTTATTCTCCCTTCCCTCCCTGGCATAAAGCCCACCTGCTCTGATAAGTTTCTCCAGAAATGGTCTAATCCTGTTGGCTAAAATTTTTGCAAGAATTTTTAAGTACAAATTTAATAGAAATATGGGTCTATAGTTAGCACAGTCAGTTGGGTATTTGTCTGGTTTTGGTATTAGTCCTCATGCACACTGGATGTTTTTGGATGTTTTTACAGCAGCTGTTTTTGGCTTCAGATGTTTTTTTTCTACAGTCAATAAACTCCCCATCATGTTATCCTATGTGTCCATGCACACATAGGCTGTTTTTTTTTGGCTTTAAAAAAAACCCAAAACCGGCAGGTTTTGAGAGGAGTTTTTCAGCTGTTTTCAGCTGTAATAATGCTCTAACGTCAAAAAATGCTGATAAACGCAGATAAATGCTCAAAAACGCGTCTCACCAGCGTTTTTTGACGTTTTGGACCCATTGAAAAAAAAAAAACACAAAGTAATGCAAACGCGGAAAAAAAAACATTGCAAAGCTACTGGCATTTTTATAACATCCAGTGTGCATGAGGCCTTATGGTTATGTATGCCAAAAGGAATTCACAGTGGATTTAAGAACTCAAGACGTATGCCCCTTATGGGCTGAACATTGATAGGAACATCAACTGTTTTACTGTTACTAAATAAGCTTACATTATCCACCTGCTCTCTAATTCCTGGTGTGTCTGGACGATCTTCCATGTCCCCATTCTTGAGATGATGCCCTTTTTTAAATATATAATTCCCCATGCATTTTAATTATATTCTTTTATATTTTTTATGGGAGTATTAACGCTTTGATATGTTTAGTTCTCATTTCTATGTCAAAATGTTATTTTATGTTTTTTTTTTTGTTCAAGTTTTATATGCTGATTGGGATTTGTCAGTTGGTTATGGGGGGGGGGGGGGGGCCTTCTAGGCTAGATTCTTAGTCATATTGGGAATATTATTATATTTGTTATATTTTTAGAATGTATCTTGGAGCTCCCCTTTAAGGTGTAATTTAATTTATAACAAAGTATTTTTCACTCACCTGTAGGTCAATTTATAGCTATTCATTTTCAGGTGTCACTGAATTTTTACTGTTGATATTTTATTAGCTATGCTTATGTATGATCATTTTATACATTGATTAATATACTTGCCGTGGATACCCATGGGGTTATTTTTAAACTGTTTTAAAAGATCATCTGTTGTAATGTGATGGATACTGTAGGTAATTGGCATTGTTTTGTAAATCAATATTTTGTAATTTCTCTATTTATTATCTTTCATATGATCTTTTTTTGACTAAAGCCCCATACACACGGTCGGACTTTTTCATGGATTCTGTCCGATCGGACAAGGTTGTTGAAAAATCAGACCGTGTGTATGCACCATCGGACAGTGTTCGTCGGTTTGTCCGACGGACAAAGTCTTATCTCCTGCTGGAAAGATTTGCCGTCAACGCGGTCCGATCACACCAAATCCGAACGTGTGTACGCTTGTCCGACGGACAAAGTGCTACGCATGCTCAGAAGAAATTCTGTGACGGAAGCGCTCGGTCAGGTAAAACTACCTTTCCTAATCGACACAGCACATTCGTCACGCTGCAATGTTAAAATGTCTTTAATGCAGCGCATTATCTTTTTCTTTACAATGCAACAAGAATGACATGTTTTAGCTGCTCCTATTCACCCGCACTTCTCACAAACTTAGTTCTTTATTACTTTGCAGCATTTATACACTACATGTTTATTTTTCCTCAGATCGTAATACAATCTTTGTTATTTTTTTACCATGATTTTTTTTTTTTTTTTTTTTTTGGGGGAATACATATTTGAAGGAGAATTTTTTTGTTTTTTGGAGGGGGGTTGTATGTCTCAACTTAGCAAAACCACATTATTAACATTTGTATTTCTTGCTTAAATTTACTAGGAGTTTGTTGGTTGTTGGTGCCCCTTGTTAATTATACTTTAGGATTAGTGAAATGTACCTGCCTACTCAAAGAAAAACTGTCATTGTAGAAAAGTAAAACACAATAGTCAATGATTATTTCAAATCCAAAAAACATTTATTTAGGTCTCAGCAACAAACCAAAGAGGAACGCAGCCATGGTGAAACTTGGGGAATTTGCAAAGCCTTGGACACCCATGGCAACCATCATTTTACAGGCTTAAACAATTGGGGGCATGAAGAGTACCTATCTAAATAATAAGGGAGCGCAATCTGGTCCTGAAGTCCAAAACATCCGGAACTGCAGCAGATGCCATCTAGGTCCCCAGGCTCTGGTCCTACAAGAGGCTCCATCTTCTCTCAGACCAGACTGAATCAAGGTCATCACTCTCTTGTCTTCCTTGTACGCTTCCTTCCACGCCGTGGTGCTGGTGCTGGTGGGGTGGCAGAAGGAGGAGGAGGAGGCGGAGCAAGGTCACTCTCGCAAACATGTGTGAGGGGAGTCATCTCCCCAGCCATCCCCTCATTTAGTATTTTGAGGATGACCTCCTCACACATGCTGCGTTGCCCCGCCTCCATACCCGTAAATTTACTGCTAACCAAGGAGGCAAAGGCCTCCTCGTAGGTGGGTGTGGCATAGAGGGAGGCTGAGGCATCTCTGATCAGCTGGAGCGCTGACTCTCCCACCTCCCCCATGTTTTTCGCCCTTCTGTAGGGAAGGCGGAGGGGAGAGACTTGGGAGACAGTCAGGCTCCTACGCCTACCCCCCTCTTGGCTGCCACTACCCCCTGCCTCCTCCTGACTGCCACCTTCCACAGCCACCTCCTGGCTGAGGTCTTCCTGTGTATGAAAAAGGGACATAGTTTCAGTTATTTGTTCATCAAACACACACAATTCTCATCTAGTGACTGTTGCAAAATGTTTACAAATAGAAAACCATACAATTCTCTGCCCTGCAGTTTAGATTCTTCCCAAAAATGTCTCCCACACCACTGTCTGTTGATATGTCAATCACGTTAGGAACTAAGCAATTGGGGATCCTGAATTAACTGAACATCATTCATTATTCCCCAAACTGGTTACAAAACTACTATACCTGGAACAAGCTGGGCACCTGCACATATTCCATACTGGAAGGCCCAGGTTGGTCCTCGGAAGCCTCATCAGGGGTGGCGTGCGTGGAAGGACGCGTGCAAGGAAGAGTCGAGAGTGACTTCCTGACAGTAGCCTGGTCTTTGAGAAAGTGGAGCCTCTCATGGTACCAGAGCGTGGGGACATGGACATCAGCTGCTGCAGCTCCAGATGCTAGGGACTTCCGGACCTTATTGCGCTCCCGGAAATAGGTACTCTTCATGTTGTTGATCTTCACTTTTAAGTTTGCCACGGTTGCCATGGGCAGGGTAGGCTTTACAAATGCCACAAGTTTCAGCAGGGCTGCGTACCTCTTTGGTCTGTTGCTATAATCCCTGTGTTTCGCCTGCCATAAGAGGGGGAATTGCCGGTATTTATCAATGAAGAGGGGTAGAAAGCTCACGTCGTAGAAGGCCTCCATCACCTCTGCAAGACACAACGCCACACAAAACAATATAAATAATGTCAGCCTAAACTCTCCTAATCTTCTCCATAAAGAAGCCTCAAGTTCTAATCAGTCTAGGCTAGTTATGTACCAACGTCAAATTGTACCTTCGTTTGTAGCGATCGTCTCGTGCGTGAGCTTTCTCTCCCCTCGTCTCCCAGATCGTGGCTACGACACAGGCGTGTGACGTTTTATATACAGTGCGCATGCGTCAAACTCCGCCCGCCCCTGACGATCTTTCTCGTCTATTCCCCACCCCTTCTCTTTACGGCGCAGTGGGGAGAGCACATGGCGGGGACACAGCAGGTGCGCCCCAAATATCCCCCCAACGAGGAGGAGGACGAGGAAAGTCCGGAGGCACAAACGACCCGATCCCGGAGCCTGAAATTCAAGGCCTCAAATATGTCATTTGGAGAAATGTTGGAGATGGTGGACATATTAAAGAGGAGCGACTATGATGGGAAGTATGGGCCTTACCTCAACCCCAATGTCCGCAAGGCCAAGATCATGTCTAAAGTTGTGAGAAGGCTGTACAATCATTTTGGGGTACAACGATCCAAGGAGCAACTGAGGAAACGCTGGTCAGACCTGAAACTGAGGGAGGCCGATCAGTACAGAAAGATCAAGCGAATTCTTCAAAAAAGTAAGTAGTTGTGTTTTGTGTTTGATTTCTTGCTTGCATACTGCTCCATGTGGTTTGATTTTTACAAAGTTGTACATTCCAAAATGGCCACTTTCATGTTCGTCTGTGCATTCGATCGTACTCAGCGTCGATCTTTCTGCCACTGTCATGGTCGTGTGTGTGTCCATTCGATCGTACGCAACCTCGAACGTTCGGCCACTTATAATACGTGGTTTGGTGTTTTTTTTTGGGGAAAGGAAGTTTGTTCTCACTAGAAATGTCATCAAGAATGTAAAGCCAATTTATTCAATGTAAAGGAGAGGTCACCCAGTAGCTGTTTACCCATCTGGACTCTAGAGCACTAGTGCTGGGACACCCAAACCCACTTTTTATTAGGCTTTTCCACACATGTGCTCCAGTGGATACTAGAGGGGTGTCTCCATCACACAAACTTCTACCAAAAAGCTAGTCAGTTTAGCACCTTTACAAAGTGACTACATTCATGTTGTTGCCATTTGTAACTGGCCAAACTAAAATAGTGTCCGTCACTTTCAAGCAATGTTTGTCATTTCCTCTTTCTGCCCTCAATAGATAGTCTTGCTAAATCTTCCTTTTGTACATTCTCATAGGGGAGAGAAAACTTGGGCCGTCTGCGGAAACCCCCAAACCAACACCTCCCAAAAAAGGGGAAAGAGCAGAAGCAGAGGAGGAGGAGGAGGAGGAAGGAGAGATCATCTAACTTGGAGAAATTGTCACCACAACAGGTGAGTGTGTGAGAACACAGCTACTGGTAAGCTAATCCATGTATGGCTGCCTCATTTCCAACACCCCATTTTTGTTTGTTTGTGGTTTTTAGGTGACGTGGATGTTGTGGAAGAAAAATCGCACTTTACCACAGAGAGTGCCCACGTACTCATCGGGGAGATAATGGTCTGCAATAGAGATCTAGATTACATAAAGCAAAACATCAATGATGTTCAACAAAAATTGAAGAACATCATTGATGTTTTAGGAAAAATATGAAAACGCACCAAGTAATTAACACACATTTGTGCCAGCTTCTGAACACATTTGCAACTTAAAAACTGTGTGAAATTTGGAACATGCACACATTGTGTCCACATGTGCTAGCTCCCATCATGGTGGATGAATGGCAACGTTTTTTTGGGGGTGCAAACACTTTACGAACTACGAAAGTGGTTGTGGTGAAGGGGTTGCACCCCCAAAAAACGTCCATTCATCCCCATGATGGAAAATGGCACTTTTGAAGCTTCTAGGCATGTGTTTTACCATCTAATGACCATTTTCAGACCCAAATTGTGTGCATGTTCCAAATTTCCACTTTTCGGGGGTGACCCCCCCATGTGATGAAGGCAAGATCAAACACACTTTGAACATATAGTCATGTCTGATCTTGTCTTCACTTTACAAAGTTGAACTTTCCTAGTTCATAGGTTCTGGTTAGCTCCATGCCTGGTTTTACCAATTGCGGAATGTTTGTAAACAATGTTGTAAATAACCAAGATGTTGTCAGTTTTGGCGTGAAGATTGTAAACGCACTTGTGAATGTTTTCCAAGTAAACTTTTTTATTTTTCTAAATGTGTGGCTTCCTTATTTAAAAAACACAATGCATTATGTATGTAAAATGTAAAGGATATGGGGGGCAATGGGTGTTATTTACTAAAGGCAAATCCACTTTGCACTGCAATTTCCTTTCCCAGGGAACTTTTTCAATGCACTTGTAGAGCATAGCGGATTTGACTTATGTAAATGACACCCACAGTGCTTTGTACGAAAACACGGAGCACAGCATTTTTCAGAATACACACATGTCAGACCTGGTGATGAAAAGGAGTATTTTGGCTGCCAGTTATGCAGGACAAACCTTCTCTAGACCAAAGATTAGGTAGCAAACACACAACATGAGAATAATCTTTTTGGGAAGAAGAGACTGTTACCTCCTTTTGCCCAGAAAGTGCATTCCCACTGTCGAAGGCAAAGGGAAAAAATGTCAAAGTAAAATAAGCTAAAAAGAAGACTGAAATGACAAGAAATCAGAGGTTGGTTAAAATATCAGATTTATTAAAAAATGCCTCTCACACATCGTCAGGCAGAGCAATGGCCCCCCTACCCACAAAGTACTCCATATATTGCTCGCGGACCACGCGGGCATTTAGAGGGGGCAAGCCTGGACGTGCCACTTGAAGGGCTGTGAGGTCCGCATTTGGAGGGCCCTCCACATCTGGGCCAACGGGCACCACATAGTTCCTGTTATGTCTTTTGAGGAAGTTGTGCAATATGCAACAGGCAAGAACTATGTGGTTCAGTTTGTATTCCGCCAAGTTAAATGCCGTCAGGAACAGGCGGAAGCGGCTGGCCAGGATGCCAAAAGTGTTCTCCACCACTCTTCTGGCTCTGGACAGCCTGTAGTTGAAGACCCTCTGGTCCGGGGTGAGGGTCCTCATCGGGAACGGCCTCATCACATGGGGAGTCAACGCAAACGCTTCATCTGCGACAAAGACGAAGGGGAGTCCTTCGGCATTCTCCTCTGGAGGTGGCAAGCACAGACTGCCACTTTGGAGACGCCAGTAGAACTCCGTGTGCGTAATGGCACCACCATCCGAGATCCGGCCGTTCATCCCCACGTCCACATACATAAACTCGTATGTTGCCGACACCACCGCCAACATCACTACACTATTAAACCCTTTATAATTATAATAGTAGGACCCCGAGTTGGGCGGTGGGACGATGCGGACGTGTTTCCCATCAATTGCCCCTCCGCAGTTAGGAAAGTCCCAACGGCTGGCAAAGTGGGAGGCCACAGTCTGCCATTCCTGTGGCGTGGAAGGGAACTGTGGAGTGAAACAAAAAAAAAAATTAGTCACTTTGCACTTAAACATTGCAAGCAGATTAGACAATCAACATCTTCGAACAAGAGCATTGTATAAAATTGGAGGCTGGAAAGTATTTGCACAGAAAAGTAGAGGCTCCCCTTCACAGATTACTCACCCCCCATCAATCCCCCCACTTCTGATGGGCCATTGGCAATAACTAGGGTTTTGGGGGGGGGGGGGGGGGGACAGGTAACCCTCTGCACTTCATTGATTGGCAAATGGCTCAATAATGTGTGCTAGTTTGGCCAGACCCTCTGTACTTAACACTATTGGCAGCCCCCAGGAAATATAAAATAACATTTCACCCCCCCCCCCCCCCCAAAAAAAAGGCAGGCACATTGTGACATTCTGAAATTACCAAGCAAGCTAATAGGAGGGAAAGAAGACAAAAAATTAGGAAATGGAATGTATGGAGGCAGCCCCTTGCACTACATGCTTTGCTGAATTCATCCCTAAAGATGCCCACTATAAAGAGGTAGGTATATAGTGTGTATGGACCTTGGGAAAGCCAGCAGATAAAGGATTGGTACCATCTGACAGAGCAGTTGGGGGAGGGGGTTCCTAATGTGTTTGCCACCCCCACCCACCAAAAAAAAAAAAAAAAGGGGCTCTACATGAAGTAAACCACACAGCAAACATTTGTGCATATTTTAGGGGGTGTTTGGGGGCAAACAATACTATGCAGCAGACAAAAGACATTGATTAAGTGACTAGGCCATAGGTGTCTATTGGGGCAGAAGAGCATGCTGGGGAGGTAAGTGAAGGGAAAATGCATGAAGGAGAAAAGGGGCACAGCATATTAGAACATATTGCAATCATGGTAATTAGGGAAGGAGGTCAAAAATAGAAGACATTAGCAAACAGAGCATACATAGAAGGGAATAGTAAAGTATAAAGGTTACCTTCATATAGTCCTCCTGCAGGACCTGAATGATGGCAGAACAGGTCTCTGGAATAATGATTCCCAGGGCCTGGGGAGAGATACCTGAAGAGAACTTCAAATCCTGAAGACTTCTCCCTGTCGCCAAGTACCTCAACGTGGCAACAAGCCTCTGCTCCGGAGTAATGGCTTGTCTCATGCAGGTATCCTGCCGGCTGATAAAGGGGGTCAGCAAAGCCAAAAGACGGTGAAAATCGGGGGCCGTCATCCAGAGAAAGTTCCTGAAATCATCAGGATTATTCTCCCGGATCTCACGAAGCAAAGGCATGTGCGAGAATTGGTCACGCTGAAGCAACCAATTCTTGGTCCACATACTCCTCGTCACTCTGTTCATGGACGGGTCTTGGCTCAAAGCTAAAAGCCCGACACCAATTCCGCGTACAGCACGAACTCGGCGACGAGTACGCACGGGAAACATCGCTCACAAGGTCACAAAAGGTCGGCTGGTCAGAACGGACAAACAGAAAGCACCGATAAACAGCAAGGCCTGAAAGAACAAAATGAATACCAGCAACGAGCAGACAATAAGCAGTGCAAATCAAAGCGTCCTATATCAAGATATAGGCCGCAATGACCAACAAATGCGAACTGACTACACGCACTAATAAACAGATACGCACGACAAGCACAAACTGAAGAGCAGTAACGATCTGAGTCAGAAAACTGAGAAGCGCGAATCTTAAGTCACCAAACTTCCACTAACTCTCGATAAACACGGGATCAGCAGAAGGAGCCCAACGGGTGCCTGACGTGGTGCTGAACTTCCCTTTTGTAATCTCGTGGACGACGACTTACGTCACGACGTTCTTCCAGACCGGATATTCCGACAACGTAGTCCGACCGTGTGTACGCAACACCAACATCGGACAAAGTACGACGGACAAAATCCGACCGACCTGGTCCGCGGATTGTCCGACCGTGTGTATGGGGCTTAAGAGAACATCTAAAAGTTGCTGTTGTACTATTTAAATGTATTCAGCATTTCCATTAAATTAGGGTAGAGGGGCCAGTTTGTTATATGGCAGCGGCTATATAACCCGAGGGCAGCCAGTGGATAAGATAGCACTGCTGTAGGTATTGCTGACCATCCTCTTTTTATATCACATGCAAATTGAAATATATATAAAAAAAGAACCATGCTATAAAGCAGTGATAATCAAAATAAAGTAAAAAAATCAAACCACGGAAAATGGTATTACAATGACAACAGGAATATCATATAATCTATTATATAACACCTGTGCACAAAAGATTCCAAGTGCTAATACACCAATAAAAGTACATAAGAGGTGCAAAAAAATCTATAAAAAGTGAAACCGTTTTTGAAATTTATAAAGTTTGTGAAAATTTAAAGTAATCCTCTTCAGAAGTGTTCAGATGAAAGTAGTGAACATCCAATTACCATTCAGAACTCCCAAATCATGACACCACCACCTCGGTAAAGAAGCAGGCTTACCAAATTTAATGGACCCTCTAATCAAAGAGAGGTCAGATGAGCATATGACCATACACCCTGTCATGGGTATTCCCAAGGCATCCAGATGAGACCACAATAAACATGAAAGGAAAAGCTCCTCATAGTGTTATTAAGAAAAAAGGTTGCACTTTCATTCAAAAGTACCATAAATCACATGGCCAGCTAGTAGCAAAGGAGCATCCCGCACTTCCTGGAACACACAATGACATCAGCACTGTGGCCAGTTTGTGTGTGGCCAAAACGCTGCAGAAACACAAACATAGGACAGACACTGGCTTTGTCCAGGGTCCTTCAGAAGCTCTATTTGCAACATGACATAGAAAGAAAGCTATGCAGGAGCACAAAATATGGCTCCCTTCCTGGCCTCACCTGCTACCTGCCCATATGTATCCAAAAGTATAATTTCTGGAGCAATTAAGAGAATGTGTTCTAAAAGCCCAGCCCAATAATTTTGCTGCACATAGTACTGTCAGCAATGTCATCTATGGAAGGAGCACAAAGGTAATTCTCCTGGACATTGGACATTCTATATTAGGCCCATTGGATGGAGCTGATGATCAAAGTAAATAAGTGTTTATTTCCTGAGATCATCAGCTCCATATAATGGCCAAAATGTGTTATTTTATAAATTCATGCTATTCTTATGAAAGCCTAGGTTTAGCTGAAAGACAACAAAATGGTAGAGGGGATGGGGAGTATCAGAGGAGGAAGATTTAATCTAAAAGGAGGACACAGCAACACAAGGGACACATCCTACTGGAAGTAAGTAATGACCCTCGTGTTTTATTTTTTTATTTTTATTTTTTTTAGCTTTAAAGAAGAACATCTCCTCTGGAAAGAAAGTTACCCAGTAACATTCAATTAGCTGTAGTCCATAATGAGTAAACAGGTGCATTAACTCAACTAGTTAGAGGACCTATACTGTAGATTAACCAGGGTCAACTTGCCCTGTTCTATGTCACTGTGTGAAAGCTGTCATCTTGGTAGAGGAGCAGTGCTTATTGTCATGTCAGTCCCAACCCACTGATGACATTTGATCTAGTGAACTACTGAAAATGATTAAGAAGCAGCAGAAGAGGTGGAGAAAACAGATCCACAGAATTAATAAAGTTGGATCAAGGAAATTCTTGCATCGCATGTCCTCAGGTGCAGCTTTTTTCTCCAGCAGACTCTCTGAAGAACAAAGGGCAGCACAAAAGTGACATTAACTGTAAAAATAGTACTGATCATCAGACGTCAGTATGATATACCTTTGATGTTCTTAGAATGCAGGAATTCAGTTATTAGGCTACAGGCACAGTCACATTTCAGTATGTATCCTGCTAATTTCAGAAACAAAGTCTAAGAAAATTATACATTTTTCAGGGTACGTTTTAGCCACAATCAACCTTTTTTGGGGTTTCCCTATAGGAGATTAGATTTCCATAAATTGGGTTTAAAGGGTTAATAAAAACCAGATGTGGTTTTTCAGTTATAGTTATAGTCCAGTGGGTTGAATCACCCACCAGCTTTAGTTTACTCTTAAAGTGGTTTTAAACTCTGTTTACACCACTTTTACCTACAGGTAAGCCTATAACTGTAGGTACCCTGAATATCTCCTAAACTTGTACAGTTTAGGAGATATTCAGTATATGCCCTGCTGCCGACATCATCGGCGCATGCACACTGAAGAAACGGGCCGCTGGTGCTGTTTCGTCAGTAGCCGTTCTGTGACCAGTGGCTCCCACGCACATGTGCAGGAGTGACGTAATCGCGGCTCCGGCCAATTAGAGTGCCAGAGCCACGGACCCGGAAACTCCACTGGAAGATGTTGGCCATGTACTTGGAGTGCCGACACCAATTCGGGGCATCTTTCTGAGGTAAGTATTTCATATTGAGCTAGTATGCGATGCATACTAGCTCATTTTGCCTTGGTCTTGCAGGTTTTTTTTTTTTTTTGAGGTTTACAACCTCTTTAAGAACATTAGAGGAATGGTAGTTCCAAACTCTAGAAACCTGCAATAATATTACAAGCAGTCTCACTTTCTATGACTGACTTATATATTAGCATTTCATTAGGGACTCATCAATAGTAAGTTTGAGATTTTGTAGCTAAAGACGTGAATTTCAAATGAGAAGCTTATATTGCAAATGAAAAGAATCTATATACAGTAGCTAAAATATTAGAATTGGGTAGAATGGATCCTTTTTATGCTAACTCTTGCTGCTCTAAGGAAATAACAGTCATAAATTCTCAGCCTGTATTGCCCCTTGCCCCTCTTTTTGTACGTTGATCATGGGATGTATTTAGAATTTTTAAAGTAGTAAAGCTTAATAAGGCAATGAATATTTTCATTTCATATTCTTTCTCCACAATTCATTTTTTTACTGTTATATTCCTATTAAAAACAAAGCAGTGATCACCTGATCAAGTAAAATAGTAATTATGACCCTCAATTTGCACATGTAGACCAGCAGTAAGGCTGGATTCACACCTGAGCGTCACATTTTTGAAAGTTTTTTCAGGGATTATATGGTTTTTTTTAGTACAGCGTTTTCCAATCGTTTTAGAGCTTTGGCATTTTTGTATTAGACAATAGAATAAACTATCATCTGCTATCAGTGGCGGTGCGTGCATAGAGGGCGCAGGAGCGCCGCCCCCCCTCTCCTGCACCGCTCTATCACCAATAGATAGATTCATGCATTGCATGAATCTATCTATTGTCACCGCTGCCGCCCCCTATTCAGGTGTCGGCCCCTGATCGGGCGCCGGGCATCTGAATTACAGTGGGGGGGGTGTTGCTGGAAGCGCCCCTATTAGAGCTGTAAGCTCTAATAGGGGACCCTATTAGAGCGGTGTGCTCTAATAGGCTTCCCTAAGTGTAAACAGCGGGCGCACGGCTGTGCGTTCGCTGATTACACAGTATTGTGTTAGGGAAGCGAATACATCGCTTCCCTAACACAGACCCGCCTCTCAGCCAATCAGGTTGCCAGGTCTGTTACCTGTCACCTGATTGGCTGAAGTCACAGGCGCTGTGATTGGACGCTAGGCGTCCAATCACCTAGCGTCCAATCACAGCAGAAGAAGACAGGAGGAGCGCGGGAGAAGACATCCGACGGAGACACCGCTCGTCGCCTGACGCCGTCACCAGCTGCACACCGGGACAAGGTAAGTGCAGAGGGCAGGCAGGGGGCACAGTGGCAGCACTTTAGGGGCACAGTGGCAGCACTTTAGGGGCACAGTGGCAGCACTTTAGGGGCACAGTGGCAGCACTTTTGGGGCACAATGGCAGCACTTTTGGGGCACAATGGCAGAACTTGGGGCACAATGGCAGAACTTGGGGCACAATGGCAGCACTTAAGGGGCACAATGGCAGAACTTGGGGCACAATGGCAGAACTTGGGGCACAGTGGCAGCACTTAAGGGGCACAATGGCAGAACTTGGGGCACAATGGCAGAACTTGGGGCACAGTGGCAGCACTTGGGGCACAGTGGCAGAACTTGGGGCACAATGGCAGAACTTGGGGCACAGTGGCAGAACTTGGGGCACAGTGGCAGCACTTGGGGCACAGTGGCAGCGTTTGATGGGCACAGTGGCAGCGTTTGATGGGCACAGTGGCAGCGTTTGATGGGCACAGTGGCAGCGTTTGATGGGCACAGTGGCAGCACGTGGGGCACAGTGGCAGCGTTTAATGGGCACAGTGGCAGCGTTTGATGGCACAGTGAGGCTGTTTGTTTGCGCCCCCCCCAAAAATTTTGAGCACCAGCCGCCACTGTGCTACATCATTTGTTGCTAGGTGTTTCTACTCAAAAAAAATGCGCTAATCTGACCAAATCGAGTTACAAAAGTAACTCCAAAACTTTTTTGAGCTTCAGGCATTTGGCTTCAGGCATTTTAGAGTTGTGAACCACTATCATAGAGAATAATTACATTTTTTTCTTTATGAGCTTTTTAGAGTTTTGAGCTTCCAGCTACAAAATGCTCAGGTGTGAATGGGACCTAAGGGTCCTATGTTGTTTAAAAGTTTCCCATTGTTTGACTACTTGCTTTGGTAGTTGGTCCAACTGAAATACATTTTAATATTACACACAGCTAACACGTTTCCTATCACCTGCTGGCTTGCCACATCATGGCTTGGGCACATCAGTCCAGTAATTCAAAGCATGATATACAAAAAGCACAAAGAACACTTGCTTACTTCTTGCTTACAATATACTGTGTATATATATATATATATATATATATATATATATATATATATATATAAAAACATTTTTCAGAAGTGACCTTAATAAAAGCCACTCAAAATCAGTAAGCACTGCAAATACAACTGTCACTTTTCTGATACAAATTAGCTAAGCTAAAATTATAATTTTGTCATTTTGTTCTCAGCTTAAACATTTAAAAAAATATATATACTTAGCAGTAAAGAAAACTAAAATGAATCATGATCTGCATAATCAGTAGTCATTCTGCACATAAATCTATAAATATTGTAGCCAGATTCTAAAGACGTCTTACCTGTAAGCATCCATAGTTACTCTTCTGATGTAAGTTAAGAAGAATTGATGTTAAAACAAAAGACGTCACGTCACTAGGCTCCTTTTGCCTTGCTTACACCATAATACATCCTCCTTGTTTATTTTTCATATATACAATTAAAAAAATGAATCTCACAGCCAGAGTGTCATAAGACACGGGCTATGCAAAGAGAGCATAACACATTTGTTGTTCAAGAGGAGGAAAGGCAGATTATTAGAGTCAGCTACTTTATTCACCTTTTCTAAACGTGTATTTCTTTTTTTTCACATATTGGCAAGCCAATAAAGAAACAGAGAGCAATTCAAGGAGGAAGTAGTCTAAACTTCTTTTTTGACATTTCCATGGTTATGGGAGTCTGGGATTAACAATGTCCTATTTCCATTGCAACCAGTTAAACTGCTGAAAAGGCTCTGCAAACTTTATATTCAAGAGACATCCCAAGGAACTATCTATGGGTTTGTGTTAATATTTGTCTTTTTTTCATAAAGAAAAGATTGCTTTTCCATAACCTCCAAATATAACTAATCTTTTCCTCGTCTAATTCTAAAATGTGTTTGGTAGTAAAAGGGTTCAAAAGAGTGAAGATGATGTCCAATTTCCCAAAACTTATAGCAACCAGAGTAATTTTCGCATTGTGCATGTCAACATGCACATTTTAGGAAGATTAGTTAAAGTAGAATTCCGGGGTAACCCTATCTAATCTTAAAAATACTCCCTTCCCTCTCCTAACACCTATGCTTACTAACCTGTGTAAGAAAGATGCATATTCTTGCCATTTTTATGCCACTCCGGTCTGGTCATGGGATTGCCTTCCCTGTTCTCAGCCAGCAGGAGAGAAGGAGGAAGCTTGATCAACAGATAGGCCATTGAAGCCTATGAGTGATGTCACCACTCCAGACATTACTAGCCATTGCCAAGTGTGTCACACAATATTAGCACAACCAGGGGAGTTTCTAGGTGTCAAAAAGACCAGGGGCTTCAGCCCCAAAGTCCAAGGCCCGGCGGGTCCAGTGCAATTTCAAGTGCAAAGTGCACTTGAAATTGCACTTGGAAGTGCAGTCGCTGTAAATCTGAGGGGTAGATCTGAAATGAAGGGAAGCTCTGCTGATTTTATTATCCAATCATGTGCAAGCTAAAATGCTGTTTTTTATTTTCCTTGCATGTCCCCCTCAGAGCTACAGCGACTGCACTTCCAAGTGCACTTTCAGTGCAATTTCAAGTGCACTTGTAGTTTGCACTCGTAGTGCAAAGTGGATTTGCCTTTCGTAAACAACCCCCTATATTACCAAAAGTATTGGTAATATACTTATGGTATGCTGCATTTTGAACAGGAGGGACAGCAGTCAGGTTTTAATCCAAAAAAATGAATTAAAGTTTAGTTTAATATATTTTACTTGACCACATTTTGAATAGGAGAGAGATCAGGAAGCCTTTAATCAAAACAGTTACTTTAGAGTGTAATATTTCACCAAAAAAAAGTTAGCATAAAATGTTATTGACTCTGTGAACATTATTAAAAGTGAATGAACATCCTTCCCCGGTGTGATAAATATGTAAGAAAAATCAATTAATCCTGACTTTATGAATTTATGAATAAAACACTTAAGACTGTTAGTGACATAAATCCACCAGTGCTATAAAGAACATGACATTATACAATGTACACCAAAAAAGTCACTACAAAAAAAAAAAAATAGTGCAAAACAAGGGATGAAATTAAATGATCCACTCTTGTACGCAAAAAATACGTAAAAAATATTTTTTCACACACCCTTGTGAAGCTTCTCTAAGGGCAGAACAAATTCACAAAATCTTTATGATCCTTTATTAAGTAAGCAGGTCAAACATTGCTCATATCAGATTAAATACCAGCTGCCTAGAGTTTGCATGTTCTCTCTGTGCCTGCGTGGGTTTCCTCCGGGTACTCTGGAATGTGGGAGGAAACCAAAGACATGTTGGTAGGTTAATTAGATCCTGTCTAAATTGGCCCTAGTATGAATGTGAGTTAGGGACCTTAGATTGTAAGCTCCTTGAGGGTAGGGACTGATGTGAATGTACAATGTATATATAAAGTGCTGCGTAAATTGACAGTGCTATATAAGTACCTGAAATAAATAAAAATAAATAAATCCTGATGGTACAAGGCTTCATCTTTAACAGTATCAGTCTTCGCATATATAACCATAAATAACCTTAATGACAATAGATTTTATATATATTTTAAATATAGCATAAAACAAAATACTGCAGCTCACAGCAATAGTGCTACAACCCAGTACTAAGAATTTTCAGCTTAAAGCAGAGTTCCACTCAAAAGTGGAACTTCCGCTTATCCGTCTCCTCCTCCCCTCCGATGCCACATTTGGCACCTTTCAGGGGGAGGGGGAAACAGGTACCTGCTTTTGACAGGTATTGTTACCCACTTCCAGGAGACGAGGTCGCGGTCAAGTCTCTCGGAAGTTCGGCCCCCCTCGTCTTTTCTCCGCCACCGGACCAATTAGAAAGTGCAGCACGCATCACGCATGCACAGTCGAAAGGCTTCACTGACGGATTTCCTTACCAGGAATATCGGCAAATGCACCTGTCAGACGATCCGAAGATAGGCTGGGGTGCCGACATTGCAGGCTCCCTGGACAGGTAAGTGTCCGTATATTAAAAGTCAGCAGCTGCAGTATTTGTAGCTGCTGACTTAGAATATTTCATGGGGGGGGGGGGGGGGGCTGGACCTCTTCTGTCTCTTGGGAACACCTCACCACCTACTGTTCATTGGGGCAAGCAGGCCCCTCCCTCAGGAATGTAACAATGTTACAATGCTTTGCTCTGCACATTTTGTCACATGATTGACTTCCTCATAACCGTTCCTGACAAAGTCAATCCTGTTGCTGGGCCTCTGATGCCCAGTATATTACACCCCTCAGTGTGTACTAAGGCCCCTTTCACACTGGGGCGGTGGGTGCATCAGCAGTAAAGCGCCGCTATTTTTAGCGATGCTTTACCGTCAATTTTGCGGCAATATATGGCCGATATCCGGCACTTTTCCACCCGCTAGCAATATACGTCCTAAGTTTGAAGAGTAATATCATTGTTATGGCAGCAGCCAGCTGCCACAAACCAGGTATCTTCTTCTTCGGCCGGCAGTCCGGTTTCCGATAATCGTGGTCTCAGCGGCAGATTCGCCGTGAGATCACTTTTATCGGCAGCGGGAGACGCCCCCCCTTTACCAGAGCCGCCGGCAGCGGCAGAGGCTATCGGATCCTCTTCCTTGCTGGGTATGGAGACGAGCGAGGGGAAGATGGCCCCCACCTGTCTTCATACCATTGCTGGGCAGAAGCGACGTCAAAAGGTCACTTCCACCAATAGTTCTTAAAGGGCCCTTTTTTTATGACCAAAAAAATGTTTTGTTGCATTTTAGTGTAAATATGAGATCTGAGGTCTTTTTGACCCCAGATCTAATATTTAAGAGGTCATGTCATGCTTTTTTTCCATTATAAGGGATGTTTACATTCCTTGCAATAGGAATAAAAGTGACACAATTTTTTTTTGTTTAAAAGAACAGTGTAAAAATAAAAAATAAAAGGTAAAATAAATAAGAAAAAAAAAAATTTCTTCAACTCGCCCCGTCCCGCCGAGTTCATGTGCAGAAGCGAACGCACACCTGAGTAGCGCCCGCATATGAAAATGGCGTTGAAATCACACATGTGAGGTATTGCCGAGATCAGTAGAGCGAGAGCAATAATCCTAGCCCTAGACCTCCTCTGTAACTCAAAACCTGCAACCTGTAGAATTTTTTAAATGTCGCCTATGGAGATTTTTAAGGGTAAAAGTTTACACCCGCTCATGGAATGGCAACAATTTTGAAGCGTGACATGTTGAGTATCAATTTACTCGGCGTAACATTATCTTTCACAATATAAAAAAAAATTTTTTTCCAAAAAAAGTGCGCTTGTAAGACCGCTGCGCAAATACGGTGTGACAGAAAGTATTGCAACAACCGCCATTTTATTCTCTAGGGTGTTAGAAAACAAAAGTATAATGTCTGGGGGTTCTAAGTAATTTTCTAGCAAAAAAAACTGTTTCTAACTTGTAAATAACAAATCTCAAAAAGAGGCTCGGTCCTTAAGTGGTTAAGCTGGAACATCAGAGGGATTGCTGACCTTTACCTCGTCATTGATCACCATTCTGTTGGCCTCTTCAAATGATGACAAGACAATACAAAAATCCTGAATCAGGTGCCACTTTCATAGTGAAAAAACCCAGATGTCCAACACCTGTCCTTGTCCGGTACTCGCACAAATACTTATTGACGGTCCACTGCTAGAGTGCAACTTGGCCGATGTTGTGTTTCAGCATGTGGGCATATCACAATTCAGGTGGTTGGCAGGCAGCTTGTGTTGCCACCAAAATTTAGACAGGCACACACTATTGAGTCCTGCCTCAGGACATCATGAAAGCTAGAGTACCTAACCAGATTAATCCTAAATTCACACTATGCACTGCATGTGAATTGCACGGGAACCACACCACATTCCTGTTCAACTCACATGCGATTCAGTGCATTTTGATTTGAGCCCATTCAAAATGAATGGGCTCATATTGCAACACATCACACCAAAGTCGTGCATGCATCAATTTTGAAACCTCACTGCAACTGGATCACATGGTACTTTTGTATCATGCAATCTGATTCGGGCAAATGCACTGAGTTGCAACCTGCATTTAGGGTGTTGTTAAGATTGCACTGATACCCACTGCAGATCGCAAGGGCAGTGTGATTTAAATGTGGTGCGGGAAACGTGCTCAAATCATAGTTTTTTTTTTTACCGTGCTGCATTAGTGTGAGAGCTCACGGAATCTCTGCCCCAATTTTTTTCATTAGAAAACCTTCATTTTTAGGCCATCAAAGCCAACTGCTGTTTAAAGGCCAGGAATTGCATGACTGGTAAGTGGTTGCTATAGTGGCAAATGATCACATTAGTTCACTGCTTTCCCAAGCTGCGAACAGCTAGGGTTTGGATCAAACTCATGGTTGATTCAAACTTGAAGCTCATGACTAGTTTTCAGTAATCACCACTAACATTTAAAGCTACATTAAACCCAAATGCAAATATTTTATTATATCTTACCAATTCTTAGATGTTTACTTTTATTTTTTTAGGCTTTCTTTCCTTTATTTTCAACTGCTGATCTGACAATAAGCCTGTTTTTTTTTTTTAACAGAACAAGATGCCCTGCAGAAATAGCAGTTAGAGACAAACCATTTACAATTGACAGGGGTAAAAAAGAATGGATGGCTGCACACAGAGGTAGTGATGAATCTCTTTATTGTAAAATCCGTAACATGAATAACACCACAGGACAGGCAAACAGGTACAGCTAGATGCGTTTCACACAGCGACGCTGCACTTATTCATTACCCTGAATTGTTCCACTGACGTCCCTTAAATAGGACTCCCCCCTCATGTAAAAAAACACAGGTGAGGATGACGTCAGCGGAACATCGGAAATCACTCTCAGCTGTACACCTTGTTAGAACAATGGAATCACATAAAGTCAATCAGAACTCTGGCTACTACATGCTGAGAGCAACAATGACATAGACATACACAGACACCATGGCCAGTCAATGAAAAGAAAAAGGAACATGAGAGGGACCAAAAGAAGAGAAAACAATCTGTGTCTAAATAATCAAGTCTAAAATGTATCTAATGCCGTGTACACACGGCTGGACTTTGACAGCAAAGGTTCCGACGGAACGAATCCGTCGGACAATTTGACCGTGTGTGCGCTTCATCGGACCTTTGCTGTCGAAAAATCAGACGGACTTTAGATTTAGAACATGTTTCAAATCTTTCCGACGGACTTGAGTTCGGTTGAAAAATCCGTTTGTGTGTATGCTAGTCCGACGGACGAAAACTGACGCTAGGGCAGCTATTGGCTACTGGCTATGAACTTCCTTACTCTAGTACGATCGTGTGTCATCACGGTCAAATCCATCGGACTTTGGTGTGATTGTTTGTAGACAAGTCTGATTCGACAGAAGTCCGTCGAAACTCTGTCAAAGTCTGACGGAATTCAGTCCGTCGAAAAGTCCGGTCGTGTGTACATGGCATAACACGATCCTACCCCCAGACCGATAATACTGCTGTCCAAAAGTGTCTCTGTTGCTCCTTCATCCAGAGTGTAAACCAGGGGCGTATCTACAGGGGTCGCAATTGCCCTTGCGGTACACTGTATACCTGGATAGAAGGAGCGGCGGTAGAGCGGCTGCATATAGAAAAAAACGATCTCTCCATTTTCCTCCTGCAACCACTGAATGCCCACTTCTCCTCTTCTCCCTCCTACAGGCCTTCAGCTGCTGCAGGAGGAAAAGGGAGAGATTGATTCCTCTATATGCTGCTGCCCCCCCCCCACTTCTATCCAGCTTATTTCTGCTGCCCCATGTGCTCTCCAGCCCCCCTGTGCTCTTTCCTATCCCCCTTGCTCTCTCTTGGCCCTCCCCCTGCCCTAAGTGCAGCTGAGGCTGCAGAGAAGGAGATCTCTTTTCTCTGTCCCAAAGGTGAAACATCAGAGGTCTGTTTAGACCCCTGATATCTCACCAAAGACCCCCAATGGTGCTCCTAAAAAAATTGTAAAAATGTATTTAAAAAAAAATTGTAAAAAAAAAAAAATGGTAAAAGATAATAAAAATAAAATAACAAAAAAAATAAAACAGGTAACAAAGGGAAAAAAAAGAAATAAACTGCGCTTAATAATCAAATAAAAAAATGATTAGTTATAAGGATCTGTGAAAACCCATCCAAAACAATATATAAATCATAAATAAAAATTGAAAAGTAAATACAAGTGACAGTGTAGATAATAAAAAATGAATAAGCTAACCGTCCCAATTGTGTCATTCAGAACACAAAACAGGTTAAAATATTAAATCCGTGAATTTTTTTTTTAATATTTAAATTTAATTTAATAAGGTAACAAAGGTCCCACTTATGACTGGGCCCATATTTTCCACCTCTGGGCTCAGAGGGAAGGACCCATAGGGGGTCAGGGGGGCCTTTCAAGGTTTCTTGCACCAGGGCCCTGAAGGTTCTAATTACGTCACTGGTGTAGACAAATTAATACAGTAATGCCGAGTACACACGTTCGGACTTTGTCCGCCGGACCTAGTCTGGCGGATTGTCCGCCGGACTTTCCGAGGGGGGACTTCCCCACACACGCCCGGACTTCCGAGCGTGTGACTTGCCCACACACGCACGGACTTCTCTGGCGGACAATCAGCGGGAAAAAGCCTGCGGGACTTTTGAAAATGAACGGACTTGCCCACACACGGAGCAGTCCGTTCATTTAGAACGTAACTGCAGGTAGACGGGGCTAACGCGGCGGCATTCACTGCCTTCGCTAGCTCCGTCTACCTGAAGTCACGTGCTAAATGAACGGACTTTCCGATGATCGGAAAGTCCGCTCATTTCAAAAGTCCGGCGGACTAGCCTACTAACGGCGGGATTTTCCGCCGGACTGCCAAGGACTGCCAAGTCCAGCGGACAATTTTAAAACAAAACTTAAAACCTAGTCCGCCGGACTTTTGGCGCCAAAAAGTCCGCCGGCGCCCACACACGAGGGGATTGTCCGGTGGACTCGAGTCCAGCGGACAATCCCGCGGGATAGTCCCTTCGTGTGTACGCGGCATAAGTGTGTTGCTGGCCAGATCAGCAGGTGAAAACAGAGGGAAGAAATTCTAAAAAAAAATAAAATGAATACAGACATCACATCTAATGATTGGTAAGCTGCATGTTAGTACATTTTTCATGGGTGGCCCAATACTTTTACAATCCTAGCAAAGCCCCTGACTTTGTGGCAACAACTATCAGTAGCCAATGCTGCTGTAGGTAATGATATGGAAAAAAAATAAATAAAAACACTGCAAATGCAAATGCTAAACCAGAACAGCAGCAGTGTTAAGGTATTGAAGCCTCAGATCCCCAGGAGTGTACAAGGAAAGGAATTGCCAGGGTGCTGCCAGGTGCAGACACGTTTCTACATAGTTTTTTTATGACAAAACCTATTCGGGGAGACAAGGAGATCTGCAAATGAGAACTGGGTAGTCTGGAATGACATCTGTCAAATTTATGTTGTAAAACTTAAGTTCTTTGTTTATGAGTTTATTACTTGCGCAATCCAGCCTAATTTAGGTCAAATCTCAAACTTGGCTGATTATTTGACCCATTCCTATTCCAACACATAGGTCTATAGAGGCAGGCATAGAGCTGAGATTTGACTATCCGTGTTAACATATGTTGGTGATGCAAACTCATGGGTAAAAAGTAAGCCTATTCTAGCATGCAATCTACTGTATATGTAGATTATGTTTAGGTTTAGAAATGGAAGCGGTTATCAACAAACACTATGGGGTTGATTTACTAAAACTTAAGAGTGCAAAATCTGGTGCTGCTCTGCACAGAAACCAAACAGCTTCCAGGTTTTCTTGTCAAAGCTTAATTGAACAAGCTGAAATTAGAAGCTGGTTGGCTGCCATGCACAGCTGTACCAGATTCTGAGTGCTCCAGTTTTAGTAAATTAACCCCTATCTCTGTCACCTTTTCTGCAGCAGGCAAGTAAAAGTTTAAAGTATATGTAACAAAAATCACCTTGTAAAACAACCCATTCCATCTAAAATAGAAATGAAAGGCAAAACATTTGTGTATAGATATAAAAAACAAAACATATTTTCCCTTTTTTTGATCATATACCCTCTGTTCTCAGCTGCAAGAAAAAAAGAGCTAGGGGAGGAGATACAGCAGTACACTGGTCTTCCCAGTGAATGGCTGTGAAAGGGAGGTGAGTCTTATCACTGGAGGAGATCAGGACCAATTCCCAGCATAGCTAGAAAACTGACCATGCTTTGGTGGAACACCAGGGATTTCACACAAAGGAAGCTATACGAAGAGAACAGAAAACATTTGTTCAAATGTTAAAGAGTAAACATACATAGGAAAAAGACAAAATAGAATTATCCCTGAAAGAGTGCTGTACAATGACAGGGACACAGCTTCCACTAAGCATGAAACAACTGAAGAGGTACACGAATGAAAACTGAGAGGCAACACGGCATGTGTATACAAAAAATAGTCCAGCAAAGTTATATAACTGAAAATCAGCTTAGTATCGGAACCAGTAAGTACTAGAAAATGATAGAGAACTCAAGGTGAACTGTCCTAAAATAAAGAAAAAAATGGGACACTAGAAAACCTAAGAATAAGAAGAAGGGGGAGAAGGAGAGTGATTACCATGTGCAATTGACTCTTGGGTCTGGTGAGACCTACAGTATGTGGCTGTCACCCTGTTAAGTCATATCCTACAGATGGGTCAATACTAATAGGGAAACCCCATGGGAAAGAAGAGCAAGCTGAAGAAAGATGAAAGGAAAGAGAAAGGAGAGAGTCCGGCAAGATAGAAGGGGGGAGTGGAAGGTAAGACAGGAGAAGATGCGGGAGACAAAGGCCAGTTCTGGGTGGAGATGGGCGCAATGTGCCCTTACATAGGAGCTCTCATAGACTATTGAGAACAGAAAACTTTTTCATACAAATACATGATACAACAGGCACATATTAGGAATATGAAATGTTGGGTTTAAATATTATTTAATAAACTACAGTGTTTGAAAGACTAGGAGACACTGAGGGCACAGGTGTACCACTGCCGTACTCTGACTAGGGCACAGCTACAACCAGTATACCTCTACATGATGGAATTTACTTAGATGTAGTGGAATGTCATTGGCATCTCATGGAAATCTCACTCTGCTTTCCTCTACTCCATAGTGTTTGTGAGTCCCCAGAAGAACATACATTTTATGAACGAACACTGCACACATAATCATGATAGCATTGCACAATCATTGATTTAATTGGTATGGCAAGGAAGAGTCTACTAACGGAATAATATACATATTCAAGCAGATATGGACAGTCTGCAGTAAGGGCACATCACATTAGCAGTCCTACTGTTGGTGGCAACTTGACAGCAATGAGATCGCTAAAAAGACCCCTTACCTGCTCCTATGATATCACTTTCTTATTAGCCGAAAAACTCCAAAATCCCATTTATCAGCAAAAAACCTGTTATATAGAGCAACATCTTGCTATTCCATTCAATGAGAAAACAACATCTTAAGAGCAGGTGAATATCTGCTTAGCGGTTCTGTTTGGAGAGTTGCCACCAGGAAAAGGTTTTTTCATTTGATATGCACCTTAAAACATAACTTTGGTGAAAGCTAAGAGTAAATGAATTACATTGATTACAAAATAATTGTATAACTGTCCAATATTAAAGTAAATTAATGAATGTTTACATTACATGGCATAAACATGATTATATTTTTACATTATTACATGTACTATTGTGGCTGCATCTTAATAATAATATATAATATATAATGCAAAGAGTGATGTGCAAGGTGCAGGAACTCTTAGAAATTGCATTTCGTTGTTGTGACTTTGCTAAATCTATGACTAATGTGACTGACCACTACAGGCTACTGCAGTGTTCCAATGCTCTTTAAACTTTCCAATGACTTGTTAGATTACACACTTGACTCTTCTACTCCAATAAAACATAATTAACCTTACCTTCAAGACCTGGAGAGTTTACTTTATCTTGAAATCCTGATGGGTGACATAAGGTAGAATTTTGAACCATATTGAAGTAAGCCATTTAAAAAGTCAATTCATTTCTGTGACTGTAGCTGTTGTGTTTGTGCTCTGTCCATAAGGTAATGTTAGCGACTTGCTTGAACGACTGAAAAGGAAAAAAAAAAAAAATTTGCTTAATCTTAGACTGCATTTTCATATTCCCGCCTACTAGACAAAACGCAAACCTGTTTTTCTAGGTAAACATTAGGTATTACACTGACAAAGCAGACAAAACCAAAAGAGCCAGCAGCTGAAACAGGAAAATGCTTGAGGTGCTGGAATTAATTCAACATTAGTTTAGAAAGACTGACAAACTGATTGGAAGCAGAAAGGAAGATAAAATACAGGCGAGCGTCTGTGAACTTTGCGTATGTTCCAATGTGTCCACTTGTCAGTATTAGTAAAAGGAAACAGAAGCAGTGGATGTTTAAGTGCTACTAAAGGCTTCACTTAACGCTCAGAGCTCTACGATTATAATGCCATTGCAAAAGCTAAAGCATAATACACATTACAAATCAAGCTTCACATTGCCTAGTATGGTCCACATTAGGTGATAAGATCATCATTATTAGGTTCATCATTAACTTCTCAGAAATTCTTTCCAAACTTTTAGAGTGTAGAGGCACTCTTGGCCTCATTGATTCCGAGAACAGAGAGAGCCTTGTTAGCTTATATTATAGTAATGCAAGTTAAATGGGCACCAGGCATATGTCACATATAATTAGAAGTATTGTAGAAATAGAGGGGAAAAAATAAGTAGAAATTAAAAGAAGGCATAAACAGGGAAGAGCTATTAATTGACAGGTACAAATGTTGGTATGGGCACATGACTTGGTTTGTAGCTCCTCATGAAGGGTCACAGCTGGGCATACGTCTGCCCTCATGGTTTGGGAAGGGGGTGCATGTTACAGTGCCATTGGGGCCAAACTAACCATTTAGGGCTTAGCCTTACCTGGGGTTAGAAGTGAGTGGCCTCACTGTACCTGTATACCCTGACATCATGTAAAATTAACCCATTGCATGTACACCTGGAAATAGCAAGAAATAAGTGAGTGCTTTTGCAACTACCAGTTTGAAAACAGTGTCATCACAAGTCAAAGCATTTATCGTCAGCACACCATGATCTTCATCATAATGCCCAAACATTTATTACGGTGATCACATCACAGTGATAAAGATGCAATATTTCAGGGTCATGCAGGACTTCTTCATCAGGCATCATGTTATTTTGAAGATCTATGATGTGCAAGTGATATAGGCTTTGTACTTTCAATGCTGTTTCTGACCCAGCTTTTTTTTCTCTATACCTTGAGTTCTTTCACTACTTACTTATTTTTCACTACCTTTAGCTGAGCTTGGTCATCACTTCAGTCCTTGTTCTGTTTGCCGATTTGGAACTGTGCTGCTAACCTATTATTGCCAGTGGTCTGTATTGTGAATTTGCAGCTGTCCTATATATGTTATGAGCCCTTGCCCATCCTATGATTATGCAAGAGTTGGTATTTCACCAACCATTTACGGATAATGATTGCTTAGTACTGATTCTGCATCTTCTATATAACAAGAAAACAATACATGTGCCCACTGTTTGAGTGCCGTGGCTGCCGCATTCCAAGAAAGGATACAGTTGGTATTCTGACTCATTACTACAATTTTCCACAGGCACCTATGCCACTCTAACACCCCCATACTACCTGTTACCTTTATCAGATTAGTTTGTGCTAGGGAAGCAAAAGAATCTACTCTCACTATCTTGGTCTGCCATCAGTAACAAGACAAAACCTCAGAAAAAAAGTCTGCCCATATGACCCCACCTTGCTGCTGCACTAAATCCCTAAAATACTAACCTGTCAACAAAAGCATGATGCTTCCAATAGGCTCACAGTTTCTCTGTTTTTTCAAAAATTAGCTAACGGAATTTTGAGTTGTTGCCACAACAGTGATAGAAGGAATCTTCCTATTTTGGTGACACCTGTCTAATTTTAGTTTTCAATCTTATTTTATTATTCATTAAATGTACAAACTAAGACATTTTCAGGCAATTACATGGTTGCTCACAAGTTGAATCACTTAATTAGTCCAACATAATTCTTATAAATGTCTTTACACGCAATTACTATTACTTCACCAAACAAAACAATACAAATAATAAACCAACACTCAGTACAAACACAGCCAAACAAACAAAAAAAAAAAAAGGGACAAAAAAACACAGATTTATATCCCAACATTCCCCCTCTCCCCCCCCTCCCCCTCCTCCCCCTGCCCCCTCCTTCTTTCTCTGTGTCGAAGCTCTGACTGTTGTTACCCTGATCCGTTTTATGTAGATTAATTTCTTGCCTTCGCTATTGTCTAATTTAACTATGTTTCTCTATATATCCTCCAGGGGGCCCATATCCGCATCCATTCCTCCTGATTGCCTAATTCATATGCTAGAAGTTTTTCCAATCTTTCTATATTGTCCATTTCTATAGCCCATTCCATTATTGTTGGGGACTGAGTTGAAAGCCAGTGCCTTGGTATAACCAATCTTGCTGCTGTCAACCATTGGCAGAGAAGACTTTTTTTTATGTTTTTATATGTGCCTGGTAGGATAGAGAGAAGGGTAATTTGAGGAGTGTTAGATATTACCTCCCCTGTGATTGTAGTATACATTTGTGTGATCTTTTCCCAGAAACTATGAATTTGGGGGCATTCCCACCAGATATGGAGCAATGAGCCCCTATCTATGTGGCAACGCCAACATGTGTCTGATCTATCTGGATATATACGCTGTAGAGTCACTGGGGTCCAGTACCACCTTGAAAGAATTTTATAGCTAGTTTCCTGTGCTTTAATTGCTATTGATAAAAGATGGGTTAGATTAAACGCCTTCTCCCAATCTTCCGCCTCGATTGGAACATTAATCTCCTTTACCCAATTGTTTATAAATTCCGGTGGCTCCGAGTAGTATTTTGTGATAAGCATCTTATATATCTTAGAAAGAACATGTTTTGGTTTAGAATCTTGTAGCAAAAGGCTTTCAACTTGGGTTAGCTCTCTGTATAGGGATCTATTAGGTGAGATAGATAACCAAAAAGACATTAATTGCCAAATATTCCATCCTTTGTATACCCGATGGTTGCTGCGTAGGGAATAGGTTTTGTAAGGAGGGGACTCTTCCTTGACAGAGAGTTTGACCCAATCTAAGATGAGACTCTTTGTTCCAAATTAAAAAATGTGTACGGTTTACTGCCGGTGGAAAATTGGGGTTGTCAAAAAGCGGGGTCATTGGTCCAATAAGGGAGGACAGTTCTAGCTGTACAACTGTTTTTTCCCAAATTTTTAATAAATGAGATGTAAGGGGGGGCATATTTTTTTGTAGCTCTCGACCGATATCTCTGGTGGATAGGTTTAACCAAGGTATCGCCTTAAGGTCCAGTTGGTTTAAACCCTGTTCTATTTCTACCCATTGTTTAGTTTTAGAGTGATGGAACCAGTTCACTAGTCTAGTCAAAACTGCCGAAGCATAATAATAGTACAGATCAGGTGCACCTACTCCTCCTTTATTCTTTGGGGCTAATAATAATTTCTTGCGTAATCTAGGTTTCTTATATCCCCAGATAAATTTTACAAATGCTGTTTGTAAATTTGAGAAAAAAGATCTGGGGATAGGCACAGGGATAGTTTGAAAAAGGTATAGGAAGCGCGGTATTATATCCATTTTTAGTATATTGATCCTCCCAAACCATGAATGTTGCTTAGCATCATATTTTTTCAAATCTAGTAGAGTACGTTGCAAGAGAGGGATATAGTTCATTAGATAGAGGTTGATTGGGTCGGAAGGAATCATAATACCTAGATATTTCAGCGCTTTTGAACAAATTTTTAACGAAAAATTATTACTTATATCTATAATTTGTTGTGATGTTAATGATATATTAAGGATTTCTGATTTCTGAATATTTACTTTGAAGTTACTCAAGGTTCCAAAGCGCTGGAATTCAGATAGTATAGAAGGTAATGAAATATGGGGGTTAGTAACATAGAGTAATAGATCGTCAGCAAATAGAGCTAACTTTACTTCCTGTTCAGGTGACACCTGTCTAAGAGGGGATATGCCTCACTTTGACAAGGTTTTCTTTCACTCCCTGTTGCATTGCAAGAACAAAAAGTAAAGGGAAATCCCCCAAATGCATACCTCCAACCTGTCCTTCATTTGGAGGGACTGCCCCTCTTTGGGGACAAAATTCCTTTGTCCATCTTTCTTTTTCAGATAATCCTAATTTTTGACAGATGTGTTGACCTCTATAATAAACGCAATACTTAACTACCAAACGTTTTACACTACACTAAACCTTACACGCAAACGTTTTTATTATCACATTATTGTTTTAAAAAGCCAGCAAAAAGTGATGAAAAAACACTTATGGGTTTAGCTAATAATTTTTTGCTTATTAGTACTTCATGGGCCACACAACTGGGGGTGCTAGGGTGTGTGTTCTTTGCCTACACACTTTCTGCCAAAAGTGTCCCTCTTTCTCATCTCAGATTGGGAGGTATGGCAATAGAGTGCCAATGGCAAAAAAATCCCCTATTTTATACAAATTAGAAAAAAATATATACTTTAAACATCTCCTTTTTTAACTCCCAAAATATGAATGTGAATTAATGTGATAAACTGATGTAAAATGTGCATGATTTATTTTAAAGCCTCACTATATGTGCTTGGAACATTTTATATCTTCCTTACAACTGACAAGTTTGGCGCACAAAAAAAAAAAAAAAATATTATTATTATATTTAAAGTAACATGGAAGGGGGAATTACCAGATCAAAGGTAGAAGGCAGTGTAGTGCAGCATACCTGCCAATTATGGTTTGATTTTGTGACCCTTGCACTATCACCAGGAGGACTAAAAACCCTTTTAGAAATTTGTTGCATAGACTTGTGACAAATGTATTATCGTATTTGCATTGTTTTCACTTAAAATTTGAGTATGAATGAGTGAGTGAAAACAAAGAAAAAAAATGAGAGGGGTGTGATGTCCCTGAGTTTATTCGGGGTAATGTGTCATGGTCTAGCCTGCAGTTTTACAATATATGTGTGAAATTATTACCTCCTTGCTGCAGTGGTTCTGCTTGATCTGTGATTCCATTCATATGTGCTACTGGCTTCTGTGTTCACCTATGGCATAGCCTGCTCTACTGTGGATTTATATCCCTTTCCCTTCTATCACTTCCTGGTCCACCTCCGATTACGCTTCCCTATATATAGACATGCTCAGTGCAGCCTGGGTTGCCTGAATGATTTCCTAGTTTCTCTGTGCTCCTGGTTTGCCTGGTATTACTTGTATTCTGTGCCTGATAACCCCTGCACTGACCCCAGCTTCGTCTACAGTTTTTGCTTGTCTGCCACCACCCTGACTTTGGTTGTTTCCCAATCCTCTTCTGTCTTCTGCCATCTGTACTTTGCACATGTGAGTGGTCTCCACATTGTTAGCCGAACGTACCTGGTTTCAATTTGCTGCAAGTTCATCCCCACTATCAGGGGCCCTTGTGAAGAAACAGGCTGGGGCTTAGACTTAGTGACCTGGGGAACATTGTGTTGGCTTTCTATAAGGACTCACTACCATAAAAATCTGACATAATGAGTTAACCATCACACATAAGGCACTATCTAATCAGTTAGGTTTGCCTCCTTCAAAAGAAACAGAATTTCCCCATGAAAAGGTGTATCTGGAACATGGAGGGAAGATTACTAAATTGTGAAAGAAACTTAGTCTGGGCCTTCCCTTGAAAGCTTAAAAGGCATAGTTCACCTTTACCACAAAACTACCTATGCAGATAAGGAGCACCTGTATAGAAAAACAAACTGTGCAGCTTTGAATGAAGTTGGATAATGTCCTTGATATAGGTGTAGGCCATTTACATACCTCCCTAAGCCTGGCTGCCCTTAAAAGCAAAACTTTCTATGCAGATAAGGGCAGCCAGGCTTAGGGAGGTATGTAAATGGCATACACCTATATCAAGGACATTATCCAACTTCATTCAAAGCTGCACAGTTTGTTTTTCTATACAGGTGCTCCTTATCTGCATAGATAGTTTTCCTTTTATCAAAAAAAAAAAACTATTTAAAGACCCTGTATACTGAGCAAAAAAGAAGTGGAACAAGACTGTTTCTTGGATCTCTAAATATTGGTTGTAATGACCTAGTGCAGGGGGTCTTCAAACTATGGCCCTCCAGTTGTTCAGGAACTACAATTCCCATCATGCCTAGTAATGTCTGTGAATGTCAGCATTTTACATTGTGTAGTTCCTCAACAGCTGGAGGGCTGTAGTTTGAAGATCCCTCGCCCAAGAATGTGTACTTAGAGAGGTGGGGTATTCACACCAAAAGTCTAATAAAAGTCTAATAAACTAATAATATCCAGTCCAGATATATATGATAATACATTAACAGATATTAAAGCAGCGCTCCTGTCAGTCCATACTCTGACTGGCATTCATATGGTTGAATCATATGAGAAACGAATGAATGACAGTTGGTGATTAAAGTCCAGATAGCAGATGGTGGTCCTAGTGATTAATAGAAAAGCATGCACCATACACCAAGATCCACAACACATGAAGCACACTCACCTAGGGGTACAAACTCACCAGATATCAATTTATCTCAAACCTTGATATATTCATAGCCGTCATCCAAATGCAGGTAAGGTCAGAGCTGCGTATCACTTCCACCACAGGTAATCAGACATAGAAGAAAAAAACACATAGTGTGATCCTGTTTACCTTTAGTAAATGCAGTCTCAAACCTTTTTTGCGTGGTCCTCCCAAAGAGTTAACATCAATGTTAATACAGTAGAAATACAGAAAGATGTTCTCTGTCCTGTCAGACAGGGAATTGGTTGAGAGCTGTCCTGAGGAAAGAGTCCCCTTACCAGCCACACAAGTAGATTGACTTTGACTCTTGGACAGTTAGGAGCATTTGACGTTTTTTTTTCCCCTCCTCTAAACCACCCTCAATGTTAGCCTATGTGTCTATGCACACATAGCTGTTTACAGGCACTAAGGCCGGCTTCACATTGGGGCGGTGCGGGCGGCGACGGTAAAGCAGCGCTATATTTAGCGCTGCTTTACCATCATTTTACCCGCGGTATGCGGCCGCTAGCGGGGTGGTTTTAACCCCCGCTAGCGGCCGAAAAAGGGTTAAAAACCTCCGCAAAGCGCCGCTGAAGCGGCGCTTTGCCGGCGGTATCCCCGCGGTCTCCCATTGATTTCAATGGGTAGGAGCGGTATAGGAGCGGTGAATACACCGCTCCTTCACCGCTCCAAAGATGCAGCTAGCAGGACTTTTTTTACCGTCCTGCTAGCGCACCGCTCCAGTGTGAAAGCCCTCAGGGCTTTCACACTGGAGACACAGCAACAGCTGTTTCGGGTCGGTTTGCAGGCGCTATTTTTAGCGCAATAGCGCCTGCAAACCGCCCCAGTGTGAAAGCAGCCTTAGAGGCAGCGTGTTCAGGAGCAGCAGCGTTTTGGCAGAAAAAACTGTTGGTGCGCCTACACGCGTGTAAACGGGAGTAAACGCATCTAAACACTCGTTAACGCTAGGTGCGTTTAGTGCTTGAACATTAATTCATCTCAATGGCCAGAATAAGTTATTATTCAATGAAATGAATGCCCAACCACTTAACATGCCTAAGTGTGTCTAAACATGCCAAAATGTGTTTACAAAAATGTGGTTTTTGAAACTGGTTTTCTCCTGCAAAGAGAAAAGTGTTTAGGAGTGTTCTGCAAATGCCCAGTGTACATGAGACCGTAATGTAAAAACCCGTTTAACTGGATACCTACTGAATGGGTTGTTTAGGCTGGACAACTTGCTACATACTGTAGTTATTGGTAAATCTAAATGATATTGTAAATAGATTGTATGTATTACCACACTACCAGTGGGAATGTTATCAAAAGGTCACTGACTATTTTGATGATAATCAATTCTATGAGAAGCAATAAAAAAGTGAATATTTTATTCAACTTACTGCTTGAGATAATGCTGTTTTCCCAGAAGGAACTAGCATAATTATTTATTTATTTATGTCAGGTACTTATATAGCGCCGTCAATTTACGCAGCGCTTTACATATACATTGTACATTCACATTAGTCCCTACCCTCAAGGAGCTTACAATCTAAGGTCCCTAACTCACATTCATACTAGGGCCAAATTAGACAGGATCTAATTAACCTACCAACATGTCTTTGGAGTATGGGAGGAAACCCACGCAGGCACAGAGAGAACATGCAAACTCCAGGCAGGTGGTGTCATGCTTCGGGATTCGAACCAGGTTGCTGCTAGGTTAAAGTGCTATCCACTACACCACTGTGTACGCCCATATGTGTGGTTGTGTTCTTGTTGTAGGGTACTTTGACTAATTTCTGAAGATGTAGTACTGGCTAAATGGATTTTTCATGTTCCTAATTAATCCTCCCTATTTGGGCAATACTGCACAGCAACCAATATAGCCCACATGGACCAACAGCATTCAGTCCATTTTTTTTTGCCTGGAGCACTAAGAACAGGAAAATGTTTTTGCTTATAGGGAGAAAAATATACACAAGCACATTTAGGGGTGTGTTTATAAAAACATTTGCATAGCTATTCATCCATCAAAACTGCATGTAAATTCTTTCTGCTCAAATAGGGCAAAATCAAATGTTCTCAGGCTATAGAAGTGGTCTCCAAACTGTGGCCCAAGGGTCAGATGCGGTCCTTTGCTTGCTTTTATCTAGCCCTTGGGGTGCTATTCTTGACACTGGTACAAGGCACTATTCCCTCCACTGACACCAACAGGGGGCACTATTCCTCCCACTTACGCCAATGATGGGACACTATTCCTCCCACTGATACCAATGATGGGACACTATTTATCCCACTGATACCAATGATGGGACACTATTCCTTCTACTGATACCAATGATGGGACACTATTCCTCCCACTGATACCAATGATGGGACACTATTCCTCCCACTGATACCAATGATGGGACACTATTCCTCTTACTGATACCAACAATGGGACACTATTCCTCCCACTGATACCATTGATGGGTCACAATTTCTCCCACTGATAGTGGGACACTATTCCTCTCGCTCATACCAATGAAGGGACACTATTTCTCCCACTGACACCAGTGATGGGGCATTGTTTACACCTAGGTCATTTTCTACTCACATTGGCCACATTCCGGTTCCCTAAAAGTCTGATGGACAGTAAACGGGCCCTTTGTTTAGAAAGTTTGGAGACCCCTGGGCTACAGTCTCAGCAGTTTGAATGTGTGAATACATAAAAAAAACACATTATGGACACTAGATGGCACCGACCTTCCATCTAGGGGCCATAATGCCATATTTTGCACATTCACACATTTGAATTGCAGAGAATATAGCTCAAGAGCATGATTTTGCCCCAGTCACACACACAATGGTTTTAAAACTAAAATTTTATATAATGCAGTCATTAGACATGGTGGCTGCATTTGTTTTCTTACTTATGCAGTTTTTTCACCATAATTTTCACCTGTAATCCCAAGAATAACCCATTTCATGTCCTAGCATTGTACACTCATTTCTCTACTGCATCTATAGAGGGATCATCCATGGTTGTCATCCAAGCTGGACTTCAAAAATGTATGCATCTCCATTGCATGGTAGTTTTTGGGATTAGCAGTTTGCAAAAAAATAATAACAACAATGTTTTTGCTTTCAGGTCTACCGGAAGTGACACAGACTTTGCATTTCTAGCAAGATCAGCAGGTATTTTTTAACAATTCTCATCGTTAAATAATGACTTTCATTGAAGGACAAAAAATGTACAAGGTTGACTATAACTTTCTGCCAAACTTTCATCTACAGTTCCTTCTTACAGGGACAAAAAAATTATAATATTCTATATAGATTTTGAAATAAATGCCATGAGTGCAATGTACCTCAAAGCCATTTGTAAAATAAAGAGCTTTAAATTACTATATTTATACAGTCGTATTTACAGGTATATCTTATGTAAAGCTGTAAAATGGCAATTACTGCTATCCTGAACAGGATATAACCTTTTACTTGTTTGCTCAGTAGATGATCAGTGCAATAAAACCTAGGGGCAATCACATGTCTCTAGCTTTGTTTTTCCATGGCATATTCTAGGCACATAAACATGGCAAGTTCACAGAATGTGCCTGCTTTATTGGTGTGCTTTATACTGTATCGCTGCCATACTGGGTACAATAAGGGGTCTATTTCAAATAGTTTTTTTAATCACATAACTTTCAACCAGGATTCACACATTTTCAACTTGAAGAAAAAGGTGTGACCCTAAGATGTAAACTCTGTGAATCTTGTTTGAAAACATTTATTATGCTCCTAAGAGCTGATTGTCTTGATCCAGTGGTCCTGATATTGCATGGTGGTATCATGGTGGTGGCTTTCAGGAGTTGTATGAGATAAAGGGGTTGATTTAATAAAGGGAAATAAGCTGCTCACTTTTCAAGGGAAGTTGCACTTTGCAAGGGAATTTTCACTTTGCAAAGGATATGTGCAGGGAAAATGAAAGAAACAGCATTTTTGCTTGCACATGAGTGGATAATGGAAGTCATTGGAGTATCACCTTATTCACTAAGCTCTGGGACAAATTCCCTTGTGAAGTGAACAGTCTAGTTACCTTTAGTAAATCAAGCCCAAAGAGTTGTATCTGACAACTTCTTTGAGAATTTCTTACTAAGCTACAAAGAGCTGTGATTTAAAAAAAAAAATAAAAAAATCTATAACCAGATTTTACCTTTCTTTAACCACTTGCCGCCCGCCCATTGTGAAAAGACGTCCGAAAAGTGGTTGTAAAATCCTGACCGGACGTCATAGGACGTCCTCAGGATTTTGAGCCGCTGCGTGCCCCCGGGGGCGCGCATCACGGCGATCGTTGTTTCGGGGTGTCAGTCTGACACCCCGCAACTACGATCTTGGTATGGAGTCTCCGACGGAGACTCTTTACCACGTGATCAGCCGTGTCCAATCACGGCTGATCACAGTGTAAATAGGAAGAGCCGGTTATCGGCATTTCCTCACTTGCGTCTGTCAGACGCGAGTAGAGGAGAGCCGATCGAGAGCTGCTCCTCTGACAGGGGGGTCTGTGCTGATCGATTATCAGCGCAGCCCCCCCGAAAAAAACCCACACTGGACCACCAGAGACGCCACCAGACCACCAGGGATGCCCAGCACAAGGTATGCCATCCTAGACCACCAGGGATGACACAGTGCCCGCAATGGATGCCAATCAGTGCCCACAATGTATGCCAATCAGTGCCCCCAATGGGCTTCACTGATTGGCATGCATTATTGTTTGGCACTGATTGGCATCCATCAATACAAAACAATGCTGCCTATCAGTGCCTATCAGTGCCCATCTGTGCCGCCTATCCATGCCCATCTGTGCCGCCTATCCATGCCCATCCGTGCTGCCTATCAATGCCAATCCGTGCCAGCTATCAGTGCCAATTTGTGCCACCTATCAGTGCCCATCCGTGTCGCCCATCAGTGCCGCCTATCAGTGCCCATCGATGCCACCTCAGTGCCACCTCATCGGTGCCCATCAGTGCCGCCTCATCAGTGCCCATCAGTGCAGCCCCATCAGTGCCCATCAGTGAAGGAGAAAACTTATTTACAAAGTTTTAAAACTGAAACCAAAAAAAAACATATTTTTTTTCAAAATTTTCAGTCTTTTTTTATTTGTTTAGCAAAAAATAAAAACCGCAGAGGTGATCAAATACCACCAAAAGAAAGCTCTATTTGTGGGAACAAAATGATAAAAATTTAATTTGGGTACAGTGTAGCATGACTGCGCAATTGTCATTCAAAATGTGAAAGTGCTGAAAGCTCAAAATTGGTCTGGGCAGGAAGGTGTTTAAGTGCCCTGTATTGAAGTGGTTAAGGCTGCATTTACACATGGGCATTTTGAATCGTGGGCAGAATCTCAGAGCTTCTGCCCCTCAATTTCAAAACTCCCAGGTGTGAATGACAAGTCGCACAACGCACATTTCAGATGCCATTAATTTTAGTGTCACCTAAAATCGCATCGTTAAGCCTGTCACCCAAAATAAATTTCAGGAGCTTCTTTTGGGGACATGTTTCCCGTGATGTGGTTTGCCGTGATTGCAGAGTGATGTATCGGGCAAAAATTGCGGCAGAACTGTACCACATTTTTAGGTGCCATTCAAATGATTGGCATCTGAAATGTGCATTGTGCGATTTGTCATTCACTCCTGGGCGTTTTGAAACCACAGGCAGAACCCTGGTGATTCTGCTCGCAATTCAAAATGCCCATGTGTGAATGCAGCCTTAAAGCGGTAGTAAACTCTGTCATTGATACCATATTTAATCATTATATCAATCAAGCTACTTGTTTGCAATTAAAAGCCACTAATAGTATGCTATAAAATTGTTCTTACTTTTACAAATAAAGAGATTGTGAAATGCTTCTGCTTGTTGCTAGCTAGCCGACACAGCTAGCCGACACAGCTAGCCGACACTGCTAGCCGACACTGCTGAGCTCTGAGGAAGAAGGTTTTTCCCTTCGAAACGCGCCAGTTGACAGTGGCCTCCGTGATTTCCTCCGTGCATAGGTGTGCGCATCTCTTGCAGTAGAGTGTGCACCCCAAAGCTCCAACACATATGCGTTTGACATATTTACCGGCCTCTTCCCCGCTCTCTATCCTGAAATAATGTGAGGAAGGGGGAGCAATGGAGCACATGGGAGACCCAGGCAACAGAAGGAATAGGAAGAGGCAAAGGAGGGGTGACATATATAAGTACCAATCCCCTATATTTTACTCCCATGGCAGCTGAATGTTGACAAAATGGAGAGGAGTATAAGCCTACTTTCAGCTGCTGCAGGAGGAAAATACAGATTGGATTCACTAAATTCCACCCCCGCCACCTCTCCTGTCCAGGTACTGAGGGTCGGTAAGGAAGAATTGTGGTTTACCTGTCACCTGCCAACCATTGACATGTTGCCAACCCAAAGATTAGGGTGTGCCCAGGCACACCATGCACACCCCCTGCGCATGCCTATGCCTCCGTAACCTTTGGAGTGTATTGTTCGTCTTAGATTGATTGCTGATATTTGGCGATTATTCATATTGTAAGAATTCTACAGTTGTTTGTTAATAGTTTTCTTTTTATACATTTTTAATAAAAACATATCCAAAAGGATAATGCACAAGGCTGGTGTGCCCTTCTTTCCCTTTTTTATCTTTGACTATTAGGATGCCCCTATCCTTGAGGGCAGCAAGGCCTGTGACATTTATAAAGACAGTCTAGTAATTCACTCATGTGCAGGAGCGTTTGTTTTTCTGCAGTACCTTATTTCCACTCTCAATATGTTTCCCTGGCCATACTCCCACACATGCGCAATATTCGCCTTATCCAAGCCTCGATTGTCTTCGGCTCCGCTCTCTCCACAACCACAACCCCTGTGACGTAGCGAGGTCCAGGATCAGCTTCTCAATGGGGAAGTCTCGTGGGATCTCGGGGCTGACAAAAACAGTAGGAAATTACGCAGCCTCGGCATAGATCCAGCATTTTTCCGGCAGCATAAGCTTGCTGGAAAATTAGGGCTAACGGCGCATGCGTGGGTGTCACGTACCTGGTGGTGAGAGCCCGAATTGCAGGAGGAGGGCCTCCCTTGCAGCTCCCACTCCTGGCTCCCTGGTAGGGTGACAGGTGACCCAGGAGTGAGGAGGAGCACGGGTGCCTGGCAGGATCAACAGACCGGTGGAGTCACCCAAGGTCAACTCAGCGGACAGGGTAGGTGAGTAGGCCAGATCGGTATAGCAGACTGGATCAGGAGACAGACTGGATCAGCAAAGCAGACTGAACAGCAGAGCAGGCCAGATCAGCACAGGTACACTGGTTCAGGGGAGCAGACAGGATCTCAGAGCAGACTGGATCAGCACAGGTACACTGGTTCAGCAGAGCAGACAGGATCTCAGGACAGACTGGATCGGCACAGGTACACTGGTTCAGCAGAGCAGACAGGATCTCAGGACAGACTGGATCGGCACAGGTACACTGGTTCAGCAGAGCAGACAGGATCTCAGAGCAGACTGGATCAGCACAGGTACACTGGTTCAGCAGAGCAGACAGGATCTCAGGAAAGACTGGATCGGCACAGGTACACTGGTTCAGCAGAGCAGACAGGATCTCAGAGCAGACTGGATCAATACAGGTAAGCAGGACAGTCAGGCAGGCCAGGTCGGGTATCAGGCTGGCAGCAAGGTACAAGGGGGTGAGGCAGATGGATGGTCACAGACAAGCCAAGGTAGGGTGCAGGCAGACAGATGGATGATCACAGGTAAGCCGGGTCAAACACAGATCAGAGGTATCAGGTATCAGGTTTCAGTCACCACAACGCTGTAGAGCAGACAGCGGGGACGTCTGCTCTAGCTGGGTTTAAATAGCCTACCTGGCACCAACAGGGGCGCGTGCTTGTCTACCTGCACCCGTGCACGGCCGCGCACGCGCCTGCGTGCATGCGCATGTGCAGTGGCGCCTGCGGCCTGGGAAGCCCAGGATTCAGGTTTCTGGCAGGATCTTCATGACAGTGGGTGACGTCATTTAAAAGAAAAACACAGATAACGTGGAAAGGAAGCTGGTAAGAGGAGAATAAAAAAGCACAATCAATAAGATAGCCTGCTATTTTTAATTTAGAGAAAAGTGATCAGAATGGGTATATAACCGCTTTAATTAGAGCAGTGAGAACAAGTTAAGATGCCTGCTAATTGATCAGTGAAGGTTATTGAAATTTGCATGTTTTCCCTAGCCTTTTTAAGTACGGTATATCTAACACTAAATTTTTTTTTTGTGGTAAAAACAAACAAGCCGTATCAACTATCCAGAACACGAACAACCATAAAATGTAAAGGGTAAGCCATCACACCCAAACTGTATAATAATGTGAAAAAATTAAGTGCTAAATAAATCTGCCAGTATAGTGAAATAAATCATATATACAATATATATAAACATATATAGTGCTTTACAGTGCAGTCCATTGCAGAAAATTATAAAATAATGAAATAGAAAAATAATAGTTTGTTCTCCACTAGTGATGTGCCAGAATAACCAATATTTTCCCAGTCATTTTTCCCATGTTCCTAATATGTCTAGAGGTAGGGACTTCCAACTACCCACTGGACAAAAAAGAGGAAGAGGCGGTAGAAGAGGCTCCATGTCTCGCCCTTTGCAATCATCCCCTCCCCCCTGGCGTCATAATGATGGGTGTCAAACCCAGTGTTGGTCATCTTACTTTAAAAAAGTAATTAGTTAAGTTACAAATTACTTCTCCCAAAAAGTAATTGCGTTAGTAACTCAGTTACTACATTGGAAAAGTAATTAGTTACGCAGCAAAGTAACTGACTTTTTTTAAAAATATTCTATACGTGTAAATAAGGGGCGGGTCTAGTATTACTGTAACCAAGGGGCGCATTTATTATTATTGTTATATATCGTGTAACCAAGGGGCTGCTCTATTATTACTCTAACCAAGGGGCAGATCTGTTATAGCGTGTAAGCAAGTGGCGGGTCTATTATTATTATATCGTGTAAGGGGCGGATGGCTACAGAAGAGGGAGAGTGTTAAATTAATGGGCAGAGCTCGATATATAACAATAATAATAAATGCGCCCCTTGGTTACAGTAATACTAGACCCGCCCCTTACTTACACGATAGACGCCCCTTGCAGAGTAGCACGAGCATCAGGAGCGTGCGGCATCTACCTCGTACAATTACATGTCAACTGCACCTGTGCGGTGTAGAGTTCACTCAGAGCTGTTTAGGTTCGGCAATTTTCGGAAGCTCCGTAGTACTTCGTACTGCGCAAGCCCTGCGCCTGCGCAGTACAGGGGGTCCTTATCCGGCGGGGGAACTTTTTCGGCAGGACACCGGAATTACACTACTGCCATCTAGTGGCGGTAGATGTAATTGGGGTAACTAAGCCAAAGTAATGGGAACTGAGTTACCATGAGGGGAAAAGTAATCAGTTAGATTACTCGTTACCCTCTAAAGTAACTGCGTTGGGTAACTCAGTTTATTTTAACTAAGTTACTTACATCACTGGTCAAACCCATCAAAATTATACAGAGAGATCTGATTTTCCAAATAGCCACCAAAATTTTCCATCTGTTAATACCAGAAACAGATTTTCCCCTTTGGATGCTAATATCAGAGGTGGTCTTTCTGGACCTAGTGAGGGCTGTGCCCATGCATATTCCTCTTATGGCCAACAGGGGGGTTAACCATTCGGGATTGGATTTTCAGTTGGCCAACAGAGGAAGGAACCAACGAAACGGTGACGCAAGAGAGGGAGCAGAGGGGGGAGGAACCTTCACTCCAAAAAGAAGGAGAATTTAGACACAAATGGTATTATAAATCTCAGTACCAAGGAATTATCTAGAGAGGAACTTTTAACTTTAAATAAAGGCTTGAAGTTTGCTCCATCACAGAATTTGAATAAATTTCAAACCTTCATAGACGTGCAAAAATACACACGCAAACTTAACATCAAGAGATATATTTTGTCTAATCCAATTAGACAGACAATCAGGGAGGAATCAGTAAATGTCCATTCGGGCATGTCTAATGCTTCACTTTTTAATCCCCCAGGGAATACAGCACCCAATGTCAATGTGTTTCGTGATCTGGTAATAAAAGATCTGGTCAGTTTGAGAACCAAATTGGTGCAACCACAAGTTGACATTAAAATGGGGATAGAAGCTCTCTGTAAGAGAAAGGATATAGTAGTACGACCCGCTGATAAGGGTGGAGCTATTGTTATTCTTGACACAGACTCTTATTCAGCTGAAATGTCAAGGATCCTTTCAGATCTAGACACTTACTCCCCCCTAGCTAATGACCCCACGACTATATATAAACGAGAGTTAAAACTCTTGATAGAGAAAGGTCATAATATGGGCATACTAGACAAAAAAGAAAAGGATCATCTGGTTCCTCTTGCCCCTAGGTTGCCAGTCATGAATATTTTACCCAAGGTTCATAAAACCTTGATTAACCCACCAGGGAGACCCATCATCAGCGGTATAGACTCTATAACTTCACGTATAGGCAAGTATATAGATCACTACTAGCAACCGCTGGTGATGGGTACCCCCTCATATCTGAGGGACACTAAACATGTCCTCAATTTACTTAACGATAATGAATGGAAGCCAACGTACATGCTAATTACAGCGGATGTCGCATCGCTTTATACGGCAATATCACATAGATTGGGCCATGAAGCCGTGCGTCATTTTCTCTATCGAAACTCGAGTATCTCCACCACGCAGTCAAACTTCATGATGGAGCTACTCGACTTCTCGATGGGATATAACCATTTCTGGTATGACGGGATCCATTATTTACAGATAAAGGGAGTGGCCATGGGGGCAAAATTTCTTCATGGCTAAGTGGGAGGAAGAGGTTGTTTTGCATGACAAGTCATCACAACTTGTCATGTGGAAACGCTTCATAGATGATGTTTTATGTATCTGGGATGGGAACATTGAGTCGGTGGTTGCCTTTCTGTCCTCTTTAAACAATAATGACAGAGGCATCACACTGAGTTATGAAACTAGTCCTACCCAGATGGTCTAGCTTTTCTCACAACCTACTCGAGTCAACACTAGGCTGTTAAAAGCATCATAAAAAGGCACTGGCCTGTGATAAAAAAATATCGCATTTTAGGTCCTCTGTTATCAGACAACCCACGTGTACTATTCAGGGGTTCCTCCAACCTCAGACATTGTATTTCTCCCAATGTACCAAATCCTCCAGCACTTCCAACCTTCTTTGGGGATTTAAAGGTTTTTTTTCCCTGCAGAAAATACAAAGTCTGCAGGGTCAATGCCTTACGTGAAAGAAGGGTTACTGAGTTTACATCAACAGGGACAGGTGAGACCTATCCTATCAAGTCTTTTATAATCTGCCCCACAAAGTGTGTGGTGTACCTTTTGAGGTGCCCCTGTGGCTTAGAGTACGTGGGACGCACTATTCGGATGTTACATATCCGTCTGGGAGAACATGTGGCAAATATAAGAAGGGGTTTTGACAAACATAATGTCTCCAAGCATTATGATCTCAAACATAACCGGGACCCAAAGGGCACCACCTTTATCGCCCTTGAAAAATAAATTCCTCACTGGCGGGGTGGTAATGGTAAAAGAGTGATCTCCGGGTCCGAGACAAACTGGATCTATAGGCTTGGTACCCATGTCCCCCGGTGGCTTGAACGTGGAGTGGGACATCAATTGTTTTATAAATAACTGTTCATTTCCCCTCCACAGTCTTTCCACTATTACCACTTCTTTTCTATCACCCTTGACCGTTTTTGAATAAATTGTTTTTTATGATTTTAATAAATAATAATAAAAAAAGAATGATGGGGTAAAATTGTTTTGAAATCAGTATTTTACTGATTTATAAATTACTTTGTATTAGGTTTTGGACTTAATTTGGAATTAATTTTAATAGAGAATTTTTATAGTTTTTATTTGCAGGGATAAAAACTTTATATCTATGTAAGAATTCCTTTTGATCGACAATTGGTATAATTGCTGGTTTTGTCGACAATATAAATATTTGAGATGTTCTGATAATTCTCTTATCCGTTTTGATGACTGGTGTTTTCATTACACCTTCTCATCCAATGGATTATATTGAAAGCAATGTTATAGACTTCCAAGCAGTCATACTGCAAAATATCCACAAGATGGCTCTACTAATTTTAGGAGCCCTTTGTGAATGTTGGCAAAATTGCTGCTTGCATATAGAGTGTATTCATGTTTTACAATTGTATATATTTTATTTTATTTATTGTGAGATATGTTATTAGTTACAATCCTGTGATGCACAATCCTTGCAGAAAGTTTTGATGTACTACTATGAATATTTTTATGTTTTGTCGGCTTCCTACTTTCATGTATCTTACATATGGTAGAAATACTAACTAACCGCAAGATGGCGCTGCTCCAGGTTCTTTTCTCTGTTTTAACCTTGGAGGCATTGAGACCACTATTGGGTCGCTGTCAGCGCGTCACGATACAGGGAGGTCTTTGGAATTTCCGGCAGATTCTTGTATGTATTTTGTCGCTCCAGCTGTTTGTGGGATTTATCAATAGAGGAGCTTTTCAGTTGACGCTAGAAACTATTTAAAGCCCATGCGCATGCGTGCGTACCCCCCTGATGATGTCATATCTGACGAAACGGTCGTAGGGTGGACGTGTAAACACGCACTGCACATGCGTGATAGAAATTTCCCATTTGAAACGCTCTGAGACGTTTTTTATTTACCTTGCAAGGTATCTAAGTGTAATGGGATGTTTTAATGAATAAAATCCCCTAAATTTTAAAACGCCTGCACTATTGGAGTCTTCTTTATCTTCCCTGCTTCCCATCCTTTGGAGGTTCGTTCTATCTTGGGGAGACCGTGATCCTGCCATTATCCTCTATGCAGGAGATACACAGCAGCGAATGATATATCGATTGGGATGTCGGTGATACACAGCAGCACCAAGGCTGTTCTTTTAAGCTTAGTTGGACCCCCCTGAATAAGGGCGGTCGCTGGCTTTCTGGTAAGCCTTCCCCCTTGTCTTTCTCTGTGGTGACGGGAAGCACAAGAGGTGGAAAGCATCTGTTGGAGCATTCTGTGGATGTTCTTCACACAAGGATAGTCTTCACATAAGATTCCTTTGGACTTTCTTTATGAACTTTTCTAGTTTGAATAATTTGAATATTTTCGCACATACGGTTCTTACTGTTCCACATAATGTTTGGGTTTAACATGTATTCGCAAATTATTTATTTGAGTTTTTTGAATAATAATTTTTCATATGTGGTTCATACCGCTCTTACTCATAATTTTCAGCACTAAAATATTTGGTTAGCAATTAAAGCACATTTATTGTCCAGCGCTGCACTTTTTTCCTTTTATACATCTACTCTGTGCCCTATATCTGGGTTATTAGTGTTCAGCAGCAGGATAACCATCACGGTATTTCTTATTTGCATTCATTTATTTTTTTACACCTAGCGCAATTCTTTTTTTTGTTTATAATAAAGAATAGGTTTCCTCAAATTGGGACTTTAAACGGACCACAAACAAATTACAAATTTATTGATATATAAGACATAAGACATAAATGACAAAATTTGAAGGCAGTAAAAATAAACACATAAAGTTGGGGATAAGTATACAGCCAGCTGTCAACCGACAGAATTTCCAACGTTTTTCAAAAACACACAGTGTAGATCTTCTTCAGGGACAAAAAAGGATTGAAACTTCCAAAGCTGTAGTTTAAATCTATGATAAAATATATGTCATCAGAAATATATACAAACACATCAGTGTACATATTACAATTATCATGCAATTAATGCATGAACAAACGAAAATGCATATTACAATACAGCCAGGAATTTAATCAGCTGAGAATACTGACCCCAAATGTAAGCATTCCACCAAAACAACAGAAATACCTCAGAAGGTGAAGAGTAAGTGGTCCGTCAAGGCCACGCATGGATAGCGGCCGCAGTATCATAAGTCGGGGTGGTTAACATGAGACCCAGTAAGTACTTGTGGAAATATGCTGGGCAAAAGGAGGCATTTCTTTTGTTTTGGTGGAATGCTTACATTTGGGGTCAGTATTCTCAGCTGATTCAATTCCTGGTTGTATTGTAATACGCATGTTCATTTGTTCAATGGCGCTTTACTGTTGTTTTAGCGGCGCTTTTCGGATGCTAGCGGGGCACTTTTAACCCCTGCTAGTGGCCGATGAAGGGGTTAATAGTGCCCGCGTAGCGCCGCTGCCGAATCGCGTTGCAGTCGCCTTGCAAGCGCTTCAGGTGGCGATGCCTATTGATTTAAATGGGCAGGGGCGCTTTAGTATACACCGCTCCTATTTTCACTTCTTTCGCACCAAGGAGCAACTCATGGCTGCTGCCAGAAGCAAAGAGTCCCTCATATTCCAAGGTTATCCCTATCAGCTCTTTACTGACCTTTCCTAAATAACTGTAGGTAAGCGACGTGCGATGAAACCCTTGCTTCAAAATTGACAGCATCACCAGATCCCTTACCAATGGGGATTCCCATTCTCTATTCACTTCACACATCAAGGCACTAAGAATTCATGCAAATCCTCAGATGAACTACTGAACACATTACAGGAACTTCATCTTTATGAAAGACCCTCAGCTAGCCCTCGTCTATGCACAACTTCCAGTTCTCCACAAGAATCCTCCAAATTCGGAAATGATAGAAGTAGACAAAACTCCTCTCCAGACCCAGACCCTCCGGACACAATGGACTAAATGTCTTTCGTATATCAGCCTGAAGTTTACCTTTTTTACCTTTTTTTAAGGCTCTCCATTTCAGCAGTCGCTGAGTACTTACTGCCTTTATTATAGTTTTAACATATCTACTTAAATTAATACTGTTTTAATAAGTTATGAATTCTCCTCTAAATCTCACTCAGATCCATATAATTATATTTATTATATTATCTACCTACTCCCTACTCCACCCCTCCCTCTTCCCCCTTCCATAATCCCCTCCCCCTATTCCCTTTCCCCCTCCTCCTTCCCTAACTCCTCCCCTTCTCATTCCCTTCCCCTATCTCAACCGAAAAGTATTACATATTGTTCTGGTCATAGCCTTATCTACCTTATTTTAATTCAAAGGAATACATTTAGTTATCCTTTACATTTTTAATACTAAAATAGATCCATCTTTAATGTTCCGGATCATCAATAGCATCATCTACGATTTCCATTACTGGCATTCCTGAAACAATCAGTAATGTTAAGCAAATCATATAGATTTTTATTTTTATTTTATTAGCTATATGACCTTAAGAGAAGTCATATAGTTTTTAGTTTTTACTTTTTAGTTATATAACCACAGAAAATACAGATGAGGTTCACACTCACCTTATGTTACAGATGTTTATGATTAACTAACTTTTCTTTTAGTTTCACACATTTTTTTTTTATATACTGCCGAACTTGGATGTCCAAGATATTATATATATATTTTTTCAAATATACCTCTTGACCGTTGGGGACACGAAAAATGGTCACTGCTTCCCCCATTTTTTTGTCCTAGCTCACACCTCCATTCTTTTTTTTTGGTGGGGGATCTCCTCGGACAGATTTTAGGCCTCTGAGTTAGTGTTGTATACGCATTCAGAAAGCCACTATTTTACTTTTTGCTATTTACACAGTTAATTGTAAATTATTTTTACATATGATCCTTACTCTCTCTTTCTTCCTTAGCAATATGTCTTTGCTCCCTTCTTTTTTCTTGCCCCGCTCCGGGGTACCTATATAAATTTACAATCTATGAATACAATATACTACAATATCCTCCTTATGGTCTCTAGATGGCCCCCTTAAATGTCCTTACGTACGTAAACGTACAAGGTCTAAATATCCCGCAAAAGTGAACTAACGTTTTTCGCTCCTTGGCTTCTTCAAGAGCACACATAGTATGCCTCCAAGAAACTAATTTCACAGACTTATCAACTCCTAAATATTTTGGCTCAGTTTTCCCCCAAGTTACCACAGCCTCTGCTAAATCTAAACAATGAGGAGTACTAACAGCATTTCATTGATCTACACCCTTTTCTCTTCTGACACAGATCAAAGATCCGGAAGGTCGCTATCTTATACTTATGGGACATCTATGCGATTCCCCAATCACAGTGGTATCCTTCTATGCTCCTAATAGAAATCCATCCTCATTCCTCTCCCACTTAATTCAGGTAATAGATACACATACAATGGGCAGACTTTTAATCTGTGGAGACTCAAATCAAGTTCTATATCCTTTTTTAGAGAAATCTCCAACCCCTACCGCATCCAATCCTCAATCTCGATAGTTTCAAAGACTTCTTCAGCAACATGCGTTACTAGATTCCTGGCGTGAAATTAACCCTACGAAATGCCAATATACATTCTATTCCCATCCTCATAAAACATTTTCCTGTATCGATCACATACTGATCTCAATAAGCATGTCCCCGGAACTGCTTACTTCATCAGTTATCCCTTTTACATGGACTGATCACTGTGCTATTCTCTCAACTTTTACCTCTCTAATACCTAAAACACAAGATTCCACGTGGCATATTAATGATTCAATCCTATCCCACCCATCACACTCCTCTGATTTAGAAATAGCCATAAAAGTATATCTAGCTCACAATAAGACTCCTAATATACCTCCATTAACATTATGGGAAACACATAAACCGGTTCTCTGAGGGGCTCTGTTTACGCCAGGCATCATTTCTTAAAAAAAGAAAACGACAAATGCAATAAAAATTAGAAATGGAATGGAATACTTGCCATGCAAATTTTCAATCTAATCCTACCCCTATAACTAAAAAACAGCTTGATAAAGCATGTCTAAATCTTGACCTTTTTTTTATGAGAATCTGCTGACCAATCCTTGCGTAAAACTAAACATAAATTCTGTCTCAATGCAAATAAACCTGGTACTCTTCTTGCCCAAGCACTTAAAAAATGAAATCGCCCATCTAAACCAATTCGACTAAAATTACCCCATGATACATACACTAGTAACCCAGTAAAGATCCTTCATACCTTTCACAAACATCTTACTTCCCTATATAAAAAAGAAGGATCTTTTGATCAAACCTCTGCAGAATAATTTTGCTCACAAATTAAACTCCCGACTATTCCCTTAACATAACATGATAGCCTTGAAAGCCCCATTATGTCTACAGAATTTGAATTAGCAATTAAATCTCTTAAACCTAACAAACGTCCAGGTCCTGATGGCTTCTCGGCCCTCTATTATAAGAAATGTACTCATATCCTTGCTCCAATGTTAACAGATGCTTTTAATTCCCTTCTCAATAATGAATCCTTTCGCTCTGAGACATTAATAGCTATAATTACAATGATTCCCAAACCTCAGTCAGATGAAACATCTTGTGCTAATTAAAGGCCTATATCTTTACTTAATCTCGACATAAAGGTACTAGCGAAAGTTCTAGCAACCCACTTAAATAATATCATAGGTTCTTTAAGAAACAAAGATCAAGGAGCCTTTATTCCATTACGCCAAGCTACAGATAACATACGCAGGACTACTCTATTGATTCAAGCAGCCAAAACACGACGAATACCCATGTATCTTCTATCTCTAGATATCAAAAAAAGCATTCGATACAGTGTCATGGCCATACCTAGATTTTATATATATATATATATCTATATATATAGATATATATAGATATATAAAATATATGAGGCAATTGAAATACTGCAGAGCCAAAAAGACCATCTAGAAGCCGCTTGATAATTGTTGTTGCTCCTTCGCCCTCCGCTATCAAGCCGAGGAGGGGAATGGCGCCATGTGCCGTCCCCGGTGTCCCTTTATGCGGTCTGTGGCGCAGGGCTGTGACGTGCCACCATGATTACGTGACACTTACATCCAGCAGATCGTGGCCGCCACGTGATGCATGACGTGACATGTCCGGCCGTCAAACCACGGCTAGGAAGTGACTCAGGGCCACTTAATGTTCCCTGGATGTAAACATCTGGAAATCCAGGACAGCGGCCATGATGGCAAAAGGATGGCGTGGAGCACCAGAACACCGCACCAACTCCTGCCGCAAGAAACTTGCAGCATGACCACCTGGCCATAGCCAGCACATATCCCAGATGCAAATGTCCGGAACTGGTGGAGGCGGCCTGTTGGGCCTTAAACTGCTGACACATAATACCTCACGGCATGGAGTAAACCATGCCTCGAGGAAAAGGAAGAGCCGCCATGTCCATTAGGGCACGACGACCCCCCTGTGTCGGGTAGGGATGTGGTAAGCAAATAATTGTGGAAAGTCCCCTGAAAAGAAAAGACAAAAGAGAAAAGGGAAAAGAGGGAAAAACATTACTTGACTTATAACATGGGGAATGCTTTCTGCTGTACAAATGATTTTTAGGATCCTAATATACATAATTTCCTCCTATAGACCATCTTGATCCAAAGATGCTTAAATTGCAGAGAAAAAACAACAGTAAATGTGATTATAGTTAAATAAACAGAAAACCCTAAATGTGTGAATCTCATATTCAAAAATCATAAAGGAACAAAGACATGAAAGGATACCTACAAAAAAAGAAGAGAAAAAAAATTCCTATAATGGAATATATCAGAAAAAACATGTCCGGGGCTATAAAATAACGGATTTGCATTGGTCCAGTACATTATTTCATGTTTTATGCCTTAATTCTAAAAGTGGGGGGGGGGGCTTTACATTATTTCATGTTTTAATCAGTCTTTCCTGAACTGAAGCCGTCCAGGAAGGCTCTGAAACTCTCAACTTCATTTAAGCCAGAGGGAGTTGTGGCCTTTAGATGCCTGATCCAGTACATTTCGCGCTGGAGCAGGACCTTGTTCCAGTCGCCCCCTCTAATGGGTATATGTAGCCTATCCAGAACAGAAAAATAGATTTTGGGTAATCTATAATTATGCTGTCTAGCAACGTGTCCAAAGGTAGATATAGGTTGCCTAAATGCATGCTATGCATGTGGTTTTCCACTTGTTTACCGAGCTCTTGCCGGGTTTTGCCCACATAGAAGGCACCACACTGACACTGACAAGTTTTGCAAGGGTCCTTCCTTGAATTCCCTTTGTATTCGCTCTGTGTTAACATATTTCCAATTGATCCTGCCTTTTTGTATGTAATCTGTGGTTTCTATGTCACAAGTCCTCCCAAAATGGGGTCCTCAGTAAGAAGAATCATTTCGAAGCACTGATCCATTCTAACTGAGTCATGTTCATTAGAAAATCTCATGATGATTCTAGTTGTTTTGTCTTCCTGTAAGAGAAGTCCGGCTAACAGACGTGCACCTGCGCATTAGCACGGGCGCACCAGTGTAAAGAAGGACTTGTATTTGCGCATGCACGGGCGTGCACACGGGTGCACTCTTATGCGCGTGCGCGCACTTGGGTGTCTTGACCCGGCTTCACTTGAACCTTCTCATTGACCTCTGCCTGCCTACCTGATCCCGGCTTGTGTTTGACTCTGCTACTGTCTGATGCTCCTGTACCTCGCTGCCCATCTGTGTACCGAACCGGGCATGTGTCCCGTCTCTGCCTCTGCCTCTCATCTCGGTACCTGCTCTGTCCGGCTGTTAATGAGCTCCTGGCTTACATCCCGGCTACGCCTCCATTTGCTAACCCAGTGATACGGAGCTCAGATTCTCAGAGCCTGCCCAGCGCTCTTCAGCCAACTGGTTCCTGCCAAGGACCGGCCAGCACCATCCACTACAATGGCCCTCGTGCCACTCTGTGTCAGTCACTCCCTGTTATCACTATCAGGGGTGTCAGACAGGAGGTGCAAGAGAAGCCCTCTCTCCAGCTTGATCTCCGCCAGGTACGTGACAGTACCACTCAGCCTGATGTCGGAGATCAAGAGAGGGGCTTCACCTCTTGAGTCGCTATGCTCGCAACTTACGTCCCATACCCTGGCAGTCTGCACCCTGCAAAAGAGCTACCAGCAGCTAGAGAATCGCATTCAACTCATGGGTCCTACTTGGGCAACTCCTGCACCTGATACCGCACCTGGCTGCTCCTCATCTGAACAGACTTTTTTCTTATGTCTAGAAACTATGCCACCACCTGAACCTCGATTTCCTGTACCAGAGCGATTCACTGGTGACCTGCACAAATTCCGTGCATTTAGGAACTCTTGCGAGCTCTACTTTGCCCTACAGCCAAGAACCTTCTCACTGGAGACCACCAAGGTGGGGTTTGCCATATCCCTACTTCTCGGAGACTCACAATCTTGGGCTCATCAGCTGTGGGAACAGAACAGCGCAATCTTGGACTCCCTCTCTTTATTCTTTAATGCAATGGCGCAGCTCTACGACGATCCCCACCATCAACCCATCGATCGATCCCCATCATGAAGTCAACCCTTCATGCCTTACGCCAGGGTCACCGACCCGTTGAGGACTATGTGACAGAATTACGCCTGTGTGCCGCTGATACGGGCTGGAATGATGCAGACTTACGGCATCAGTTTCGCCTTGGCCTGTCCGAAGACCTTAAGGATGAGCTTGCTCGTGTAGGGGTCCCCAGTTCCCTTGAAAATCTTGTTAATCTTGCCATCCAGCTTGATCGGAGGTTCAGAGAAAGGAGGGCAGAGAAGGCTGGCATCTCTATCCCTCCAACGAATCGGCAAACACGTCCCATGCAACTCAGACTTTTACGTTCACCACTTTCTAGTGAGGAAAAGTTGCAACGTCGACAGAAGGATTTGTGTCTTCACTTGAACCTTCCCCTTGACCTCTGCCTGCCTACCTGATCCCGGCTTGTGTTTGACTCTGCTACTGCCTGATGCTCCTGTACCTCACTGCCTGTCTGTGTACTGAACCCGGCCTGTGTCCCGTCTCTGCCTCTCGTCTTGGTACCTGCTCTGTCCGACTGTTTGTGACCTCCTGGCTTACGTCCCGTCTACGCCTCCATTTGCTGACCCAGCAATACGGAGCCCCGATCCTCAGAGCCTGCCCAGCGTTTTTTCAGCCAACTGGTTCCTGCCAAGGACTGGCCAGCACCATCCACTACATCGGCCCTCGTGCCACTCTGTGTCCGTCACTCCCTGTCATCACTCACAGGGGTGTCGAACAGGAGGTGCAAGAGAAGCCCTCTCTCCAGCCCAATCTCCACCAGGTACATGACACTTCCTTACTTTTCCTTTAGGTTTTAAAGACAAGATCTCATCTAGTGGTGTTTTTTACACGATTAAATGCATTTTTAAGGCTGATTTAGTGTATCCCCTAGTTAACAATCTGAAGCCCTCTCAAGAGAAGCCCTCTCTCCAGCCCGATCTCCACCAGGTACATGACACTTCCTTACTTTTCCTTTAGGTTTTAAAGACAAGATCTCATCTAGTGGTGTTTTTTACACAATTAAATGCATTTTTAAGGCTGATTTAGTGTATCCCCTAGTTAACAATCTGGTGGTAAGTTCATCGGATTCTCTCTGGAAATCCTCATTGGTACTGCAATTTCTTTTAATGCATAGGAACTGACTAAACGGAATAGATTTCATCAAGGAATCAGGGTCAAAGCTATCCGCATGCAGCAGAGTGTTGCCGGTGGTTTCTTTCCTGTATAGCTTACTTGTAACTCCACCATTTGAATCTTTTAGGATACTAATGTCCAGGAAATTGGCCTTGTTAGAATCATGTGACATGGTGAAAAGAAGATAAGAATTGTCTGAGTCTTATGAATCAGAACATTTTTAAAGTTCAATTTCTGGAAAATCCGAAATAATAAGAATATCATCTATGTATCTCTGCCACATTAAGATGTGGCGAGTATACATAGATGATGCTTCTCCAGACAAAAAATCTTTCTCCCACTTGCCCAGGTACAGATTGGCATATTTTGTGCCTTAAAATAAAGTCCAACATTTGAAGAATTTCCATTCCGTAGTTGCTCTGAGAACCCGTCCAATGACTGCAATGCCAAGATCATGCGGAATACTGTTATACAGTGCTTTCACATAAACTGTGACTAATATTGATGAGTCTGGGACCACCAGATTGTCTAAAATTTGAAGTAAATGGATTTATCCCTTGTGTATGAGGGTAAATCCATAACATGCGGTCTGAGATGTTAATCGATTATCTGGCCTATTCCTTCTGAAATACAGCCATTTCTGGAAATTATAGAGCTTCCGGGAGGATCATAAAGATCCTTATGCACCTTCGGTAGAGCATAAAGAGTGGGCAGGCAGGGATACCTCGTTCAAATATAATACCATGTATCTCTTGTGATGACTCAAGAGACTCATCTACAAGTGAAAAAAATTCCTAATTGAATTTGTTCACTAGGGACGGGGAAATTTTTCTATAACATTTGGTATTATTAAGTATATTCTGACACATATTTTCATAGTCACTATTGTCCATAAGGACAATGTTACCCCCTTTATCTGATGCTTTAATTGTTATTTCCATATTGTTTTTTAGAGCCTTAAGTGCATGTCTATGTTCCAAATTTAAATTGTGATTGATAGTGTGCTCTCTCAGTTCCTCAATTTCTTTTGTGGTTTGTCTTACAAACAAAGCTATAGCTGGATTCTGATTAAGAGGGGGAAATCTATGTGATTTTTCTCTTAAATGTCTTAATTGTATTGCCCTCAACTTCTTCCTCACTCTCATCACTGTCTAGATCTTCCTCTCAGAGTCCATCTAGGGATTCACTCTCTTGTAGCAGCAGATTTAGGTCCCTTAAGGCTCTAAAAGTCTATACACCAAACAAATCACTAAGGAGCCAGAAATAGCTCAGAATTTTAAAGCAGCCGATTTTAAACAGTAACTTCCTGGCAAAAAGATTAATATCTTAGATTGTCTCAAAGCTATCCATACTACTGTCTGGACAGAATGACAGGTCTTATGGTAATACATCCTGTTCCGCTGATGTCAGAGTGTGAGAGGATAGATTGATAACATTCAATCTTCCTTCTGGATGGTTTGCGTCAGCAGGGTACCATCGACAATTGTGTCAGAGGTGACGAGGTTACCAGGGGTGTATTGCTTTTGTCTAAAAAATTGTCCAATTGGGTTTGTTGTATTCTTCGGAGAACCCCAGTATCTTTTCTGTTACCTTTTCCTCGATTGGAGAAGGAACCTCTACTGTTTCTATTTGGTGCACCTCTCACCGTATTGAACCCACCACCTCTTCCACTACGTGATGGCTCCATCCGTTGTAAGTCTGTTGTCCGTTTTTTATTTTTCTGTTGAATTTCTCCTTCCATTTCATGTTGTTTAGGAAAAGGACCCTTTCTTTTTCCAAAGAGCCGACCTGTGTGTGATGAGACTGAGGAAGAGGAATTAGAGGGTGTGTCAGATGAATAATCATTGGTTTTATACACATTATCCTGATTAGATGTTTTGTAATTCTTTTTCTTAAATTTTTGGTCTTGGTTCCATTTATAGGCCCAACCCTCCCCAAATGTATTTTTGTCCCTCCAATATTTTTTCTCTTCTTTAATTAGAATGGATTTACCAAAAGCTTCTAAATGCCCTTTGAGTCTCTTTTCCAAAATAGCATATTCTTCATGATTTTTCAGTGGAGTAAGTCGGGCATATAGTGAACCAATTTCTATATCCATTATTTCCAGTTGTTGTCGATATTCATTTTGTAACAACAACATTACATTTTTTGAGCAATCTTTTAGTTTCATTTCCCAATTGTTTTTAAGATCTTTAGTGATATTGTCCAAAATAGGAAATATCTGGATCCTCAAACCAATGGGGTTTATGTCTTCCCTAATATATCTCTCTAATGATTGAATATGCCAGTGCAAGGCCGACTTCTTTTCAAGAACCTTAGTAAGACTGAGGAAAAGAGGACAGGTCTGAAGTAACCTGTTCTTTCCCCTGGTGATTTTTCTGGACGTTGGCCATTAGTTCCTCCCATTCTCCCCCCTGCAGATCCCCCATGTTCCAAGTAAACCGTTATAAAAAGGCAAAAATTAGACCCTTAAATTTTGTTCAGTTGAAAAACAGACAACCTAAACCAAGAAACACACTTCTCCCTAAGAAAAAAATATAGGGAGAAAAAAGTATGTACCTAAACAAAAAAACACACAAAAAGGGTCCACATCCAATAACAAGAGTCAAAAAGCGAGGTTGGGTGTATTATCCACCCTTTATGTTCAAAAAGTTTAGAATGATGTGATGTGATTGGACATGTAATTGCCATCATCCCATAAAGTATATGAAAATATGCAATGTCTTTTAATATTTGTACAGTGTATACAATATGTTGAAATTTAATGTTTAAAATAAATGAATTTTATTAAAAAATATAAAACCTTTTTTCATTGCCTTAAAAATCCCCAAATAGAGGTTTTTCAAATTTTTGTCAGGATTGACTAGGAGAGGAGGCATATCGTTTTTTCTACTTACTAGTAATGAACAATATGGTTCCTGTTCCCTGACAGCACAGGGATTTGTGTGTTTACACACACAAATCTCCGTGCTGGCGCTCGTGCATGCGATCGCGCGTGGCCAGCGGTGATCATGCCTGCCAGCCACGCGCATTGGGTCTCCCGCCGTGCATGCACACGCACCCTCTGCAGGCCGCTAAAGAAATGGACGTACCCATAAGGGATTTTGCCCAGGGGAGCCATTCTGCTGCAGTCGGGAATCGGTTAACCTTTTCAATACTGGCCACTTTTACCCCCTTCCTGCCCAGGCAATTTTCAGCTTTCAGCGCTGTCACACTTTAAATGACAAATGCGTGGTCATGCAACACTGTATGCATATGACATTTTTATCTTTTTTTTTTTTTTTACACAAATAGAGCTTTCTTTCAGTGGTGTTTTTATAATTTTTTGCTAAATAAACAGAAAAAAATGACCAAAAATGTAAAAATTTTTTTTTTTTCTTTGTTTCTATTATAACATTTTGCAAATAAATAATCTTTCTTCTTAATCTTAGATTTCGGCCAAATGTATACTGCTACATTTCTTTGGTGAAAATAACCCAAATCAGTGTATATTATTTAATCTATAGCAAAGTTTAGACTCCAAAAATATATGGCACTGTATATACTGTATATCTGAAAATCGATCAATCCTGATGTAGTAATGGCCTATCTCATTTCTTGAGGCCTGAAATTGCCAGCACAGTACAGTTATCATGAAAATGATCCATGTTTAGACAGCCCAAGTTATTCAGTAAAATTGATTGCTCTTTATTACTTTTTTCTCATACATCTATAGATTTGTCATTTTATTGGCCGAAGTTGTATAGACACAGGCTGATCCCCTGTCTCTCTGGAGGTCTTGCAGCACAAAGGGTTCTTAGCCTGCCGCCATCCGTGTGCCATTGCACATGACACAATTATATATACCACAGCATACTTCAGCATACGCTAGGAAATTAAACAATATTGTGCCTTTATTGCCTGTACTGTTTTACTGTACTAATATTCATTTGTTCACACCATTAGATGTGATTGACAAGGATTTAAACTCGCCTATGAAAAAGGACAAAAGTCCGAAACATGTCTGCGTTTTCCTAGATTCATCACACATGATAAGTCTGTAACCCCCTTGTATATGCATTTTGTACATTTAGCCATTGGTTTTTGTCAACATTGTATGCTTTTGACATTCCCAAACTGTAATCCAATTATTATATCTTTTTTCACTATGTTTTATGTATAATTTTGAATAAATGCTTCACATTGCATAAACCTTTGTCTGTGTCTATCAACTTAAAACATCCCCCAGGGGTACTGGCCGTGTTATGCACACTAGGCCTTCTTTTCTCTTTAATCTATAATTGGGATGTGATAGACCAGCTCTATATACACACCGCCATCTCATGCCCATCATTTTTCTTTTCAAGGTATTCAGTAAGAGGCATAAAGAGTTTTTAAAAGTTGTGACAAAAAAATGACAACTTCAACAAAGATTAAGAAATTACATTTTTTATTTTTTTTCACAATTGTTAATTTTTTTTAGATACTGTCACCAGTGCAGTACAGCGTCAACATATAACTGTTTTGGTAATAATCAGGGACACTGACTGGGGATAGTATGTAAAAAAAACAATCGCTCTGTGTGTTTCAGTGAAGAGAATAAAAAAGGAAGGGGGAAATCCCATATGGTTCTGCACACACCGAATAGACAGAGAGCTAAGCCTACCCTAAAGAAGAATGAAGAGGGGCTGCACAGAAACCAGCAACTGTTGAGAAAATTAATACTTTAATGAGAGGTATGTAATGATCAGTGTAATGTATACAGTCTATAAGGTAGAGTGCAGCTGTCAGTGTGTGCAAGGCAATGTTTTCAAGGATCAGAAGTATGTAATGCACAGACATACCTCTCAACCTTAGTACTTGAGAAAAAGGGACACTTTAGAGCAGGGGTAATGAATTAAAATTCACGTAGGTCTGATGATCAATAACATGTTCTTGCAGCAGAAGTCTGCAATGACTAAGATCATTCACATCACAGCCCCTACATATCAAAATCCCACCTTTACATGACGGTTTGCCCTTCGTAAAATTGTCCTTGGCCACCCTTCACATCACACCCCCCTTCACTTAACAGCATTGTCCTCAGCACCCCTTCATTTACAGAAGTGTCCCCAACCCCCCTTAACATTAACACCCCTCCCCCCACAGCAGTGTCCTCTTCTCCCCCTTCACAACAGCCCTCACAGAAGTATCCTCTGCTCCTTATTTACGTCACCTCTCCCACAGTTGTGTCCTCTGCCCCTCCATTCACATCACCCCTCCACACCCTCCTTCACATCACCTCCCCACAGCGGTGTCCTCTGCCCCCCTTCACGTCATCCCACCACAGCCATGCCCTCTGACCCCTTTCACATCACCCCCCCATCACTGGTGTCCTCTGCCCCATTTCACATTACCCCCCACAGCCATGTCCTCTGCCTCCTCTTCACATAACTCCCCCACAGTGGTGTCCTCTGCCCCCTTTCACATCACCTCCCACAAATGATTAGATGATGAAAGTCAGCAAAGCCTCACCTTATGCACTAAGGACTGGAGAAAATTCCCTTGCAAAGTGGGTAGTCCATTTGCCTTTACAAAATCAACCTGTGTATATGGGAATACTCTTCTATGAGTTTGACCTTTTAGTAGTGGAAGTAACATTTTCCAGAATATGCAGTGAATATTTCAGTAGAACAGGGAAATAAAATGGTAATAAACATTATTGACAAAACTGAATGCAAACCTGGGGTTTATATTTAAATTGAAACTAGGATCTTCAAACACAAACATTGCTGGCTGGTAGGATTTTATTATACAAGAGTCTACACAATAAAATCTGCTTTCCTGCCTGCCAACAATGACGTTACTAATAAATGTACACTGGGCCAGGCATATGTAGCTCAGTGTACCTTGTCAACTTAAACACAAGAGAGGGAAGTGCAACCTAGCACAATAAAACTTTAAATAGATTACCATAAACCAACAATTGTACACTCACATGATCCAGATGTAAAACTACATCCATGAATCACCACAGGGAGCTGTATTGTGTCTACAACAAGCTTCATTACAAGTGATCCATCCAAGTGCAGCAGAGTCTCCTGTGTGTGATGTTGCCACAAAGCCATCCCAAAAGGATGGCCAGAGGAGCGGATGTAGGTACTGTCAGCTACTTAGAGGGGTTCTGTTTGACAGTTGCCAGGACCGAATGAGGAAGACCAGCTCTGATGTGACCTGTGGTATGGAGGAGCGACATACAGGTTGCCTAGGTCATATGACATGTGGCTGTAAGTAATTGACAGTGGGTCTCTCCTGCATCCACTCCTCTGACCATCCTGTCGGCACGGCTGTGTGGCAACAACACATACAGGTCAAAATGCAATATTCTCCTTGCACACATTTCTATAAAATGGCTATTTGATATAGCTGGGTGCTGTAATGACCACAGGCTGGGAACCATAGACAATCTAAGTGAAGGAATGTCACCAGCACACCAAGAATTCCTCAAAATGGGTCCAAAGCTTAATTTTCATGGTCACATTGTAAACACCAGGCAATGTGATGAAGGGGCCCTGCTTGGCTTTGACACGTTGCCTTGTGTTTACCATGTGATCAGGAAAATAAATCTTTGGACCCATTTTGAGGAATCCTTGGGATGTTGGTGACATTTACCTACTAACATCACATACAGAAGACTCTGCTGTGCTTAGATGGATTGCTTGTAGTGAATCTTGTTGTAGAAACAATACAGCTCTCAAATGATTTATGGATGCAGTTTTACATCGGGATTACGTGAGTGTAACATTTTAGCTTTTTGGTATTAAAAGTTTTATTGCGGTAGGTTGCGCTCCCTCTCTTGTGTTTTTGTACAGATGCTTATAAGACCTTGTCCAAGTATTTCTTCAGGATACAGCTCCTGTTGCTGGTGTGTGTGATTTAATCAAGCTGGATACACCTGCTGGTGGCGCAAGTGAGAATTTTTTGGTCTCTTTACATTGTCAGCTTGCTATTGATGACAGGATAAATTAACTCCTGTGCAAATAGAAATCAAAAGGAAGAACTCCGGACAGCCGCACACCGGGAAAATAAAATCCAAAGGGTTTATTTAAAAGCAAAAAGACACCACAATCCAAACACGGCAAAAAGGGGGGTACAGAGCTGATGCATTTCGCACTGTATTTCAGTGCTTACTCATAGCTGATATACTCTCAAATGGACATCAAATATATATGGTTACAACGTATAGGTCACATAATTTTTTTTTTAACAAGAAAGTAGGTCACATAATTACATGATCGAATAAAGCTGTGGCGAACAAGCAGAGTCTGGTGTTGATTGGATTTCAAGATGTGCAGCTGAAATGGACCATGAGACCGAGTATAACCAATTATAGGCATTTATACGCAATTTATAACGTCCCAGCCAAGCGCGGCTGCTTTTATTAACTTTCACATAGACTGACACCGGACAAATCATTTTGGATAGGCTTTGATAAGAGGTCGTTCAGTACTTTAGGCAACGGTGTACTAAATGTGACATTTTCCATCCCTCATCAAGTGCATGCTCAGCTGCTACTGATATATGCCTATGTCGGCCGACATTTCATTGTATCAATATAGGCTATCCCCTACCGTATTTAATCTATATATCAGTGTGTGGCTTTGAATTTCTTTGCCCCATGTACATATAGATACCCATTGACATGTTGCTCTGGTCTTGGAAAAACAATTTTTTACATATCCCGTGCTCAACTCCGGTACGTTGACTTGGGCACAGGAATCTACTGCATTTACTGTGCAATACCTTGACTATGACACTGTTGATTAGGTTACGATCACCGTACATGGGGAAACACACGGTGTACAAACCCTTGATCTGCATTAAGATTAAACCACACATTCCTATATCGGTTGTGTTCCAACCCTGTTTGGTTCTGTTTTTGTTTCCTTTTGCTTACTTTTTCTTAAACATTCAGATTTATAGATAAATATTGGTAATGGCTGATTTCCGTCTGTAAGGATAAACTAGGCTGTCTTCCCCTCCTCCTTTCTACCAGTTTTTCCAGCGTCTGCGATATCTCTAAATCTCAGTGCCCCATACACACATCGATATCGGTCAAAATTCCCATTTCAAATGTGATGGCCGATACCTCCTGATAGAGTCAAAATCTTTTACTTTAACTAGTTCTCAAAGTGATGAATCCCAGTTACTGACCGTATGTCCTCTACACACACAAAGTAACCAATAAAGGCTAAACATCGGCTTCATTTGTGTGTAGTAAGCAGGATTCTGCAACAAACCAATTATTAAGACACAGCGGTCTGTGTCTTGTGCAGGTTACCAATAGAGCACAATTACATTAACAATGATGATAAGGCGATGTGGATACATCCTCCATAGGTTTTACAGCTGCCGATTCCATTCAGATTTAATGTTTTATTATTCAAAAGTTTTTTGCTGTTAGTGTGTTACCCAATTTGTTTATAATGGGATTGCTACAAGAAAAGATCATTATGTGTACATAATATAAACTGATGTATTGATTCACACAATGTAGCATAATTGTATTGATTTGACACTAATTCTTCAGAAAACACGGTCTTTTCCATTACACACCGTATACTGCCATTACTATGAATGTAACAGTTTGGCAAATATTTTTGGATTTCCACATGTGTTGCTCAATGGGCTTTATTCAAGGAATTTGGCTAATATATACATTTCACATGGAGGGCAGGCTATGCCCATAAATTTGGAGTCTTTCCAAAGGAAAAAAAGAGAAAAAAATAAAGAAAAGTAATAATAATAAGAAAAAGAAGATTTTTCTTCACTTCACTATACCTCAACTTTTTTTTTTTTTCCATAAAGTTTTTATTGAGTAGAAGTAACAAGGAACAATGTACCGAATACAGAAGAAAGTCAGAACATATCTGCATTTTAGACACGGCATAAAAAAAAGCATAAACCATAAGCCCGAAGATGTCTCCAGAGCACATGTGGACAGTTAGCGGGGAACAGTAGGGCCGAAGCCTTTATTGTCTCGATTTCAGTTCCGACTGCAAATTAACCTTGCTATATAACTGAAAGTTTCGGGTGCCTGAGGAAAGCCAATCATAGGATAGTGATGGGGAGACAAGGGGGGGAGGGAAAGGCGGCTAGAGCGAAGGGGGGGGGGGAGGGCACAAAGCAGTAAGAGGATGGGAGAGGGGAGGAGGAGGAGGGGGGCAAGGGGGAAAAAGGAAGGGATTATGAGGGGGGTTAGCGGGGGATGTACGGACAAGTAAGAGTAGAAAAAAGTATAAAGGGGGGGAGATGGAGGGGAGGTGGGGGGATGAAGAAGAGGGGGGTAGGGACATGGGCCAGGGGAGTGACCCCTCAGACGGGCCTCCGCAGGAGGAAGGGGGGCAAGCCACCCCTCTAAGGGAAATTCCTCTAATCAGGGGGGATGTGTTGTCTATACTCCGGGGTTGTTTTGAAGTGAGACCAGCATGCCCAAGTGGTCGAAAATTTCTCCAATCTCTCCTGTGAGATGTGGATCAGCTCTTCCATGTCACATATTTTTGAAATGGTCATAAACCATTCTTTAAGTGATGGCTTTTGGTTAGTACGCCAATGTTTGGGAATACATAGTCTGGCCGCGTTGACCATGTGCATAGCCAGGGATTTGTAATAGGCCTTTCTGGATAAAGATGTATGGTGTAGGAGAAACTGCGCTGGAGAAAAATCTAAAGTATAGGTGCTAATTGAGGAAATGAGTCTATGAACCTCCTTCCAGAATGGTTGGATATGTATGCAACTCCACCAGATGTGTAGCATGGTACCAACCTCTGCGTTACATCTCCAGCAAGTGTTGGGTATTGCTGGTGAGAACTTATGTAGGCGGGACGGGGTTCTGTACCATCTAGTCAGCACTTTATATCCGTTCTCCTGGATGGCGACGTTCAACGAGCCCCTGTGTGTGTATTCATGTACTCTAGACCATTCCAGAGATGTCAGGGGAACGGGCAGGTCCTTATTCCAAGAGACCTGAGATGGGGAGAGGGTCAAGTCATTGGGTTCTACAAGTAGGGCGTAAAGAAGGGAAATGAGATGTCGTTGAGGCGTCTTTCGGTGGCACAGGGTTTCAAATGGGGTGAGCTGTCTCGTCCATTTGTCTTGGGTAGTGTGTGTGGATAGGAAGTGGTACAGTTGTCTGTAGGTCCAGAAAGGGAAGGTCAGTGTGTTAGATAAGTTCTTGAGATACTCTATCGAGGCAAGTTTGCCCTCAACAAAGAACTGGGCGGCGAGTATGTCCTGGAAGGGCCACTCCTGTTTAAGGAAGTTTGGTGAAACACCCGGGGGGAAGTCTGGATTCCCTCTCAACGTAGTCATTGGGCCCGGGGTCGGCGCAAGGGTTTTACCCGTTGGAGATTTCCTCAATAGAGATAATGATGTGTAGATAAATGGGTGAGAGGCTAACGGTTGGGGCCATTGTTTTGAGAGTAGCCATGGAAGGAGATGTAGTGGAGTGGGCGAAAAGGCGTTTTCAATGGAAACCCAGACCTTTTCAAGGGAGTGTATGTTCCAGTCTGCGATCCTGGTAAGGTGGCAAGCAATATAGTATTTGTGTAAGTCTGGGAGAGCAATGCCCCCTTTGGATTTAGGCAGCGTGAGTCTAGTGTATTTAATTCTAGGAAGGGAGTCCTTCCAAAGGAAGGTAGAACAGGCCTTTCGATAGGATGAAAAGAAGCTTGAGGGGATGGCCATTGGAATGGATTGAATCAGGTACAATAATCGCGGTAAGATGATCATTTTAATCAGGGCGGCTCGTCCGAACCAGGAAACATTCAGAGCCGACCATTCCTTGAGGTGAGATTGGGCACTCAACAGGGCAGGGTAAAAGTTAAGAGCGTAAAGATCTGAGAGGCGGGGAGGAATCCGAATTCCGAGGTATGTGATGGCAGTTTTTTCCCAGTGGAAAGGGAAGGATTCTTGGCAGTGTGTAGCTTCTTGGGAGGGGAGGGTTATATTTAGAGCGTGAGATTTTGAATAATTAATCTTAAGATTCGAGATTGCACCAAAGGCTTCCAAGTCCTGCAGGAGGGACGGGAGTGAGGTGCGTGGGGATGTCAGTGAAAGCAAGATGTCATCCGCGAAAGCGGCAACTTTAAATTCCCTACCCTTGACCATAACCCCCTTAATATCCGAGTTTTCTCTAAGTTTGTTCAAAAGGGGTTCAAGAGTGAGGATGTAGATCAGAGGGTAGAGGGGGCACCCTTGGCGTGTGCCATTGCTAATGGGGAAGGCGTTTGACAGGTGGCCGTTGACTCTCACAGCTGCCGTGGGGCCGGAGTATAGTGCCATTATAGAAGAGAGCATGCGGTCTTCCAGGCCCAGGCTTGATAGTGCTGCCCGCATATAGTCCCAGGCCACTCTGTCAAACGCCTTCTCCGCATCGAGTGAAAGTATGAATCCCTGTGTGTTGGTGGAGGTGAGCCAGTGATGTAGATTGAGAGTTCGGGAGGTGTTGTCTCGGGCTTCCCTGCCCGGGACAAAACCCACCTGGTCATTGGAAATAAGGCCGGGAATCAGGGGCATCAATCTGTTGGCGAGTATCTTGGCATAAATTTTTATATCCACGTTAAGGAGTGAGATCGGCCTGTAGTTGGCTACCTGGAGGGGGTCTTTCCCTTCCTTAGGGATCACCGTGATATGTGCTTCCAGTAACCTATGTGGTCGATTTTGTGGGTTGGCTAGGGCTTTAAAGGTCCGCAGGAGGTTGGGGTTAAGGACATCCGAGAAGGATTTATAGTACTGGAGTGTAAACCCGTCAGGGCCAGGACTTTTACCCAATTTCATTTGCTTTAGTGCAGATTCTAATTCCAGGGATGATATTTGCCCTTCCATGGATTGTGCTTGTTGGGAGGAGATGGGTTTGGGGCTATATCGGGAAAGAAAATCTGCGATTAGCGTTTGGCGTGTCTCTCCGGACGTGCGGGGCGGGTGGCTGGGGTGAAGGTTGTAAAGCTTAGAATAAAAACTTTCAAACTCCTTTGCAATTTCCTCACTTTTGGCTAGCATGACACCTCTAGGGTCACGTATGGCATGTATGGTGGATGATGGTTTGGCAGATTGAACTGACCTCGCTAGGAGACGTCCACTCTTGTTGCCATGCTCATAAAATATCCTCTGGCCAAGAATGTAACGTCTCCGCGTGCGTTTACCCAGCTCGTCCGCTAGGAGTGTGCGGGTATGGATTAGTTCCTGTAGGGTGTTTTGTGCTTGTGTCTGTTTATGAGATAGTTCTAGCGCACGCAGCGACTTAAGAAGGGTATTGATTCGTTCCTGATGACGTTTCTTGGCCTGGGAGGTGAGGGTTAACAGCTCGCCCCGTATTACGCATTTATGCGCTTCCCAAAGGGAGATAGGGGACATGTCCGGGCTGGCATTCTCCTGGAAGTACAACCTAATGCGTGAACGAATCTGTTCCAGGGTGACTGGGTCCTTTAATAGAGCAGGGTTGAAGCGCCAGACTTTAGATCTAGGGTAGGATTCCGGGAAAGAAAGGGTAATTGTGATGGGGTGGTGATCTGAGAGGAACATTGGCTCAATGGAAGATTGGTATAGGGCGGGGAGGTCAGTCTGGGACAGGAAGAAGAAGTCAATTCTGGAGTATTTCTGGTGGGGGGGTGAAAAATAAGTATAGTCTTTGGTTGAGGGATAGAGGGTGCGCCAGGCGTCATGTAAAGTCAGAGTCTGGAGTTGGGACTTGATCTGGCGTAGGGCCTTGTAAGTAAGAGAGGACGTGCCCGTGGAAGTATCCAGCAGTGGGTTCAGGGGCACATTGAAGTCACCACCCAGGAGAACCAGTCCGCTCTGAAATGAGGACAGGAGTGCGCAGGTCTTGCGGAAAAAGGTAACTTGATGTTCATTGGGGCAGTAAATGTTGGCCAGGGTGACTGGTTTAGAGGCGTATGTACCTTTAATGAAGATAAATCTGCCTTCTGGATCCACTAGGGAATCGGTCAGGAGGAAGTTTGCATGTCTTGAGACCAGGATTGAGACGCCCTTTGATTTCGCGTCAGGATTAGTAGCATGGAAGGCAGAGCGGTACACGTGGTTAGAGAGCTTGGGGATAGCATCGGATCGAAAGTGAGTTTCCTGGAGGAAAATAAAATGGGCTTTTTGTCTGGTAAGAGAGGATAAGACCTGAGATCTCTTTTCAGGCACATTCAGGCCTTTCGCGTTAAGTGATATACATTTCAACGTCAGTGAGCTACTAGAAGTAGGATTGGTCTGCATTGTGGAAGGTTCAGGAGAGGGGAGGGATATGTACCCTGCTATCTCACGAGTACTATGTAGAGGCTGTAAGAGAGGGTCACTCCCCTAGGAGGGGAGGGTAGGTGGGGTGAGGGAAAGGAATAAGGTGGGCAGTGAGTGGGAGGGAGGGGAAGGTTAGAGAGGGAGGAAGGGGGGTCAGGGGGACGAAAGGGGGAGAGAGGAAGCAAAGAAGAGTAGTTGTGGGATCAAGAAAGGAAGTGAGGGGGGGGGGGCAAGTAATAGATACAGGGGGGGGAGAAGTACCAGAGGTGGGTGTAGCTTAGCTATCCACCTGGGAGGGTTGGGAGAAATTCCTGGTGTGTCAGCAAAGTCTCGGCGAGACCGCTGTGTGGGGGAAGTAAGGTGAACGGTGACCACAGCCTAACTGCGGACACGGGAGTCAAAAGGTGGTGAGGAAGGACCTCAACAAATATGAGGTCCATTGTAGCGTATTAGGGAGCCTACCGTAAATGTGAAGCAGTAGCAGAAAGCAACGTGGATAACATAACAGTCTAAGCAACATAACCTTGTAAGCTTAGGCCACTGGGCCTGAGTCAGTGTAAATAAACATTACAGAACCAATATACAACTCGGAAACAGTAAATGCAAAACGGACAAGGGTGAGAGCCACAACCTATGAGTAAACGAAGGTAGGATGTTGGTCTTCCAGGGGCCATCTAGGGGGCAATACTAAGGGAATAAAAAGGGGCTAAAGAGTATGGGGGAGGGGGGGAAGGGGTGGGGGGGGGAGCTGAAGGGGGAGGGGAGGGGGGAAGATGGAAGGAAAGGGGGGGGGGGGGGGTTGGAGCTTGAGGAGGCCCTTTGCGGGGGATTGGTATGAGGGGCACCCTGGCAGCAGCACTTGATTAGAGCGCCGTGAGTGGACCATGTGATATGGTGTGAGTCATGGGACATCAATTCAGGGTCTGCCTGGTATCTTGCAGGGTAGGAATTGCAATTTGGCAAAAAATCGTGTAAGGGTAAATAGATTCCTGAAATGCACACCCAAAATCAATAAAGAAAAGAAAAAAAAATAAATAAATAAATAAAATAAATAAATACATAAATACATAAATAAAAAGGAAGAAAAACATTGCCTGAGACGAGGTAGAGTTGGCATCGGGCAGTGGTGGTCCCGGAGAAGGCGAGCTTGAGGGATGAGGAGCTGATGCGGGTCCATCTGCCTAGCGACAAGGGAAAAGCAAATAAAAAGGAAAAAAAAAAAAAAAAGGGAAAAGAAAAAAAAAAGAAAAAAAAACCCCCACATGGGTATATTAGTACATGGAGGTGCCTTTCGGGGGAATTGTGCCAAAGTCAACCGGGTAGCATGAGTCAAAGTCAATCTCTGAACAGAGGCATCCGCTGGGTGTCCGTGGAGAGGCCTCAGCAGGCACAGGCAGGTTTACCTAGATTCAGGCAAGTATCGTAGTTCAGGAGAAACCGGTCAAGGACTAAAGGCAGCATGGGGGTGACCGGCGTGCGGGCGTGTATGTTTCAGTGAACCGTCGAAAGTAGGGTTGCAGGTTTCGACCCTGTTGGCGTATTTTCTGGCTGGTTCTATGGTCGGGCCACTGGCCGATCGTTGCATAGAGACAGTGTGGTCATGGTTGGGGATCGAACATGGCAGGGCCCAGGGAGGGAACTACACGTGTAGTCGTCCGGACATCACGAAGATCTGGGATGGTGCATGGTCGGTTGCCGGGGAGGCCACATAGCCGGGTGGGGGAACCGATGGATTCAAAAGAGGCCTAGTGGGTCTTTTTGGAGGAGCGTCCGGGGTCTCTGGTGCGGTAAAGAGTGGGAAGCTCAGGGTGTGAAGGGAAGGGTACTCACAGGTTGTAGATCACAGTCCGTGGCGCCATCGCTCAATCTTCCGACTCTTCTCGTCTCATGTGCGGAGGCGAGGGGCTGTGCTGGATACCTCAACTTTTTACTTCACTTTTGTTTACGTGTTCACACGCACACCTTTATGGGAAATACACTTTTTTTTAGCAATTCCTTTATTCACCTATTCATTTATTTATTTATTTTTATTTACTTAAAGTTAGGTTCATCCATACATATGATTGAACCATTGCGACTACACTTTACACACTGTTTAAAGTCAACTAATAGCAATACACCTGCATAATGCACATACTTTTCAGGACTCCACTATAGTCTTTGAGTTTTTTGAAGTAATTCAACGCACTCACCCATGCATTCTGGCTTATTCGCTCATTTATCTGCACTATCTGCACTATAGTTTTTGAGTTTTTTGAAGTAACTCAACGCACTCACCCATGCATTTTGGCTTATTTACTCATTTATTCACACAAGAAAGAATTGTGGTTAGTTTATTTACACAAAATAGAATTGTTTCACATGACACTTCAAATTTCCCTTTCTTTTCACTACAAGATTTTAATTTGCTTGTCTTTTTAATTGGTTATACTCGGTCTCATGGTCCATTTCAGCTGCACATCTTGAAATCCAATCAACACCAGACTCTGCTTGTTCGCCACAGCTTTATTCGATCATGTAATTATGTGACCTATACGTTGTAACCATATATATTTGATGTCCATTTGAGAGTATATCAGCTATGAGTAAGCACTGAAATACAGTGCGAACCGCGTCAGCTCTGTACACCCCTTTTTGCCGTGTTTGTATTGTGGTGTCTTTTTGCTTTTAAATAAACCCTTTGGATTTTATTTTTTTTTTTTGATTTCTTTTTTTTTTTCAATCTTTATTTGTAATTGTTTCTCCGAATACATCACCATAATCACATAATTTCATGACATCTTAAAATCATTTTTGACGTACTTTTTATCTTCCCCTTCCCTCCCCAGCCCCACCCCCCCACCTTGCTTGACTCTCTAAAAGGGTCCATGTCTTAATTCCTTCTTATAAGTAGAAAATCCCAACAAAAAGAATGTGAAAGGAAATCTTAACTCATAATCTCGGATACAAACCTCCAAGATTCTTTAAAGTTATCCCAGTCCGCCCACTTATCTTTCGATACTACCTCGGCCTCTCGCTCGATCCCTTCCGCGGTTTCTATTCTTTGAATCGCGTTGACGCGAAGAATCCAGTCCCGCAAAGTCGGGCCCGCAACTTCCCCCCACTTCTTCGGGACTAGACTCTTAGCCTCATTTAAGAGAATCGGGGTCAGGGATGTCTTGTATTGTTTCCATGGAATCTCAGTCCCGTGAAACAAGCACACCCATGGGTCTTCTATGATTACTTCCTTTGTAATTACCAAAATCAAATCCAGTACTCCTTTCCAGAACTTACTAATCACCGGGCAGTCCCATAAAATGTGTGCTAATGTGCCCCTTGATTTGCAGCCCCTCCAACAATTAGGGGAAGCTCCAGCCTGGAATTTGCTCAGGTTGTCGGGGGTTATATACCATCTTGCCAGGCTTTTGAAATTATTTTCCACTGTTTTAATGGGAAATACTGTACTATGGATTATTTTTAATATTTTCCCTATCCTATTTTTACCACACTGTGCCCCCAATTCTTCTTCCCATTTCTTGACGTATGGGGGTACGTCCAACGCCTCTTCGTTTATTAAGATTCTATAAATTCGGGAGACACTATGCCTCGCATCCCCCCGGATACAAAGTTTTTCCAACTGAGTGTACTTGTCCTCCCCGCGAAGCGGGCGGGGAAGACTTTCCACAAAGTGTTTTAGTTGGGCGTACCTCCATGCGTCAATAGACATTATTTCTGTGAGCAGGCTTAACTCTTGGAATGTGCATATTTCACCCATTTTGGTAATGTCTCTCAATTGTGCCCCTTCTATCTTAATCCAGTTCCCACCGACTTCGCTTCTTCCTGGTTCAAACATAGTGTTATTTTTTATATATATTAAAGTGGAATTAAATTTGAGTTTATTTTTTTTATAGTGACTATCCCAAATATCCAAAGTAACCCTAGTTATCTCATGTGCATATTTGTCAAGTGCCCTAAATCTAGGTGGGTTCCAAATGTCGTGTCTTAGATCCCTACTGCTTACTGTGTATTCTAACTTAATCCATCTTTTGTCCTTACCCCCTCCCACCCAGTCTATCACCCGTGATAGTGCAATTGCGCGAAAATATTTTTCAAAGTCGGGGACCGCTAATCCTCCCTGCTTTTTCTCCCGGCTAAGTGTACTGGCTGCAATACGCGATTTCTTGTTTGCCCAGATGAACCTTGAGATTATTTGATTTAAGGTTTTAAAAAACGTAGTGGGGATGGCTAAAGGGAGCATCTGAAATTTGTAATTAATCTTAGGAGTAACTATCATTTTTAATGCATTAATACGACCGATCCATGAGAGCGGTCGTAGGGACATTTTACGTAGTTCTATTCTTATATCATCTAATAGGGGGAGGAAGTTTATAAGATATGTTTTTTTTGTTGTTTCTGCCAGTCTAATCCCCAAGTATTTAATATTTTCTCTCCAGGGAAATTTGAATTCATTTGCTAATAGGTCTGCTTCATTTTTTTCAAATTAATATTTAATATTTCTGACTTTCCGAGGTTTATTTTTAGGTTTGAAATTCTACCAAAGGTTTTTAATACTGAGAGTAAGTTTGGAATAGTGATCCTAGGGTTGGAGATATAGAAAAGGACATCGTCGGCAAAGGCGGCAAGCTTGTGGACCTCGTCTCCCACCCTAATACCCGAGATGTCATTATTTTTACGGACCATTGAGAGAAGGGGCTCCAGTGCCAGGACGAACAATAGTGGCGACAACGGGCAGCCCTGACGCGTTCCATTACGCATGATGAACACCTCTGAGGGTACCCCGTTTACCTTAACAGAAGCCTGGGGCTGGATGTAAAGCATTCTGACCCATTGCAGCATCCTGGGACCGAATCCCATTACCTCCAAAGTTCCCATCATATGTCCCCAGTCTACCCTGTCAAACGCCTTTTCGGCATCTATAGACAGGAGTAGACTGGGGATCTTATCCCTCCTGGCCGCATGGAGCAACAATAGGGTCCGCACCCCATTGTCTTGACCCTCTCTCTCGGTGACGAACCCAACCTGGTCTGGGTGGACCAGGTGGCATATTTTGTCCTTCATTCTATTAGCTAACACCTTAGCATAGAGTTTGGTGTCAATATTTAATAAAGCTATCGGACGATAGCTGGAGCACAAGGTTCTATCTTTACCTTCTTTTAAGATTAGTGTGATTGATGCCCGCAGGGCCTCCCCTCCCATTGTACAGTCCGTGCCCAGATGGTTCCAGTACCGACACAACCTCGGAACCAGGATATCTTTATATTTCTTAAGGTATGCTAGTGTGAATCCATCTGGGCCCGGGCTCTTTCCACTCTGAGAGACCTGAAGGGCAGCAAAGATCTCCGCCTCAGTTATGGGGCTGTCCATGCTTAGACTGTCTGCCTCTGAAAGAGATGGAAGCGCGCTGTCCAAGAGGAAGTCCTTGCCTTCTGTTCCTACTTCAAGATTTTGCTTCCCCTCCTGCCTGACATCATACAGTCTTTCGTAGTACGTCTTAAATACCATTGCTAATTCTTTAGTTGAACTGACCATTTCCCCAGCCTCATTTTGTATTTTCTCAATGTAATTCACCTCTCTTTTTTTTTTAAGTGCCCGAGCTAAATTTTTTCCTGTCCTATTCCCCCACTGATATTTCTCTTTTGTTATTTTATAAAAATACTTTCTAGAGTCAACCTCCAAGACCGTTTTTAACTCTTCCCTTTTATTTATTAGCCTATGGAGAAGGTCCTGATTGAAAGTCGCGTTGTTTTTGTGATCCCTTTCGAGCCTCTGGATTTCATTTGTTAGTTCTATAATCTTTATATTTTTTTCTTTTTTTTTCCTCGTTCCGATGGAGATTAGGATCCCCCTTATGTACGACTTATGGGCCTCCCATAGCGTCCCGGGAGAAATACCCTCCGTGTCGTTTTTGGAAAAGAAGAATTCAATTTCCCTTTTAACTAAGTCCGCTGAGCCCGTATCCGATAACAAATCCTCATTGAGACGCCACGAAAAGGGCTGTCTGCGGCGTTCGGGGGTCCTAATCCTCATCGAGACCGGGGCATGGTCTGATAAGGTCATTATCTCTACTTGGGTTGAAACAACCCGATCCAATAGTCTATGGTCAATTAAGAAGTAGTCCAGGCGGGAATGAGTCCCATGCACAGGCAAAAAAAAGTATAATCTTTTTCTTTAGGGTGCATAGCGCGCCATCCGTCAATCAATTGGTTTTGAAGCATTTTACTCTTCAGTTTTTTCAGTTGTGTTGGGCTCGGCCTATATACCCGTGACGTACTGTCATAACTGGGGTCTAGGCAGATATTAAGATCTCCCGCAAGGACCACTTCACCCATTTTAAACCCCTGCACCCGACCCAAGACCTGCGTCAGAAAACTTATCGGATTTTTGTTTGGACCATAGATATTCATAAGCGTAAACATATTTTCCCCTATCCTCCCCCTCAAAAAAAGATACCGACCCTCCAAGTCCTCCAATCTATCTAGTAGTGTAAATTTTATATTTTTAGAGAATCCAATTGCCACCCCCTTTGATCCCCTTAACGGGGAATCACTATAGAACCAGTTTGGAAACTCTTGAGAAAATAGCTTAATATTCCCTCCGCGGACAAAAAGTGCATTTCTTGAAGAAATGCTATATCCGTGTGGTACCTCTGGAGTTCCCTCAAAATCTTATATCTCTTTGCCGGGGAATTTAATCCCTTCACATTATATGTTAGGAGCTTTATATCATTGCTTGCGATTTTTTTTATAGGAATAAGTCAATGGACCCTTTGCTTCTCTATCCGCTATACTCTCTGCAAGGTAACCCTCTCCTGTCCCTCCCCCCCCCTCCCCATCCTGGTCGTATTCTGACCCCATGAAAACCAAGGGACATCCTATCCGAGCCGCTCCCGTGTATGCCACCGAGCATCCTTCTAGGGCCCTCAGTTAACCTTACCCCAGGGTGTCGAATGGGACCCTCTGTTTTAACCTTAGGAACATTCGCTTGTAGGGAGAGTCTTGGAGCGGTGGTCGTTTGTTTTCATCTACATAAAAATCTCTGGACTTTGCTTTATCCCTCCACCAGCTCGGATATTCCCTGCACCAGCGATTTTTTTGCCTCAAGTAACCATCTCCTACAATTTGTGTTCATCTTGGAGCTATAAAATCCACCTCCACATCACTGAAAGCAATGGACAACACCATTTCATCCACACCTTCGGCTGAAGGTGGGTACAGCAGAACCCTCACGGCATCATGTAACAATCCCTTGAGACAATCCACACAGATGCTAATGACACAATCACCTGATGATGGTGTTGCACTTATACGCCACTTTAGAAGTTTGGAACATTTAATGGCTAAAGAGATCAGAGCCTATTGGGACATTAACTTCTTAACGAGTACATATCATTGGCGCACATACCTAGAGGATTAAGGATTAAGAAGTTCCCTTCCTCGGATTTATTTGATGAACATCATAAAAAGGAATGGACAGAGACACTGGACGCTTGCTCGTTTAAACTAATGAGCATCCTAGTTTCTTCGAAGAAAAAAGACATGGAGGTTTTGCAGTCTGACATCACTGCAATACAGAGGGATCTCGCTGCACTGCAAACGCATACAGACTTTGCAGATTTTGATGCACGGCTAAACAGTAAGCTAGACAAGCTGGAAAAATCTGTTATAGACGGTAAACGGGGAAAGATGATACGAGATAAAACGGATTATGAAACCAATAAGGTTTATGTTTGGAAGAGACCACCATTTTTTCAAACCAGATCACGCAAAAACAAATCCAAACAAGTCAGCTTCTCGGATCAGGAAAGTGACATTGGAGAAGACACACTGGTTTACAACATGTCAGACTCTTCACCAGATAGAGCATCTGCACCCATTCATATGGAGCAGGATGCATCAACTAATAGACGCAGCCCAGGAAACCCTCATGGACCCGGTCAAACCAAGAAGAAGAAATCGTCCATAAAAAAACGAGGAGAGGTGGCAAGAGACACCAACACTACAAAGCGTATATCCACCGCTCCTCCACCTCCCTTGCCCGTGGAAAATGAATGGGCAGTGCTGCCGAAGTGCCTGAAAAGCACTTTGGCAGTGTTTTTTTGGGGCTCATTTAACCCTTTCTTCGGCCACTAGCGGGGGTTAAAAGCGCCCACTAGCGGCCGAAAAGCGCGCTATAACAATGGTAAAGCGCCGCTAAAACTAGCCAGTGTGAAAGGGCTCTTAATGTTTACTGTGTGTTCCTGGTCCTTGCTAAAGAACATCATTTTTTAAATCAAGTTGTTATGGGTAACGTTATACTTTAAGTTCCACTTCAAAAATACATTTACTAAAATCAAAATTCACATAATTGTGAAAATGTTTTAATAGGAGCAATAGGATAAATAAATGTAGCACCCTCTAGTGTGTGCTAGAAGTTAGTACAGGGTGTGTTAGAATTTAGAGTAGGTAAAATATAGTTAGGCTCAGAGCTAAGTCTGAGCCACAGAATCTGGGTCAGAGTTTAGTAAAGCTCAGGGCTGGGTGACTCATCCTGGCAACTCTCTGGTGCCTCCCCCTGGTCTTGAATCGGTCGAGAATCTTCTAGAATTAGTGGGTGGAGGTTAGGGGGAGCTGCCTTAAATATTTATGGAGCCTCAGCCAATCCTCAGAGGTAGGCTGGCAGGGGGCTGAGATCACTCCCAAAATAGTCACGGTGGAAGATGGAAGTACAGTGCTGAGGAGGCTGTTGGTGACCCTCAGGGGTGCCCCCTGGTCTGGGGGGCTGTCCTGCCTTGGACCCGGGCTCGGGTGCTGGAAGGATCCTGCCATAACACATGGAAGGAAGCCCTTCCTGGAGGCACAGGAGCAAGAGAGGACAGAGTGAGTAGATCAGCACTGTTGAGGACCAACAAAGGGGGGGAGGCTGCCACATGTAGCCAGTCTCCCTGAAGACAGCGGTGTGCTTAAGTCTTTATTCCTTCCCTGAGAGATCTCCTGAGAGTCAGCCGGGGGTGCCGGTGAAGAGTCAGTTGGGTGGACTGGTGTGATAGTGAGCCTGGAGGACTAGAGAAAGGGGCAGCTGCAGCCAGGTGGGTTGGCAGTGTCTGAAGAGGCGGTACTGGGAGCAGTGGCCACAGAGGAGAAGTGACAAGCTGTTTCACTACATTTTTTGCTACACCACAAGGGACTATGAGTTCCTGCTTGTACAGGGCTATTGCTACAATCTGACTGGGAGCCTGTCAGATTACCGTATATACTCGAGTATAGGCCGTCCCGAGTATAAGCCGAGGCCCCTAATTCACCACAAAAAAATGGGGAAAAACGTATTGACCCGTGTATAAGCCGAGGGGGAAAATGCAGCAGCTACTGTAAGTGGAAAAGAGTCAGCAATGTCCATCTGCAGCTGTTTTTCCCCTGTACAGACCACCGTGTCCCCTGTACAGACCCCCGTGTCCCCTGTACAGCCTACCTGTGCCGATGTGCCGATCCGCCGGTTCTGGGTCCTCGGTCCTGTGTCCCTCCCTGTACGATCTGGCAGCCGATGCAGTCCCGCTCTGTCCCCCCGTGTAAGGCGCCATTCCAATAATACAAAAGCCGCGCCTCCTCGTCCGTGATAGGAGGAACACTTTTTTCCCAGCAGTCAGTGTGCAGTGTTCCCGCCTATCACGAACGTCCTCTCATCCTCGTCCATGAGATGAGAATGACAGGACGTCCGTGATAGGCGGAACACTGCACACTGACTTACTGCTGGGAAAATTAGTGTCCGCCTATCACGGACGGGCGGGAGGAGGAGGCGCGGCTTTTGAAAACTGCCGTCTGTCTGCATGACACGCTGTTCATGTAGGCAGATGGCGGTGACTCGAATATAAGCCAAGGGGGGGACTTTCAGCCCTAAAAAAAGGGTTGAAAATCTCGGCTTATATTCGAGTATATACGGTATTCTACAGTGATGCAGTTGGAGCAAGCAAGCAAGTGTGTGAAGGAGACTGTATATAGACTCTATATAGGAAGATGTCCCCAAAGTTTTGCTGAAGTCAAGCCATAACCTCCATTCCCTATCCAAGTTATTAACCCTCTAATAAATAAAAAACAAAGTCGCAAACTGTTCTCTGACTTTGGGTGCTTGTGAAAATTCAGTGTGCCTGGCTGTGCAAAAGTGTGGCATCCAAGTTCATCAGCAGTCCCTATGGGGGTGTTCTACATAAGGATTACTGGATATATACTGTAGTATATCTATCCATGTATACAGAAATATAAATCAGATTGTCATGCTCCTAGTTGGTTGGCCCACACCTTTATGCAAATATTTAGAGAGAGGAAATGTTGACAGATGATTCTCTGGCACTGATGCATGGAAGTGCTATTCTTAGATGGCTAGTAAAAACACAGAGGATGAAAAAAAAAAAGAGTTTGTGATAGACTTATTTATTTAAAAAAGTATTTGATCTTAATTTAAAGATCTTATATTTTTGATAGTTACATTCTGTCTACATAGCTCCTAACTGTCCCTGATTTCGAGGGACTGTCCCTCTGTCCCTCGTTCCCCCTCATTTGTCGCTCATTTTGGTCTGATCCATATAGTTGTATATAAAATGCACTTTTTATCTTTCAAAAAGTGTTTCCCAGTGCTAAACCTTTCATCCAAATTCTAAATTGGTGCATTTGTCAGTTTTAAAAGCCAATATAAAGGAATAGTTGTGGATTTAATTCAACTTTTGTTTTGGTTAATTCTCCTTTAACCACTACGCGCCCGCGCTATAGCCGAAAGACGGCTGCAGCGCGGACGCTCCCTGCCGGGAGGACGTCCCTGGACGTCCTCCTGTTTACTTCCCTAATGCGCGCTCCTGAGAGCGCGCATCGGGGAAGTTCTGTGCCGGCCGTGTCCGTCGGACACAGCCGGTCACAGATCGCTGTAAACGGCCAATCACAGCGGCCGTTTACAGCGAGATCTGGCTGTCCAATGAGAGATGATCTCATATGTTTGCATATGCAAACATATGAGATCATCTGTCAGCGCCGCTCTGCCTCCTCACACAGACAGCGTGTGAGGAGGGAGAGAGGAACGGCGCCGGCGCCATAAGTAAAAAAAAAAAAAAAGGAATTAAGTCATCTGTCCCGCTGCCACCATCAGTACCACCTGTCCCCAGAGTACCATCCGTGCCACCTGTCCCCAGTACCACATGTCCCCAGTAACACCTGTCCCCAGAGTGCCATCCGTGCCATCTGCCAATGCCACCTGTCCCCAGTGCCACATCAGTGCCACGTCAGTGCCATCTGTCCCCAGTGCCACATCAGTGCCACGTCAGTGCCATCTGTCATCAGTGCCACATCAGTGCCATCTGTCATCAGTGCCACGTCAGTGCCATCTGTCATCAGTGCCACGTCAGTGCCACGTGTCATCAGTGCCATCTGTCAGTGCCATATCAATGCCACGTGTCATCAGTGCCACGTCAGTGCCATCTGTCAAAAGTGCCACCTGTCAGTGTCACGTGCCATCTGTTATCAGTGGCACGTGTCATCAATGCCACGTATCAGTGCCATCTGTCATCAGTGTCACGTGTCATCAGTGCCACGTATCGGTGCCATCTGTCATCAGTGCCACGTATTAGTGCCATCTCTCATCAGTGCCACGTATTAGTGCCACATGATATCAGTGCCACGTATAAGTTCCATCTGTCAGCAGTGCCACATATTAGTGCCATCTGTCAGTGTCACGTGTCATCAGTGCCCCTGTATTAGTGCCATCTGTCATCAGTGTCACGTGTCATCAGTGCCCCGTATTAGTGTCATCAGTGTCACGTGTCATCAGTGCCACCTGTCATCAGTGCCACGTCAGTGTCACATGTCATTGTCCTGGTGCTCCAGGGCCTTCAAAAGTGTAATAGGTAGTCAACAAGTTAGATGTGTAATTTATGCTCATAGAACACGTGATGGCGCTCCCTGCATGTTGGGCCTCTCTAAGTGGCCAGGCTGTGGAAAAGTCCCACACATGTGGTATCATAATACTCAGGAGGAGTAGCAGAATTTATTTGGGGGTGTCATTTGTGGTATACACATGCCATGTGAGAGAAATAACCTATTACAATGACAATTTTGTGGAAAAAAATAAAATATAAAAAAAAAAAATAATTCATTTTGCAAAGAATTGTGGGGGAAAAAAATGACAACATCAAAAACCTCACCATGCCTCTTACTAAATACCTTGGAATGTCTACTTTCAAAAAAGGGGTCATTTGGGGGGTGTTTGTACTTTCCTGGCTTGTTCGGGTCACAAGAAATGAGATAGGCCCTCAGTACATCAGATGTGATCAATTTTGTATAATTCGCACCACAGTTTGTAGAGTCTGTAACTTTCACAAAGACCAAATAATATCCACTAATTTGGGTTATTTTTACCAAAGATATGTGGCAGTATAAATTGTGGCCAAAATTTATGAAGAAAAATTAATAATTTGCTAAATTTTATCACAGAAACAAAGAAAAATGCGTTTTTTTTTTTTTAAAAAATTTTCGGTCTTTTTTCATTTATAGCGCAAAAAAAAAAAAACCCAGAGGTGATCAAATACCACCAAAAGAAAGCTCTATTTGTGGGGAAAAAAGGACAAAAAATTTGGGTTCAGTGTTGCATGACTGAGTAATTGTCATTCAAAGTGTGAGAGCACCGAAAGCTGAAAATTGGTCTGGGCAGGAAGGGTGTTTAAGTGCCCAGTAAGCAAGTGGTTAAGAGGGTGTGGTAGGGGGCGTGTCCTATGCCTACATACGTTTACTAGTAGGTGTCCCTCATTCCCATCTCAAAATGTTGGGAGGTATGTGTCTATGTAAATATTTGATCTAAAACTTGAAAGTAATAATTTTGCAGTATTATTGGTTAGATACTGGAGTTGATTTACTAAAACTGGATAGTGCAAAATCTGGTGCAGCTCTGCGTAGAAACCAATCAGATTCCAGGATTTTCTGTCAAAGTTTAATTGAACAAGCTGAAGTTAGAATCTGACTGGTTACAATGCACAGCTGCACCAGATTTTGCACTCTCCAGTTTTAGTAAATCAATCCCACTGTATGCATACATTTTTACATTACGTATCATCATCATGAAAAAGAATACAAAAAATGGATGTCTATTGCCTAGAATTTTCAATTACACTGTTCCATTAAGCAGGTCATGTTTTTCATTTTGGGCATGGCTCTGCTGCTGTCCACTAATCTTCCTTCCAAAGTCCATCCTGGAATACATTGCCATGGCTGCCAGAACAGTTTAAAATCAGGAAGAACAATGTGAGAAACCAATCACACAGGCTAACTAGGTTCACCGGGAAGCAGAGACAAGATGGTGCCATCTACTCCTTGGTGAACCTAGCCTGTGTTGGATCATCTTGCCAGACTATACAGCACTGATCCCTGTATCCGAGGACCGGCTCTCTCCTTCATCACCTCCTGGGAAACTGCAACACACAGAATCTGGGGATGCAGAATGTAATCACACCCCACATACAGTTGCAGACACAACACCTGAGCCTTCACTGTCCCAGATAATAGAAGTCATACATAAATGTCAGGCATCACTCACACAGTAAATCACAGTATGTATAGACATTTCACTGCCTAAACATGAATGCAGATCTCAGAACCGCCAAATAAAACATAACACACTATAGATAAACTATGTTACTTAGAGAGCCTCTTGTGACGAATATATGCCTCCTGGGGTTTCCTGAGGGTGCATTGTTAAGAAATGCTAACACTCTTATTGAAAACCTGCTTAAAGTACAATCACACTTTTGCAGTCACATTTGAGAAAACCACATTTGAGAAAACACATAGTAATGTGTTTGTTGTGTGTTCCCATCCACACAACATACTTAAAAGAATGAAAGAATAAAAACATATATTTTTACCTTTTGAATGTTTCTTGGGATAATGTGTCATGGCAGACTGTAAATACTTCTGAACAAAGTCAGAGTGTACCTGTTCCAAAAAAATATTCAAAAACAGAATCACTGAGTTGGAAAGAGGATCACCCCCCTCCTAAAAATGACTTGTGAACTGAATCAAGTGTAGCTAATTACCTTCCCAATGACACACAAAACCATTATTTTGATTAGCTCAGCATGTAAAGAGCTTTCCTGGAGCATTTTAGTCCCTGGTAGCGCAACTGAAGAAAGCAATCAATTAAGGGTGGCAAGGAACTGTCAAAAGATTTCTAGGATAAAGTTGTGGACAGGCACAAGCCAGGACATGGATACAAAAAAATTCAAAGGCTTTATTAATGTCTTGAAGCACAGTGCTCTATTATTAAGCCATGGAAGTTATTTGGTACAACACAGACCCTCCCTGGATCAGAACTTCACTTTAAACTGGATGGAAGAGCCAGGAGGAGACTAGTCAGAGAGGCTATCAAGAGGCTTACAGCAACTCTGAAGCAGTTGCAGGAATTTAGGACAAAGGCTGATCATTGTGTGCATGTGACAACAATATCACAAATTCTCCACAAACGTGGCTTGTATGGGAGGGTTGCAAGAAAAAAGCCACTCTTCAAGAAAGGCCACATGCAGTCATGATTAAGCTTTGCCAGAACGCACCTTGAAGATTCTGAGGCCACATGGAAAAAGGTGTTATGGTCAGATGAGACTAAAACTGGATGGTGACGAGGCCAAATAATTCAAATAACACCATTCATACAGTAAAGCATGGAGGTGTTAATATCATGTTATGGGGGGGGGGGAGGTTCTCTGCAGGAGGGACTAGAGCACTTGTCAGGATAGAAGGAAAAAAGGATGGGACAAACAACTGTCAAATTCTTGAGGAAAAGCTGCTACCCTCTGCCAGAAAGTTGTCAATGGATAGAAGGTTTACCTTCCAACATGACAATGACCCAAAGCACACAGCAAAAATTACCACACAGTGCTTGAAGGAGAAAAAGGTGAATGTCCTTGTATGTACAAAAAGTTAGCCACTGCCCCCACCTATAACTGACCTTTGCAGCAAGGAACATTGGAGGGCAACATATGTAAAAAAAAAAAAAAAGCCAAGAAAAAATCTGAGGAAAATTCCAAACTCTACACAGTTTGCTTTAAAAATAGGGGTTTAGTCTGCACACATTTGCAAACAAATGCATAAGCTACTGGCCCTGTGAAGGCACCCTGTTACTTGTAGTCCCTACCTCTTAACTTTAAAGAGCTCCACAGTGGAAGCACATGCATTCTGATGGATAGATAGAGGGCAGATGGGCTTGGGGGAGCCCACCCCTCCTAAATTACAGGGGCACATTGAACACCCAGCATATAGCACTATGGCCGCAAAGGCGTCAATGCGTTGTCTGACCAATATGTCAACAGTACAAAAAGTTAGCCATTGCCCTCACCTATAACTGGTCTTTGTAGCAAGAAGCATTGGAGGGCAACCATGTCCTTGCATGGCCTAGCCAGAGCCCAGACTTAAATTTGATGGTGACCGTTTGTGGACTTCAGTCTTCAAGTCATTCCACAGATTTTCAATGGGGTTTAACTGAACTTGAGCAGTTCTGCAAAGAAGAGTGGGCAAATATTGCAAAGTCTAGATGTGCAAAGTTAGTTGAGCTATATTGCAACAGGCTAAAGGCTGTAATTAAGGAAAAAGGTGGTTCAACAAAATACTGACACAAGGGGGTGATTTATTTGATTTAGTTTTAGTCTTAGGACTAAAATGGCATTTTAGTTTTAGTCCTATTTTAATCTTCTGCAAGTGTTTTAGTCGTTTGTTATGATGAATTTATCATTATGAGGGATTCCCACCATCCCTGTGCTGTGCTGACTTCCTGGGCTTTTAACTTTTAGGTTTGTTAAATTTTCGTAACAATTACGAATGTTCGTTATGATGAATTTATCATTATGAGGGGTCCCCACCATCCCTTGCTGAGTTCCCAGGTCTGTACTATTTCGTATGAAATTCGTAAGCATAGAAATTCCCATAGGGTTCCCACCATCCCTGTGCTGAGTTCCCAGGTCTGTACACCCGCTGTGCCCATTATGAGGGGTTCCCACCATCCCTGTGCTGAGTTCCCAGGTCTGTACACCCGCTGTGCCCATTATGAGGGGTTCCCACCATCCCTGTGCTGTGCTGACTTCCTCTGAACAAAACACCAGTCACAATTCTGTTAATTTGGATCCGAAATTCGTTAACGAAATTTCGTATAAAATTTGTAAGCATAGAAATTGCCCATAGGGTTCCCACCATCCCTGTGCTGACTTCCTGGGGTTTTAACTTTTAGGTTTGTTAACTTTTCGTAACAATTACCAATTTTCATTATGATGAATTTATCATTATGAGGGGTTCCCACCATCCCTGTGCTGTGCTGACTTCCTGGGTTTTTAACTTTTAGGTTCGGTAACTTTTCGTAACAATTCCGAATGTTACGTTATGAATTTGGATCCAAAATTAGTAAACAAAATTTCGTATTTGTATTACGGATACGTACGAATGTACGAATTTCCAAAAATTCGTACAAATTTTCGTTTCGTACAAAAAACTAATCGCACATGTCTAGTTTTTAGTCGAGTAAATCTCCAGTAAGTTTTAGTCGACTAAAACTCCTTTAAAGCGGGGCTCCACTGCCCCTAAAGTTTTTTTTTTTTAAAAAGCCCTTAATAAAGAGTATATTTTGGCATTTAATAACTCACCAGTCCGGGTTGTAGGAGTTGTGCCTTTCGATTTTTCTAGTAAAACCTGACTTTATAAAGAAGCTGTTGCGGTTCTCCATCTTGGCTGTGGGCAAGTGAAATCTCCAGGAGTTCTCTTCCTGGATTTCACTGACGCCCATTCATTCTATTCTCGTGCATGCGCCGTCAGCTCCTGTTGCCATCACAACGATGGCGGCGTCGTCAAAAGTCCCGCGATCTCGGGCCAGGCAGCCGCACTGACTCCTGGGAGCTATGACACAAGCTCCCAGGAGACAGTGCGGGCTAGGGGATATTACGTAATAGCTGTAATATCCTCGCCCATATCCGAGGGACCAAGAACTAGGAAGCATGGGATGCCAAGAAGAAGAACAACTAAAGGTAAGTTAAAAAAAAAAAAAAAAAAAAAACTGCCGTTTCGGATCGAGGAAGGCGAGTACTTTTTTTTTTTATAGGTTTTAAAAATGAGTGGCGCTCCGCTTTAAGTCGATTAAAGCTCATTTTAGTTGTCTAAAATCTAATGGGTGTAGTTAAATTGTAATGCATTCTTTAAGCATTTCTCTACCATTTCCATACTCATTATATACTACTGCTGGAGTGAAAAATCGAATATGTTGTTGTTATTAATGGTTAGGTTTGAACATGCACTACAGACACAGATTTAGTCGTTATATAATGTTTTTATTTAAGTAAAACCGTTTTGTCAAGAATATTGCTGTTTTGACAAAAGGTGAACGTAAAAATACAAAAAAAAACACCAAAAAATAAGAACTCTTTGCGTGACTGTCATGCCAACAGTAAAGCATCCTGAGACCATTCATGCGTGTGGTTTGGCTGTTTCTCAGACAAGGGAGTGGTGGGCCCACTCACAGTTTTGCCTAAAAACACAGCCATGAATAAATGGTACAAAATCATCCTCAGGCTCCGAGAACAACTTCTCCTAACTATCCAAGAACAGTTTGGTGATGAACAACAATGCCCTTTCCAGCGTGATGGATCTCCTTACCATAAGGCAAAAGTGATAACTAAGTGGTTTGTGGAAGTGGGAACAAAATATGGAAATTTTGGGTCCATGGCCAGGAAACTACCCAGACCTTAATCCCATTGAGAACTTGTGGTGGTCATAGTCAATCTGACCTCAAGAGGCTGGTGAGTGAACCAAAAAAAAACCCATACATTCTGACAAGCTGCAGGTATTGTTTATGCAAGAATGGACAGTGCCAGATCAGTCAGGAATCAGGATGTGGCACAGAAGTGGATTGACAATGACAACATTAATTGCAACTCAAGTCAACACTGCAAACATTGACTCTTTGCATAAACTTAATGTAACTGTCAATAAAAGCATTTGACACTTATGGAATGCATTACCAGATACAATGATCTGACACAAATGTCAGATCATATATACCAGATACACCTGACACAAAAAGATCTAAAAACACTGAAACGGCACTGGCAGACTTTGTCAAAATTAATATTGGTGTCATTTTGGCTATAGCTGTACATGTACATGGCCAAGTACAGCACACACAGACAGCAGAACACTGCACAGGCACTGTTACTGCCAGTCTGGCACAGGCACAGCATAATAAACCAGTACTTGAGGGTAATGCTTACTTATACAATAAAAATAAGTTTACTGTCAGTTTATTATTTCAACAGTTCTCATTTTCAGATACATTCAAAGAAAACGTGCACAGTCTACAATAATGCCATTAGTGTGTGGATTTACTGGATTGTAACAGTCACCACTTTTTATCAACTCCTCCCTCTTTCTCTCTCTCTCTCTCGCAGCATTTGCAATGACAATAATAGAGGTAAATATCACACTAAAAGACTACTAGGGTAGGACCCCAGCGTAAGGTAAAGCTCAAAGGCTGCCCTTTTTGACCGTCCATTACTGATCTATTTTTCTTTTTCATTAGTGTGATATTTACCTACTGTATATTGTCAAATTTGTCAATGCTAAGAGAGAGAGTAATAGTTGATAAAAAGTGGTTGTTGTTGTTGTTGTTCCACAAACTAAAGGCATTTGTAGCCTGAGCCCCAGCCTGTGAATTTTTCCTATGATTTTAATTGACAATTAAAACTGTTGAACTATAGTTACATAGTTAGTAAGGTTGAATAAAGACACCAGTCCATCCAGTTCAACCTGTGTGAGTATCTACAATTGTCCCTATCCCTGTACATTGCACACTCACATCGGTCCCTACCCTCAAGGAGCCCTCAATCCAAGGTCCCCATTCATATACTAGGGCCAATTTTGAACAGAAGCCAATTAACCTACCAGCATGTCTTTGGACTATTGATTCTTCCTATCACAATAAGTACAACCCACAAGTATTAGGTATGCTTCTTATGTTAGAAATAGAAATACCTAAATAATAAAACACTTCTATTTGTTTCTATTCATTTTAAGGAAAGCACTTTGTGCCAAGATGACCCTTGCTCTATTCTGCCGGCCTCTAGAGAGGTCACATGTAACACTGAATACCCTCTCTTCAAAGGCTTGAGAAGCTGGCATAGCCAGCAGGTCTAATGCAAAAGGTTTTAGCTGTCACTCTTTGACAGCCAAAAAGCTGTTGCGGTGTCCTCACTGATGGCAACTTGGTGCAAAAGCTCTTTCTTATATTTTCTGATCTGCTGTTCTATGCTGTTTGGGGAAATCCTCTGCCTGGGTCTTCTGTAGCATTTAGAACGAAACTGAAAGACTGGCTGCTTAGATGTGGATGTCGGTGTCGGTGCTTCTTCCACTTCCTGCAATAGTTCTTCCACCACATCATCTTCTTCAGACAATTCCTCATGTTGTATGTGTGGCAATTTGGATTTTCTTGCGGCATACTCCTCTGCCTTTTTAAGCAGTTCCTGAATATTCTCATCCGCCACATCAAAAAGGGTTTCACAAACGATAGGGTTGACAAAACAAGCAGCTGCTACAAGTGGAGAGAACATTTTGTCATTTGGATCTAAGAATGAAGCAGAACGCTGGTTCACACTCCCTTTTATTTTCTGTGCACTTGTGGCAAGGTGTCATGTACCTGGTCCTGAAGCCGAAATGCTGAGAGGGCTCTCCTTGGGGCTGAGTGCTTGGTGTCCCTGAAGGTGGAAACAGGGAACACAAATCACAGAGATGCAGTGCCAGCTGTGCCACAGATGGGAGATGCAGGTGTAAAGATCTCCTTGTAGGTGGATACTAGATGAGGTGAGCAGTAGGATCCAGTGGAGCTGATGAGTGTACAGACTGCACACAGCAGGAAACAGGTTGCAGTGGAGATTGCAGCAAGCTGGAGAAACAGGTAAGCACTGCAGGTATGTACAGCAGGCTGGGTACTGCGGGTAGGCACCAGATCAGATCAAAGCAGACGGGGTGAAGCAGGAAGCGTAGTCAGGGATGGATGCCAAGGTTGGTAAGCAGACAGAACAGAATAACAGAGACTTGTCATACACAGGACAGAAGACAAGAGCAGATCCATGGGCAATCCAAGGTCAGAGCTGGGAGAGTGACAAGAGGTATCCAAGGGTAGGCTGGGTAATAAACAGGAGATTAGAAGCATAAGCACACACAGGAGCAGGAAGCTGAAGACCTGTCAGCAATGTCCATGTGCTGCAGTCACTCTTTTAAAGACCATAGGGAGCTAGGATCTGACAAGCATTGTGTGCGCCAGCATGCACACGTCTTCACCATGGTGAACGTGCATTCGCAAAATACGTGTGCGGGTGCGGCCATATTGGAAATTGCCCCCTGTTCCAAGCCTGTGGGCAACTCTCCTAAGGTTAGTCTCCTGACACAAGGTCTTGGTAGCTAGTGTTCCGTTTAAAGTCCTCAAGATGGCTGAGCAGGTCAAAGAGGGCAGGGACAGCAAGGGACATGGACATGGGGTCACTCTGGAGGGTTTTAGTATGTTCTGCAAAAGGCAGCAGTAGGTCATGCAATGATGTGAGCTTTTGCCATTCACTAGGGAGCAAGCTGTCCCATCCCATGTTGTTTGCAATTTGGCAGACCGACTCTTTCAGTTTGAGGAGTCTTGAGATCATATTAAATGTACTTGACCAGCGTGTGAGGCAGTCATTTAAAAGAATAAGGCCACAATGCTCCAATAGCTTCTGTGTTGAAATTGAAGACTATTCACTATTGATCTTGCTTTATCCAATATTCTCTTCACACTTGCCTCCTTCTGCACCATGTGGACCACAAGTTGCAAGGTATGCACCAAACATGGTGTCCGGCCCATGTCGATCTTTTGGTATCTAACAAGTGGAACACACAGCCAAATAAGCATAAAGTATAGAAAAGGTTTCTGTTCCCTTCTATTATTTTAGCACTTATGGGAATACTTTTACAGTACACAAAACTACAAATAAAGTGGAAAAATAACAAATGTGCACCCGTAGAGTAGAGCAGATAGCGCCCCCATATCAATAATCTCATATCCATGTGATAATTGACTGGTGTCAACCATGTCATCATGTAAAAGACTAATTAAAATGGCTCACCGCAGATCATCAATTTCAGTCTCAGCCTCAGAGTCACTTTTCGTCATGGGGGAGTTCTCACACTACGGTAGAGCTGGGTCGTTCTGCTGCTGCTGTGGTTTGTTTAAATGCTGCCACCATATTGCTCCTGTTGTCTGTTATCACTGTAAGGATCTTTCTCTTTGGTATGTCCCACTCTTGCAAGCATTTGTCCACACATGATCCCCGAGACACACAGAGAGTCCGAGCTCCGAAAAGGGGCCACCCACACACAGTGCAGTGTGTGGGTGGGCTACTTGTTCAAGGGCCAACAATATGTGTTCAGGTTTATGTTGTTCAACACAATAGTAGCATGCACTTATGGCAAGGAATGAAGCTGAGAGTCCTTTTTTGGTCCACAAATCAGTGCAAATAGATACTCTGCGACCAGCAGCCAGTCTCATTTTGATTTTTTGTTTTTCATCTTCATACTGTTTGTTCCAAAGAAAACTAAAATAAGCAATCTGATTGACAGTCAGCTTCCTATCTACTGTCTCCATCTTGCTAACAAAGTCCCCATCTTCAGTCATTCTGACTGGTAATCCGTTGTTCCCAATCCATCTTGCTATGGCCTCCTCCCTGGCATGTTGTTCCTTAGAGTCAATTTTGTATTCTGAAGCACCTAAAAGAGCAGTGCAAATAGTTTGCTGTGGTTGTGCACTGCCGCTGGCTTGACTTGGCCCATCATTTGAGGTTTTTTGTATCTGCGGGGTTGAATTAGGGGGAAAAAATAGGATTTTTGTACTCACCGTAAAATCCTTTTCTCTGATGTTCATTGACGGACACAGCACTTTAATCTTGACCTTAGGGATGTCCCCAAGCAGTGTCAAAACGAGAGGTGGAAACACAGAGAAAATAAACTCCACCCACCACCAAACAAACTCCCCATTAGAGGAGTCACAACTTCAGACGGCCGCCTGCAAAACCTTGCCGCCAAAGCATGCAATCTGAAGATGCGTACACATCGACCTTTATGCCAGAAAGCCCAGGAAGCACCAATCGCCCCGGTAGAACGCACCCTGACGGGAAAGGTAGGCGCTCGCCCCCTTATGGCATAAGCCTGAACCACAATCTGTCGGATCCACCAAGAAATGGTGGTCGATGAGACCGCCAGGCTCTTCCTCGGACCATCCCCGAGACACACAGAGAGTCCGACCTCCGAAAAGGGGCCACAGCAGGCAGATACACCCGCAGGGCCCGAACCACATTCAACTAATGTAAAACGACCTCCTTGGGATACAACGGCCAAGGGCATAAAGGTGGAAGCACAATGTCCTTGTTTAAATGGATGGTTCAAACAACCTTTGGAAGATAAGAGAGCTGCGGACGCAGCACCATCTTATCCTCATGTAGATAAAGAGACTTGCATGACAAGGCCGCCAACTCAGAAACCCGTCCTTCAGATGTAATAGCCCCTAGAAAGACTACTTTATGAGAGAGCGTCCATAAAGGGATCTCCCTAATGTTTTCAAACGGTGGTTTCTGAAGCACCTAAAGCACCAGATTCAGATTCCACAGGGGCATCGGTGGGCGTACCGGAGGGGCCACATGCCGAACCGCCTGAACAAACGTACTTACCAATGAGTGAATCGCCAATGGCCACTGAAAAAAGACAGCCAAAGCTGATATCTGCCCCTTAATGGTACTTAATGCAAGCTTCTGATCCATTCTTTGATGCAGAAAACAGCAGGATCTTGGAAACCAAATAAGAAAGTGGCTGCCACTCCATCTCCCACACCAGGAGATGTAGGCCTTCCAAGTATGATGATAAATCTTCCAGGAAGAAGACTTTCGCACCCTTAGCATAGTGGTAATCACTGAACCTGACAGCCCTCGGTCCCTCAGCACCTGGCTTTCAGCCTGAGAGGGGGAAAGGCATAAATTAGCCGATAATGCCCCCATGGGGCCACCAATGCATCTGATGCGTCCGCCCAGGGATCCCTTGACCTGGCCACAAACCTTCCGGTTGATCCGAAAGGCCAGGAGATCCACATCCGGCATGCCCCACCTTAGGCAAATGAGCCGAAACACTTCCGGATGCAGTGTGACCATTCCCCCTGGTCCAGCAACTGACCACTAATTAGTCCACCTGACAGTTTTCTAGGCCCTGGAATGTACCCGGCTGACAGAGACGGCACGCGCCAACCCCCCCCCCCCCAGTAGGATGTGGGAGACCTCCAGCACCGCCGCTGAGCTCTTTGTCCCTCCATGATGATTGACATATGCCATTGCCGTGGAGTTGTCCAGCTGGATCCTGACCGGACGACCCTGCAGCCTCTGCAACCATGTGGAGAGGCACCACCTGATTGCCCGCAGCTCCCACACATTGCTCGACAGGCGGAATCCTTCCTGCTCCCAACAACCCTAGGCCGACTGGATGTCAAAAATTCTCCCCCAGCCAGTCAGGCTGGCGTCCATCGTGATCACCGTCCAGCGAAGAGGAAGGAACAATTTCCTGAACCAAAGGGCCGGGGACCTCAGCCACCAGAGAAACAAAGCCCTGGCTAGCTGGCTCACCTGGATTTGATAATCCAGGGATGTCGGAGACTTGTCCCATTTGGACAGGATCTCTTTCTACAAGACCCAAGTGTGGAATTGAGCATACGGTACCGCCTCGAAAGTGGCTACCATGAGGCCTAGACCTCGCATGCAGAAACACACCCCGGATTGGAGAGCTTCAGCTTGCTTGAAGGAAGAAAGACTCTTGCCTTTGGGGAAGCACTCCAACCCCAAGTTTCCCCCGGGTAACATTTTTAATAATGTCATCCAGCGAGGCGCCAAACAGCCTCCCACCTTGAAAGGGCAACTCCGCCAGTGCTTTCTTAGATGTCTGGGCCGCAGACCAACACTTGAGACAAATCAGGTGACGCAGCACACAGGCTCTAGAAAGCAAAGGGACCGTATCCCGGGCCGCATCACAGATAGACCAGTTGGTGCACGACCTTAAGTATACCAGTTCCACACACACTGGGGAAACCTGTTCCTTCCCCAACTCGCGGTGCAACAACTTAGCCCATTCAGTGGTGTTTGTGACACCAGAGCCATGGCTAATACTGTAGACATGGCCCGGGCAACCGCCTCTGCCTTTCTGTTGGCAGGGTCCTTGAAAAAGGGGGAACCCTTCCACCGGAATCGTGGTCACCTTATCTGACCTAGGTTCTAGGGGGGCCAGCGTTGATACATGTCCCCTGGGGCAGGACCCAGGTCCCCAAAAACTTTTTATGACAATACCATGCATATAAGCCTTTAAAAATTGCATGTTCTGGTGCGAACCGAATGGGGGGGGGGGGGGGGTGTTCGGCTCATCAGTACTGGACAGTAATGGCTCAGCTGGCTCCACACTGTTCCTGAAGTTGGTGTTCTGACGCTCCAAATTGCTGTAGATCAGTCCAAGCAATTTGTTGAAACTGAAAAGAATATATACACAGAGAAGAGGTAAGATTGTATAGATGAGGAAGGAGGATAAAGGTGGCTATGGAATAGGAGTAGAAGGAAGTGGGGTGAGGAATGGAGGTAGGATGAGGGGGATAGGGATGTGGGGGGGGGGGAGGGATGTAGGGTGAGGGAGGGATGGAGGAATGGGGAGAAGGTAGAACTTTCACATAATTACTCACCTGCTCACTGACATACAATCACATACTGCACATAGATCATTATAGACAATCCAGAACTGGCCTCTCTCCTCCCTACTTGTAATTATAGGGTGGACCCAGTACTTTGACGTGTCAGCATCCTCCTCCTCCTGGCTTTTTGCTTTTGTATCAGGACTGCTGCAGTAGCACTAGCTACTGCTGCCATAACCAATGGCAAAGAATGATGAAACATGCTCAAAAACTACAAAAACACACAATACTCCTCGCTCCATGCTCCACTCTCCATGCTCCTAACTACACACTACACAAAAACCAGGAAGAGAACAGGAAGTTATTACACCTATTTTTACATCAGCATACATAGCGGGTTCTATTGGCCAGACATAAAATCGCAACAGTAACCAATCCCCTCCTAATTCACAACCAATTCGCACTTAATTTGCTTTAGATTAAATTTGTGCTAAATTTGCAATGCAGCAGTGTGAATCAAGCCTTAATCCCTCCAAATTCTTATAATAGGATACAGAATGAGTACCCTTTATGTTGTAGACATCTGAGAGTGGGGGTTGTTGAGTAAATTTAGTCAACCACACTCAGCAGGGCTGAAATCATGCAGTCCACAAAAATGCTGTGCAATTTCAGCCCACAAGAGGACTTGAGTGCATTTCTTGCAGATCAACAGATATTTTGCTGTGCTTTCAGAAATAAAGCCTGGGGAATTGTGCATGTATTGCAGAGATGTACTGCATATTATTTTGCCTTGACATACACTTTAATAAATTTGTCCTGAACTAATTGGTAAATTCCTCTTATGTCCAGCAGATGGAGCAGTAATCATACATTCTCCCTTTCAGATGAAAACTAAAAGCTTCAAATGTTCATAAAAAAACATTAAGGCTAAATCTGTGTACCTGAAAGCAGATTTGCAGTTACAAATGTAACTGTGGTGTCAATAGTTAGACATTTTGAGCATTTGGAATTATTTTTTTTTATATTTCAGTAGGGGTTTCCATTAAATTTGAAAGCATAATGTTAGATAAAAATGGATAGACAATGTAAGAAAGCATAGGTCATGCTTCTAAATGTAATTTTTCTCAAAATTGTGTGTGTAGCGGTGACACTTTTGACAAAGGTGTCCGCTAAGAGAGGGCCGGACGGAATGAGAAAAAGGAATATAGGGAGGGCCGGACATGACTGTGTGTCTAGTGACACACAAAAGGGAATACAGAAGGGAGGGGTTAACAGGGGCAGCCAATAGAAAGCAAGGGGAGCGGCATTAGAAAAAGGGGGCGTGGCCGAGCGGGACCATTCGTCGTTCGGAATCCACAGGAGGAGGCAGTTTTTTACACTGCTCCTCTGCAACACTCTCAAGATGGCGGACCGCGACCTCGTGGAGAGGCTGAGGGCCGCGGCAGCGGCGAACGGAGCGGAGTGGCTACAGGACCAGGTAGCCTCAATTCTAGCCAGCGTGTCAGCGCAGGACGGAGGAGGACAAATCGAGCGACCGGATGGACGTTCGGAGCGATCACGGGGCCGGGTGGCCAGGGCACCATCGGGGTACTCTCCGGGGGGGGTGGCAGGCCCATCCAGGTTAGCCAGAAGCCCCAGGGGGGACCAGTCACCACCACCAGCAAAAAGGGCCCAGATGGAGACCCCACTAGGCCCCAAGAAGAGCACACGGCGTGGGCGCAGTGCGGGGGGCGGGGCCTCAGGACTACAGGGACCTACATCACCAGCGCCACGGGGAAGGCCTGCACAGGATCCACCAGCCCCAGTTTTTCAGCACAGCCAGGGGGGTCAAGGGACAGAAAGGAGGTCGCAGCGAGCAGGAGCCGGGAAGAGGGGGCTAGGAGGAAGCACAGCAGCCCCTTCCGCAGCGGCGTCCTCCCCAGCAGCTCTGCACGAGTTGGGGGGGGGGGCGGTCAGCTCAAACAGCAACTACAGCCAGGATGGGGGGTAATACACCCCGGAGTAGTGCGTCATCAAAACCCTCAGCAGCTCTGCACGAGCCGAGGGGGGAGGACAGCAGGGTACACATGTCCGCTGGCACAGCACGACGGGCCGCAGGAAGGGCCAACGCAGCGGAGGGTAGGCGGACGCCACCAGGAGGAGAAGGGAGAATGACAGTGGGCAGGAGCAGTGCCGGGCCCGGCCTGTCTGCCCAGGACTCGGGGATCCAGGGTAGCGGGGTGGCGGGGGGTGCGTCCACATCGGGGGTGGTGAATGGAAGGAGCCGGGAATTGGCCAGGAGTCCCTCCCCGAGGGGAACAGCGTCTTTTTCCCAGCAGGAGGAGTTCAGCAGGTCGGAAGGGGAGCTGTCCGAAGAAGAGGAGGTGCCCAGCCGCCCACAAGCATCGGTGGATGTCAGGCCGGTAATCCCGGCGGAGGTGCCAAGACGGCCCGGTAAGTCCAGTAGTAATAGTTCTTTTACAACTGCTTTACAGAATTTGTTGGGAATTGTACCAGTGGGGGGGAGTGAATCAGGGCCTCCGGCTCCGCTGGTGGCAAGCCATGACCAACCGCGGGCTAGGAGTGAGTCTCCATTGGGGGGTCAGGTACAGGAGTTGCTGGAGGGCCTGAGGGCCCTGGTGGGGCGTTTTGAGAAGGCGGGGGGGATAGCGAACCCCCCAAGCGGGGCTTCGGTCACAACAGCTGGAGAGGCATCGACTGCGGTGGGAGCAGGAGTGCAGGTGAGTACGCCAGAGAAGAGCGGGGAGGAGCAAGTGGTAAGGGCCGACATTGTCCGGATGGCAGATGCAGCAAAATGTGAAGTCTACGTTTGCTTCGAGGGGCCACTGGGGGCCCATTTAAAACAGGAAGTGAGGGAAAAAATCTGGAAAGGTGAGTATGTGGAGATTTTTTCCCTGTTGCCATTGGAAAAATTCAATTTAGACAGGGTGAAACCGGATGACACCAAAAAAGCTGATGAGGAGAAGAGGCGGTATCGGCTAATCCCACGGACGTTTGCAAACTGGCTGCAGGCGTTCGCCATATTGGCCGGGGTAATTGGGGAGAAGAACCCCGAGCACTGCTCGGCGTTGTTCTGCTATATGGACGCTATAGGGGAGGCGTATAGGGTCTATGGAGGGACGGCTTGGCTGCGATATGACGAGCAGTTTAGACAACGCAGGGCGGTTCGCCCAGCGTTGAGATGGGACCATAAGGACATTAGCTTATGGATGAGATTGATGGCCTCGGCAAAGACGCCGGCACAGACATTTCACGGGGGGGCTGGGGGTAGCCACTCCTCGGGATCCCCAGCCGGAAAGAAATTTGGAATATGTTGGCAGTTCAACGAGGGAGCCTGCAAATTTGGAAACACGTGCAAGTTTAAGCACGAGTGTTCAGGTTGCGGGGGGGGGGGGACACTCTTTGTCGCGATGCTTCAAAAAAGGAAAGCGCGCCGGAGAGCCTGGCAATAAGAGGGACGACGCCGGTGATGTGGGTAAGAATGCAGCCTTTTCTAAATAGGTATCCCGACAGGGCGGCGGCGGGTTTGCTCAGTGCGGGGTTCAGGGAAGGTTTCAGGATTCCGTGCACATTGACGGAGATTCCTCCGGTGGCAAAGAATCTGAGGTCAGCATTGTTGCACCCAGAGGTTGTGTCGGAGAAGTTAGCCAAGGAGGTTGCGTTGGGAAGGATGGCGGGGCCGTACGTGGCCAAGCCGTTAAAGGACTTGGTAGTGTCACCGCTTGGGGTGGTTCCCAAGAAGGAACCCAACAAGTTTCGTTTAATACATCATTTATCGTTCCCAAAAGGGGGATCGGTAAATGATTTTATTGACCCAGAGGCATGCACGGTATCGTATACGTCATTCGATGCTGCGGTGCGGTGGGTACGGCGATATGGCCGAGGGGCACTGATGGCTAAGTCAGATGTGGAATCCGCATTTCGATTGCTGCCGGTGCACCCAGACAGTTTTCATTTGTTGGGTTGCAGTTGGCAAGACCAATTTTATGTAGATCGTTGTTTGCCCATGGGGTGTTCCATATCGTGCGCCATGTTTGAGGCGTTCAGTTCGTTTTTAGAGTGGGTAGTTAGGGATGTGACAGGCATTGATTCCATAATCCATTACTTGGATGACTTCCTCTGCGTGGGCCCTCCAGCTTCCAATGTGTGTGCGATACTGTTGTCCACGTTGCAGCACATTGCGGAGAACTTTCGGGTGCCGTTAGCACCTGACAAGACGGAGGGCCCGCGCACAGAACTGAGTTTTTTGGGGATAGTGATCGATTCCATGGCTATGGAATGCAGATTACCCGAAGAGAAGTTGAGGGATTTACAAAAGGAAATTAGGGAGATCCATGGGTGCAAGAAAGTGCAGTTGCGCACGCTACAATCCCTGTTGGGAAAGTTGAATTTTGCATGCAGGATCATTCCTATGGGGAGGATTTTTTGTAGACGATTGTCATCGGCCACGGCAGGGGTAAAAGCTCCCACACATTATATTAGGCTTCGGAGGGAGCACAGGGAGGATCTGGAGGTGTGGCATCGGTTTTTGCAGGAGTTTAATGGGAGGTCGGTTTGGATGTCGGGTCCAGTTAGCAATTTCGATGTCGAGCTGGTCACCGATGCGGCAGGATCCACAGGTTATGGAGCGTACTTCCAAGGGTGTTGGAGTGCGGAGCCATGGCCACGATCCTGGGTGGAGGCGGGGTTTACAAAGAATCTGGCACTATTGGAGTTGTTTCCGGTGGTGGTAGCATTGGAGCTGTGGGGCAAGGCCTGTAAAAATTTAAAGCTTAGATTGAATTGTGATAATATGGGGGTAGTGCAAATAATCAATAGTATGTCGGCATCTTCACAACCTGTCATCCGGTTGATGCGACAGCTAGTGTTGCGCTGCATGCAATTGAATATTTTTCTTTATGCGGTACACATCCCTGGGGTAGAGAACACGCTGGCTGATTCTTTGTCTCGGTTCCAGTGGGACAGATTCAGGACTCTGGCACCGGAGGCTCAGCAGGAGGGAGTTCCTTGCCCGGCCTGGATCTGGGATTTGGCACTAGGGTAGCAGCAGGATGGATCCAGAAGTCGGTAAGTATGTCGTCTTGGTCGGCATACCAGAAGGTCTGGAAGGAGTGGGGTGAGTTGCTGCTGGAATCGGGAGTGGGGCAAGATGTGTCACAATTTAGGCTGTTAGTGCTGTATTACGTGTCCAGAAATATGGAAGAAGGCAGGTCGGTGTCCGCTATTGAAAAACGGTTAGCAGGTTTGGCCTTTTTGTTCAAGTTACAAGGCATTGTGGATTGGACAAAAGAATTTTGGGTAAAACAGGCAGTAAAAGGGTATCGCAAAGCAAACAAGACAAGGGACGAGAGGCGGCCGATTACTTTTACCAATGTTCTGGCCTTGAGGGAGCAGTTAAAGGGGGTGTGCAAGGATGGGTACGAGGGGTTATTATTTACAGCGGCTTTTTCTTTGGCGTTTTTCGGGGCTTTTCGGATTGGAGAGTTGGTTAGCCCATCAAAAAAGGAAGAGGGAGGTTTAATGTTGGGGGATGTGGAAGTTTTGGGGGACAGGGTGTTGGTGAATTTAAAAAAGTCCAAGACTGATCAAAAAGGAGTGGGGGTGCTGATCTCGTTGCATAGGTTACAAGGCTGTGCGGTATGCCCCGTAAAAGCAGTAGGAGAGTTCATGGGGGTGAGACCGGAGGTTGGGGGCCCGTTGTTGGTGCACAGTGATGGATCATACCTGTCGCGATTCCAATTTGGGGCGGTTTTGCGAAAATGCCTAAATGGTATGGGTTTAGAAGGTTCTGCCTACGCCTCACACTCCTTCCGCATTGGGGCGGCCACCGAAGCCGCCAGGTGTGGGTTGGATGAGGTGGATGTGCAAAAAATGGGGAGGTGGGAATCAAAACGATTTCGGACTTACGTTAGACCACTGTTGATTCAGGAATAATGGGGATAGATATATAAAAAAAAAAAAAAAAAAAAAAAATAATAAAAAATATATAGGTGTGTTGTTATAGTTGCATTGGTTAGTATGGTGGCCTTAGTTAAGTTATAGTGCTGGTCAATTACACTATGTTTGTCATTTCAGATGGAGGGCTTCCGCGCCTCGTCTGGATCCTGGGGCACTCATATGTGTGTTGGGGAGCACGGAGAGGGGATGCCAGACCAGGTGGGAGGCAGTTGGGGGTGTCTAGGAGAGAGGCTACCATACGTTGGCTGGGCAGGCCGGGAATGTTGTGGGATAGGGTGGTGCCCGAAATAGAACGTTTCGCGTGGTTGGACAGGCCACCGGCGGTCCTGGTCATACACGCGGGCGGGAATGATTTGGGTATGCGGACAGTGAGGGATCTTATTGCCGATATAAAGAGGGATCTGACCTACCTGCACGAGACGTATCCAGACACGCTGTTGGTATGGTCAGATATGGTCGCTAGAACATCCTGGAGGAGGGCTAGATCAGTGTATCGCCTTAACAAGGCGAGGATACGGGTAAATAAGGTGGTGGGGAGGTTCCTGGCGTGGCAAGGGGGGTTAGTGGTTCACCACAGGGAACTTGAAAAGAACGTGGGCCTCTATTTGAGGAGGGATGGGGTTCATTTGACGGACGTTGGGATCGACCTGTGGTCGTTGGGTTTACAGGAGGGGATACATACGGCCCTGCGGGTGTGGAGGTGCCTTCAAGGGTAAGGGGTCACCCTTTCAGTCTGTGGCGGTTTTTAGGTTGGTCAGTGACGGTGGCAGTTATGTAGTTGGTGAGTGTGTGGGGGGCTCGTCATGAGATGGCCCCTCCGGTGTAGTACATCGAAGATCGATGATTACTCTGTGTGCACTGCGGGATAGGGTTTTGTCTCCGGGCGGTTAAAATGGAGGCCTACTTGGTTCGGTTAAATCCTGCAGTGCCCCCTGGTGTTATATATATATATATAGTCATATATATATTGGTTAACTAACTGGCTGTGTTACAAGTGTTAGCCCCGTCACTGACCAACATAAGAGGGTATAACCGATGGTTATTTATGTTTACATTAAAAAGGTTTATGGTTATTTATGGTTATTTATATATGGTTATTTATACGGTTTTATATGTTATTTATATTTGGAAAATTGGAGTTAAGTTTAATAAAGGCTGTTGTGGCCATTTACTCCACAAGAAGTACGGTGTGGTCCATTATTTAAGGGGAGTAACAAAAGGGTGGTTTTGGATTAAAGGGGTCACAACAAGTGGGTGGTCTTTACTAGGCTACACGAGTCAAGAGAGGGCCGGACGGAATGAGAAAAAGGAATATAGGGAGGGCCGGACATGACTGTGTGTCTAGTGACACACAAAAGGGAATACAGAAGGGAGGGGTTAACAGGGGCAGCCAATAGAAAGCAAGGGGAGCGGCATTAGAAAAAGGGGGCGTGGCCGAGCGGGACCATTCGTCGTTCGGAATCCACAGGAGGAGGCAGTTTTTTCCCACCCACCCTCCCTATAGTTAAGTTTGTTGTGAAGGTCTTAATGCTTTTGTTATCATTTCAGGAACTCAAAATGGACGTCTGGAAGAAAGTTGGTTGGCGGTTTTTAGGTTGGTCAGTGACGGTGGCAGTTATGTAGTTGGTGAGTGTGTGGGGGGCTCGTCATGAGATGGCCCCTCCGGTGTAGTACATCGAAGATCGATGATTACTCTGTGTGCACTGCGGGATAGGGTTTTGTCTCCGGGCGGTTAAAATGGAGGCCTACTTGGTTCGGTTAAATCCTGCAGTGCCCCCTGGTGTTATATATATATATAGTCATATATATATTGGTTAACTAACTGGCTGTGTTACAAGTGTTAGCCCCGTCACTGACCAACATAAGAGGGTATAACCGATGGTTATTTATGTTTACATTAAAAAGGTTTATGGTTATTTATGGTTATTTATATATGGTTATTTATACGGTTTTATATGTTATTTATATTTGGAAAATTGGAGTTAAGTTTAATAAAGGCTGTTGTGGCCATTTACTCCACAAGAAGTACGGTGTGGTCCATTATTTAAGGGGAGTAACAAAAGGGTGGTTTTGGATTAAAGGGGTCACAACAAGTGGGTGGTCTTTACTAGGCTACACGAGTCATGTACAAATTTAGTTTTTCCTCAGAACAGTAATGGGGTTCTGAGGGTTAATTGTGCAGGTTTAACTTTGGCATCAGTTTTATTGGGCTGTGTTAGGGTTCTGCCTAGTCATGTGTACAGTTAGGTGCACATGACAGGCCCAGAACCAGGCCTGGTTGGACATTTTGAGTATCAGCATTCCCCGGAGCCAATCAGTGGGTGCGTCTGGCCCCGCTGAGGAGTCTGGGGAAGGGTACTTAAGATGTTGAAGTCACGTGTTCGGGGTTCATTAGGCCAGAGCTGCCTGTTCCTGAATCTGGACCGGGGTAGCCCTGCGAGGGGTCACGGGAGCGTGTGTCGCCCCACAACCTGGTTCGTTTGACTAACCCCATAGCCCCCCTTGGTCTGGGGCAAGGATCCATCTGTTCCCGAGTCTCAGAACCGGCTGGTCCGAGGCGCAGTAACTGAGGGAGGATTCAAGGCGTCCGGGTGTGCTCAAAACTTGGAGGGGCACCGCAGCTCATGTAAGCGATCCGGGGGAGGACTCTTCGGAGGAGGGCCAACAAGCTGGCATCCCAAGAAGTGCCTGGTTACTGGGTTGTCAATGACACTAGAGAATCCACGCTTTCCCAATACTGCCAAGGAGACAGTTAATGTTCGTACTGAGGAAAGGTTCCTGTTCACTTTTGATTGCAACTTTATTCAAGGTAAGAGACTTTGCAAGTTCCGGATTGAAGTGCTGACTGCCATAATCTCTGGCTAGAGATTTGTTCAGCTTTGAAGCCCCCAGCTGCGAGTGGCTACTCTATGGGTTGGCATTAGAGACTTTCTAACACTTAGCAGTTGAAGGTGCCTGAGTTTCTTCACCCTTGCCCTCTGTCCCCATCCGAGACTGTGTTTTGTTGGATGTTACCCCTGCAAATAAAAGCCTTTCTAAAGGACTTTTATGGTGTCAGTGTCTAAAGTTGTTGGGTACTAACCCTGGGAACCCCTAGATCTGGCAGAACAAGCCAAGCGGAGGTAACCAGTAAGCCCAAAAGTCAAGGCCGCCCTATCGAGGGTTATGGCTGCTACATTTAAATATCAACAAGTATATTAAATAATCTAAGGACTGAAGGCCTAGAGCAGTTGAAGATTAAGAGTAGACATAGGCTGAATACCCCTCTGTTTGGTTCGCAGCATAACTCCCGAACAGGGTGTAGCCCTGTTATAGGGGGGTCATATGAAGTTACCCTCTCCACACAGGCAGGACGCCTGTAGCCAATTACAGCTCAGGGGCTTTAGTACACGCCCCCTCTTATAAAAAGGCCGCCACGCCGTCTGCGCCGGTCACATGCTGTTCCGGCGTAGATAGACAGGATCGTTCTGTGTCACTCTGCTGGATTTAGTTATTTACCAGAAGCACCTATAGGACTTGTAGTGTGTTCGTGGCAGGCAGGCACTGGCAGAGCTCCTATATTTTGTTCCCTGAAGCACCTATAGGACTTGTTGTGTGTCGTGGCAGGCAGGCAGAGCTCCTATATTTTGTTACAGAAGCACCTACTAGAAGCACCTATAGGACTTGTAGTGTGTTCGTGGCAGGCAGGCAGAGCTCTAATATTTTGTTCCCAGAAGCACCTATAGGACTTTATAGTGTGTTCCCAGTGGCACCTATAGGACTTGCAGTGTGTTAGTCCCATCACTAAGACCTATATTTTGTTCCCAGAAGCACCTATAGGACTTGAAGTGTGTTAGTCCCATCACACAGAGATCCTATATTTTGTTCCCAGAAGCACCTATAGGACTTGAAGTGTGTTTAGTCCATCACACAGAGAGTATATATTTTGTTCCCAGAAGCACCTATAGGACTTGATGTGTGTGTTAGTCCCATCACACAGAGATCCTATATTTTGTTCCCAGAAGCACCTATAGGACTTGAAGTGTGTTAGTCCCATCACACAGAGACTATATTTTCTTCCCAGAAGCACCTATAGGACTTGAAGTGTGTTAGTCCCATCACACAGAGATCATATATTTTGTTCCCAGAAGCACCTATAGGATTGAAGTGTGTTAGTCCCATCACACAGACCTATATTTTGTTCCCAGAAGCACCTATAGGACTTGAAGTGTGTTAGTCCCATCACACAGACCTATATTTTGTTCCCAGAAGCACCTATAGGACTTGATGTGTGTTAGTCCCATCACACAGACCTATATATTTTCTTCCCAGAAGCACCTATAGGACTTGAAGTGTGTTAGTCCCATCACACAGAGATCCTATATTTTGACCTATATTTTTCTTCCCAGAAGCACCTATAGGACTTGAAGTGTGTTAGTCCCATCACACAGAGCACACCTTTATTTTTTCCCAGAAGCACCCAGAAGCAGCACCATAGGACTTAGGACTTGAAGTGTGTTAGTCCATCACACAGAGTCCTCATATATTTTGTTCCCAGAAGCACTATAGGACTTGAAGTGTGTTAGCACTATCCCAGAAGCACACAGGACAGAGATCATATATTTTGTTCCCAGAAGATAGTGTGTTAGTCACCCATCACACAGAGCTCTATTTTGAAGTGTGTTAGTTGCAGAAGCAGCCATATATTTTGTTCCCAGAAGCACCTATAGGACTTGAAGTGTGTTAGTCACACCCATCACACAGAGATCTATATTTTCTTCCCAGAAGCACCTATAGGACTTTGAAGTGTGTTAGTGGCATCACACAGAGCTCCATCACATTTTCTTTGCAGAAGCACCCATAGGACTTCTAGTGTGTTAGTGGCATCACACAGAGCTCTCTATATTTTCTTTCCAGAAGCACCCACACCATAGGACTTGCAGAAGCACCCATAGGACTTCTAGTGTGTTAGTGGCATCACACAGAGATTTCTTCTCAGCTATAGTGTGTTTTCTTCTATTTTCAGAAGCACCCATAGGACTTTGTGTGTTAGTGGCATCATAGTCCCATTTTCTTTGCATCACCCACAGACTTCTAGTGTGTTAGTGGCATCACACTCTATTTTCTTTGCAGAAGCACCCATAGGACTTCTAGTGTGTTAGTGGCATCACACAGAGCTCCTATATTTTCTTTGCAGAAGCACCCACAGGACTTCTAGTGTGTTAGTGGCATCACACAGAGCTCCATCAGTGGGCAGCTCCCACACAGAGCTCCTCTATTTTCTTTGCAGAAGCACCCATAGGACTTCTAGTGTGTTAGTGGCATCACACAGAGCTCCTATATTTTCTTCTCAGCAGCACCCACAGGACTTCTAGTGTGTTAGTGGCATCACACAGAGCTCCTCTATTTTCTTTGCAGAAGCACCCATAGGACTTCTAGTGTGTTAGTGGCATCACACAGAGCTCCTATATTATTCTTCTCAGCAGCACCCACAGGACTACCGACTACAATGGCTGGAAGACCGCCAAGGGGAGGCAGAGCGTGCAGAGCCAAGAACACAGGGCAGGCAGGCTCTGTTTCTAGTGGACGTGGCCGTGGCCGTGGACGTGGTCGTGCATCGTCATCAGCACGTGGCCATGGGACACGCGCGTCTTTGTTTTCGGCAGCTGGACATGTGGAGCCGCATCATGCTGAAGGCTTGGTAGAATGGATGACCAAGCCCTCCTCATCCTCCTCATCCTCTCTCACCCAGGCTCAGGGTACTGGCAGAGCAGCTGCCAACGCGTACTCAATGGCATCATCAGCCACCCCTTCCCTAGACCCACCATGTCCTCCTGAGGAGTCCCCGAACTCTTTGAGCACAGTGTTGGGTACATGCTCCAGGAGGATGCCCAACGATTCGAAGGCTCGGATGATGATACCCAGCTTGAGGAATCTGGCAGTACTGTTCCACCAGCTGCAGCTTACTGCCAGGTTTGCTCTAGTGGTGAAGAGGGAGGGGATGATGAGTTCACTGACTCCACGTGGGTGCCTGAAGGGAGAGAGGATGAGGAGGAGGACGAGGAGGAGGAGGATGCGGCGTCACATGTCCAACGAGGCAGGATGCCCCCTGGAGGCCAGGTAGAGGCCAGCACAGCAACTGTACAACACCGCAGAGCTCCGCCTGTGCAGGGCGCTGCCTCTGCACGTTATCAGAAAAGTTCTTTGGTGTGGGCCTTTTTTGAGACGAGTGCATCAGATCGCACCACTGCTATTTGCAATATTTGTCTCAAGCGTATCTCGCGTGGCCAAAACATCAGCCGCTTGGGCACCACAAGCATGACCAGACATATGTCGACCTGCCATGCAGCTCGTTGGCAGGCACACATAAAAGACCCACACCAAGAACTAAGCGGACCTCTCCTTGCTCCTCATCAGCTGGGATCTCCATCCCCACTACACCTTCAGTCCTCTCTGAAAGCTGCTCTGAGAGGACTGAAGGTGTAGAATTAGGTGTGTCACAACCAAGTACTTGCAGTACACCGACGTCCGATTGCAGCAGGCAAATTTCCCTGCCCCAGCTGCTGGACCGTAGAAAGAAGTACACTCCCAGCCATCCACATGCCCAGCGGTTGAATGCTAGCTTGGCTAAATTGCTAGCACTTCAACTGCTGCCTTTTCAGTTGGTAGACTCGGCCCCCTTCCGTGAGTTTGTTCAATGTGCAGTTCCTCAGTGGCAGGTTCCCAAACGCCACTTTTTCTCACGGAAGGCGATTCCGTCTCTCTACCGGCATGTGGAAGGCAATGTCCATGCCTCGCTGGACAGGGCGGTCAGCGGTAAGGTGCATATTACCGCTGACTCATGGTCCAGCAGGCATGGACAGGGACGGTACCTTTCTTTCACGGCCCATTGGGTCACTCTATTGGCAGCTGGGAGGGATGCAGGACAAGGTGCAGTAGTGTTGGAGGTTGTTCCGCCACCACGCCTCCAAAACGCTACTACTGCTACTGGTTGTGACACACCTCTCTCCTCCACCCCCTCTTCTTCTTCCTCCAGTGCTCTGTCCTTGGAACCAGCGGTGCTCCGTAGGCGTACAAGGGGCTACGCAAGTACGCAGGCAAAAAGATGCCATGCCGTGCTTGCGCTGGTGTGTTTGGGGGACAGGAGCCACACTGGGCCAGAGGTTCTGGCAGCTCTGCAGGGGCAGGCCGAGAGGTGGTTGACGCCACATCAGCTTAAGCCAGGAATGGTCGTTTCTGACAATGGCACCAACCTCCTCTCCGCCCTGCGACAGGGGCAGCTCACCCATGTGCCCTGCATGGCTCACGTCCTCAACCTGGTGGTGCAGCGGTTCTTGGGCAGGTTCCCAGGCTTACAGGATGTCCTGAGGCAGGCCAGGAAAGTCTGTGTGCATTTCCGCCGATCTTATAATGCCAGTGCTCGGCTGACTGAGCTGCAAAAGGAGCTGAACCTGCCCAAGAACCGCCTAATATGTGACATGCCCACCAGGTGGAACTCAACGTTGGCCATGCTGCAGCGACTGCACACGCAGCAGAGGGCCATCAATGAGTACCTTTGCGACTACGGCACCAGGACAGGGTCAGGGGAGCTTGGTTTTTTTTCCACACGTCAGTGGAGCATGATCAGGGATGCATGCACTGTCCTCTCACCATTTGAGGAGGCCACGAGGATGGTGAGCAGTGACAGTGCATGCATCAGTGACACTGTCCCTCTTGTCCACCTGTTGGAGCATACGCTGCGTGGGATAATGGACAGGGCACTTGAGGCAGAACAGAGGCAGGAAGAGGAGGACTTCCTTGCCTCTCAAGGCCCCCTTTATCCGGACAGTGTTCCTTCTGTCCCACCCATCACACAGGATGAGGAGGAGGAGGAGGAGGAGGAGGAGGATTGTGTGAGCATGGAGGTGGAGCCTGGCACTCAGCATCAGCAGCAGCAGTCTTTTAGGGATGATGTACAGTCCCAACAAACCAGTGGACTTGTACGTGGCTGGGAGGAGGTGGCTGGCGATCATGTCATCCTCAGTGACCCAGAAGACTCCGGACCGAATGCCTCAGCTAACCTACGCTGCATGGCCTCCCTGATCCTGCAAAGCCTGCGGAAGGATCCTCGTGTTCTTCGGATCAAGGAGAGGGACCATTACTGGCTGGCCACTCTCCTTGATCCGCGGTACAAGGGTAAGGTTGCGGACCTTATCTTGCCGTCGCAGAGGGAGCAGAGGATGAGACATCTCAGGGAGGCCTTGCAGAAAGGTCTGTGCAACGCGTTCCCAGAAACTGGGAGGTTACAAACTCCTGGTCCTGGGCGACGAGTTGCTGAGGCTTCGGTCAGTAGCAGAAGGAGCGGTGGGGAAGGTGGACGTCTGACCGATGCGTTCAGACAATTTTTTAGTCCGCAGCCCCAAGGTATGATCGGTTCCAGCAACCATCGCCAGCGTCTGATATACATGGTGCAGGAATACCTTGGGGCAAGGTCAGACTTGGACACCTTTCCCACCGAAAATCCTCTGGCTTACTGGGTCCTGAGGATGGATCACTGGCCAGAGCTTGCACAGTATGCAATTGAGCTACTGGCCTGTCCTGCCTCCAGCGTTCTTTCCGAACGCACATTCAGTGCTGCTGGAGGATTTGTCACCGATCATAGGGTGCGCCTGTCCACCGCCTCGGTTGATCGACTGACCTTCATCAAAATGAATCAGTCTTGGATCACCACCAGCTACCAGGCACCTGAGGCGGATATAACCGAATAATTTTTAATGTCACATCCCTTCAAGACTGCCTATGCTGATGCTGAGTGACTGTCCTGTTATGTTCACTGACTATCCTCTTCCTCCTCCTCACATCCCTTCAAGACTGCCTATGCTGATGCTGAGTGACTGTCCTCTTATGTTCACTGACTATCCTCTTCCTCCTCCTCAATGATCCATGCACCACACCAGTGCCTAAGGCACAATTTTTCAGCCCCTGTTTAACAGGGGCGTGTACTTACAATTTTTAAAAAAAATGCTTCGCAACACGTGTGACTGCTGTGCTCCAAGTACAGTATCTGTGAGGGGTTGCAGTGTTGTGGCACCAGCACCAGTGCCTAAGGCACAATTTTTCAGCCCTGTTTAACAGGGGCGTGTACTTACAATTTTTAAAAAAAATGCTTCGCAACACGTGTGACTGCTGTGCTCCAAGTACAGTATCTGTGAGGGGTTGCAGTGTTGTGGCACCAGCACCAGTGCCTAAGGCACAATTTTTCAGCCCCTGTTTAACAGGGGCGTGTACTTACAATTTTTTAAAAAAATGCTTCGCAACACGTGTGACTGCTGTGCTCCAAGTACAGTATCTGTGAGGGGTTGCAGTGTTGTGGCACCAGCACCAGTGCCTAAGGCACAATTTTTCAGCCCCTGTTTAACAGGGGCGGGTAATTACAAATCTTGATCTAATAGTTCACAGCAGGGCCCATTCCTGCGCCCACCAAGAGTAACTATGAGGGCCTACAGTCTTGTGGCAACACCGTCCACCACCACCGCCAAAGGCCCAATTTTTCTGCCTGTTCATCAGGTGCTTGCAATTACAAATCTTGATCTAATAACTCACAGCAGGGCCCATTCCTGCGCCCACCAAGAGTAACTTTGAGAGCTTACAGTCTTGTGGCAACACCGTCCACCACCACCACCACCACCACCCCCAATTTTTGCCCTGTTCAACAGGTGCATGCAATTACAAATCTTGATCTATTAACTCACAGCAGGGCCCATTCCTGTGCCCACCAGTCTTGTGGCTACACCAACATCTAATAGGGCAAATTTCTGCAGAGTATATACGCCAGGCCCCTACTTTCAAACATCCAACTTACAAACGACTCCTACTTGCAAATGGAAAGAGGAAACAGGAAGTGAGAGGAAATCTACCCTAGGAAGGGAAATTCTATCCTGTTAGATTTAATTTGGGAAAAAGGTATCTCCTCTCTACTGATACTTTATCACCAATCCTTGTTTCAATTAAAACCCCACTTTTTCCAAAAACATTTGTCATTGGGACGGAAAGTGAGGTGACATGTTCTGAACAGATGTGCAAAGACAGCAAATGTTACAGGGGTGATAACCCCTCCCTATGTTCTCCAAAAAGCTTAAAAATAGATTTTTTGGGGATGGAGCTACACTTCATAATGTACCTGTTCAGATTCTACTTAAGAACAAACCTAAAGCCGCAAGTGGTTTTAAATGGCTTCTTTTTTTCCTTTACAAATGTCATTTTGTGCAAGGACAGTTCTAAACACGGGAAACACATGCCACTTCACAGGCATACTTTAGACACCCCCCAGGTACCATATTTAAAGGAAAATTTCACTTTTTTTTTTTCACTTTATGCATCATTAAAATGACTGCTCCCGAAAAAAACGTTAGTTTTTAAAAGTTCTTTTTGCATTGATATATGTCCCCTGGGGCAGGACCCGGGTCCCCAAACCTGTTTTATGACATTAACATGCATATTGGCCGTTGTAATTAGCACTTTTGATTTTGAACGTTCGCGTCCATTATAACGTATAGGGTTCGAATATTCGCGCGAACTTTCGGTCCGTTCGAAGGTTCTGGTGCGAACCGACCCGGGGGTGTTCGGCTCATCCCTATTTACCACTACTATTTGTTTATATTGGCATATAAAATTTACAAATGCAGCAATTTAGAAATTTGAAGAAAGGTTTAGCACTGTAAAACACTTTTTGAAAGAAAAATAGTGCATTTGTATATACAACTATAAAGATCAGACCAAAATGAGGGACAAATGAGGAGGAAAGAGGGAAAGAGGGACTTTGTCCAAATCAGGGACAGTCCCTCGGAATCAGGGACAGTTTGGAGCTATGCTATGGCGCTAACCTGTAGGTAACCAAATGAGCCAGAGTCTTCGCTAAAGGAAGAGTGGGCTAAAATATATAATTACCAGTGCCTCCACCTAGAACAGGGCTCCAGTGTATTTAGAGATGATGCCTTTCTAGGACAATAACTAGTAACTCACCCAAAATAACTTACAGCAGTAGTACTAATACACCCAGCATAGCAGGTGATTAGTATAACTTTATGTAGCACCCTCTGCATATGTAGGTGCTGGATTATTTATTCTTTTTTGGTAAGTGTAGGTAAATTTAGGAAGGCCTGGCTGGCAGCTAGGCCTGTTGTTTTGGTTTATGTGGGCTGGGAGTGGCTCAGAGTCTAGCAGCTGGTGACTCACAGGCAGCCTCACTGAGACCTCCCTCTTCCCTGTAGAGGATTCTAGAAGTAGAAGAGGAGATGAGAGGTGGAGCTGCCTGGGGTGCTCTAAGGAGCTATGACCAATCCCCAACCTGGATTGGCAGGGGGCAGGCCTCCTTAAATACCTAGAGTCAGACCAGCTGGGAAGGAAAGCCTAGATCCTTCACCTCTGGGGTGGAAGAACTGGAGATGGAGTACTAGGCTGTCGGGGCCTTTGAGGAAGCTCCCCAGTCTGGGGGGGGGGTGACCTTGGGCCTGGGGCTCAGGTGCAGGATGGAGCCCTTCAAGAAAACATGAAGGTTCTGGACAGGAGGCACTGAGCAAGAGGGGACAGCAAGCGCTAGTACTGCCAGGCAAGTCTTCTCGCTGCAACCGGTGGTTCCCTCCTGGAGGGCTGGTGAGTGACATGCGCAGTCAGGAGGACTGGGGAGGCACGCATGAGAGGACTGGGAGCATGCAGTCAGAGATGGGTGCAGAGCCAGTAGTGAGGACTGCAATGTCATGGGCAGTGAAGTTTGGCACCTGCAACCAGAAGGGCTGGCAGGGCCAGGAGAGGACTGACTGGGAGCAGTAGTCCACCAGTAGGACAGCTAGCACTAGAGACTTTTAATTTCTTGCTACACCATAGGGGCCTGCTGTCCCTGCCTGCAAAAGGCAGTTCTCAAGACCTGGCTGAGTCAGTGTCAGGCCCAACTACTAAAACCCACGTGCTAGCTGATCGTGTGAGTAAGACTTGTGCAGGAGGAAGAGAGAGGAATAGCCTGCAATCAAGTTTGTGCAGGAGGAGTCTGGAGTAGTAACTTGTACAGAAAAGTGTAAATAGTTGTCCCAATTGATTAATTTACAATCCACCAATTGATTGATATACAATCTACCGATTGATTGATACACAATTTATGGGGCATCCCATATTTCCCTCACCCCATCCAAGTTAAATTCCCTCAATAAAACAAACAAAAATAAGCACGTGGACTATTCATTGTCTCAAATTGACTGGGAAGTGAATGCCGGGCTGGGTAGGGTGACAGGCAGTGGCAAACAAGGAGGTTTTGTATGGCGCGCACAGGATACAGCTCATAAAATGCATATGATGGGTGACAGTGAGAGGGGAGGGGGGGAGGAAGGGGATAACATAAGTATTAGTACAAGAATTTTAGGTATTAGTCTGTGTACAAATGCTGAGATTAGAACATAATTGCTGAGCATAAAAGGCTGCCAGTCCATATAAGCAAGAAGGAGCTCTGGAATGCAAACAGAAACAGAGAGAGACGGCGCCCTCTAAGTGCAGCAAATTAAAATCAATTTATTATAAAACAGGATTAAGAACATTCACAAGATGGATGTGTCATGAAGGCATATCAGGATTTAAAGAGTCATCCGTTTTGAGTCCTGGGTGAAGTTGTGGATGTCATCAGATGTCATCAGGTGTGCTGTCTCAACCTTGCTGTGTAGTCCAGTAAAGGTCCTGTGGCGCTGTGGGCTCTCAGCGTTTCGGACTGCTGGGGAACAGGCTGTGGAGGCAGTGGGCTGCTTCGTTCTAGGCAGAGGCGGTGTTGTTGAAAGTTCACTTCCGGGTACGGGTCACATGGGCGGCGCTTGAGGGGCATGCGTGTCCCTTCATCAGGCTGTACTAATGGCCATCTTGGGAGAGGGAATTATGTACCCTAAGTGGGGAGTGGCTGAGGACTGGATTGGTGGGCGAACGAAGGGGGCGGGGACGGATGAGTAACCAAGGAAACCGGGCCAGCAGTTTAATACAAGAGAGTGTGTTTTAAGCTGGAAGTGACACTATGGTAAAGCAGACTATCAGGGGGAGAAGTTTGTGATTATTAAAAGTGACACAATAATCGGGCAGACTGTCAGGGGGAGAGAGTTTTGTGATTATGGGGGACAAGAGGAGAGCTTTTATTTTTTCAATGGGGGGGAGACAGATTGATTGGTTATATTAACTGGATGTTACAGGGAAAGGAAAGCAGTGGGATTAGCTGATGAATAATGTCAGGGTTATTAACAGAGTACTGCAGGAGTGCAATAAGGGTATATGACTGGATAAATATATAAATAAATAAATATCTAGCAGACATATAAATTATACTAATACTATAGACTATATACTTACGGCCAATTAAAATCATTATATAGGGGCGACCTTGGGAAATCTATATATATAAAAAATGAGAGAAAAAGATGTTATAAGTTATTATATTATTTTATACTAACATACTAACAGATTGAGTCAGATAGTGTAGGGGAGGGGAGAGAGAGAAGAGGGGGGGGGGGAAGGGGGGGGGGCGGGGGGGGGGGAGAGAAGGGGATGTGGGGTGAGAAAGTGGGGGGGGAGGGGGGGTGGGGGAGGCAGATAGAAGACTAGCTGGAGGCGATGTCAATATTCTATGTATATCGGAGGGTGGGGAGCAGGGTAAGAGGGATTTAAGGGGGTGACCTGTGGATCTGGGGTTATGTATGGAGGGGCAACTGTGTTCAGGGGTGGCTAATGGTGCATACACGGTAATGGGGGGCACGATGATGAATATCATGATAAAATAGGTAATAAAGGAATCTAGGTAAAAATACATAGTATGTCGACAAATATGCATATGGTGAATATCAGAAATGTATGTATATATATATATAAACAGAATATATATAAAAAAATATATATACACACATATAAAATATATATATGTATACATAAAAAATACATACAAAATATATAAAATACACATACATACAAACACATAAAAGGAAACTATCGTCATAATCATATAAGGGGTTGTTCCAGGAGATATCATAAACGTATAAGGGATTGTTCAGAAAATGAGGAATCAGAGGAGAATATTGATTTCAATCCCCTTGTTGAGGCCCCCAGGCGATAATGTGTCTAGTTTATAAATCCAATAATTCTCCCTTTTGCATAGGCGCTTATATCGCTCTGCGGTTGGGAGAGAATTGGTAATGGATTCTAGTACCCAGACGCGTAGACCCAATGAATTTTGTTCATGGTGTTCTTTAAAGTGTCTGGGTACGCTATGTTTATCTTTTCCCCTTTTCTACCAGGTTGCGATGCTCGCCAAATCTTTTACGGAGGGTTCTTATGGTACGACCGACATATAGTAGGCCGCAAGGGCAAGTGAGGCAATAAATTACGTAATTAGAGCTGCAGTTAAAAAAGTTGGGAATGGTGTATTGTTTTCCTTTGTGATGGAATTCCTTTTGTCTATGGGTCACATGGGCGCAGGTAAGGCAGAGAGGTTTTTTACACTGGTACATACCTTTAATATTAAAAAATGTCAATGATGCGCTGGCCGGTGGACATGTAGATTGCATTTTACTAGGCGCTATTTGGGATTTAATGTTTCTTGCTTGTCTATATGTCACTAACGGTCTGTCTGTTAAAGTCTTCTCCCTCTGCGGCGGCGGGCGGGGTCTTGCGTCGATCGTCGTCACGCCGCACTGTCTCCTGGGATCTGGTGTCATTGATCCCAGGAGTCAGTGCGGGCATCTTCCGAAATCTCGCGAGATTTCGGCCACATCTTCCGAAATCTCCCGAGATTTCGGCCGCATCTGCCGAAATCTCGTGAGATGTCGGCAGATGTGCCGTTACTGCGCACGCGCGAGTAACGGCGGTGCATGCTGGGCCATCAACAGTGCCTGTGGGGTTTCACATGCCCACAGGCAAGATGGCCCCCAGCACTAAAGAAGAAGACGAGGAACTTCAGCGGACGAAAACCGGCGGCGATCGAGATGGAAGATGGAACAGGTGAGTCCCCTAATAAAGGTAAGCATACTTTATATTACGTCCTTAAAAAAATTTTTTTTTTACAGAGTGCAGAACCGCTTTAAGGTGAGTTGTAGATGTGGGTCTTCACGCAGGATAGACCAATGTTTTGCAAGAATGTTTTCCATTTTCTTGAAACGATTATGAAATTTGGTGATGAATCTCACGGGTTGGGTGGTATTGGTGGTGTTGATTTCTTCAGTATGGGTGGTCGTTGTAGTGTTATCATGGAGGTAATGGCAGAAAGCATCGTCTATGATCTGATCAGGGTAACCCTTTTCTTTAAACTTGATTTTTATTGTTTGGCCGTGTGTTTCATAGTCTTGTAATCGTGTACAATTATGCTTTAGGCGGCAGAATTGACTCTTAGGGATGTTTTTAACCCATCGTGGATGATGGCAACTGTTGAAATGTAGGTATGAGTTGCCTGAGGTGGGTTTAGTGAAATTTTGGGCGCATATTGTGGTGTCTTGATGGAAGAGTTCTAGATCTAAAAAGGCCAGTTTTTTATCATATGTAACAGAAGTGAAGGAGAGGCCCATGGTGTTATTGTTACAATGCTGTACGAAAAGGAGGAATGAGAGTGTCAGGGCCATCCCAGATAATCACAATATCATCTATATACCGACCATAGAAGATGATATTAGCTGCATATGGGTTGTTATTTTGTATACGTTTAAGCTTCCATAGACCCATGGTGAGGTTGACATAGCTGGGGGCAAAGTTGGCCCCCATAGCTGTGCCTTGTGTTTGAATGTAAAAATCACTGTTAGATTCGAAGTAGTTAGGCAAAATTTAAGGATTTCCAATAAAAATGAGCACTGGCGTTGATTGAGAAATGGTTCGTTGTTGAGATAATGTTGTACGGCTTGGATACCTATGTCGTGGGGGATGGATGTGTATAATGAGACAACATCTAGGGAGAGCCAGCGGTATGTCAGTTCCCAGGAGTAATGTTGTAGTGTAGAAAGTAATTGGATGCTATCTTTAATGTATGATGGTAGATTTTGTACTATATTTTGTAGGAAGTGGTCTAGATAAATGGAGAAGTAGCTAGTCACGCTTTCCATAGCGGCAACTATGGGTCTACCGGGTGGATGTGTAGGATTTTTATGGATCTTAGGTAGATGATAAAAGTACGGCCTTTGATAGAAATCATGTTTAAGAAAGGCAGCCTCCGGTGCTGTTAAGATACCGTCTGTGGCTGATAGGTCGATTATGTCATGGGCTTCAATGGTGAACTCGGGTAACGGGTCTCTTGGGAGTTTTTTGTATGTGGTAATATCAGATAGAAGTCTGGCGGATTCAAGCATGTAGTCAGTGCGGTTTTGGACAACAATGCTGCCACCTTTATCTGCTAACTTAATGGCTAGTAATTTATTGTCAGTGAGTAATTTTAGTGATGTTCGTTCTGCAGGGGTTAAATCGGACTGTGGATGTGTTTTAGATAGTTCGCACATCCTGAGTATATCGGCATAGACGACCTGATAAAAAGTTTGGACGTAAGGTCCTTTAAAAAATGTGGGATAAAAAATGGATTTGGGTTTGAAGGTTGTATGCTGGATGGGCGGGGAGGTAGGAAGGTGTTGTGTAAGTGATTCAATGAGGTCATCTGTATAAAGATCTTCTAACTGATCCAGGGCCTGGAGTTCTGCGGGTCCTAATAGGGAGCTGTCATCAGTGGAAGAGTTGCATATTCAGTGATTGCTACTGTTATTGGGAGTTGTCAGGTTCTTTTTGTGGGCCTGGATATTGAAATATCGTTTAACTGTGATATTTCTAATGAACCTATTAAGATCCAGGAACAATGTAAACGGGTTTGGGGATGCTGTAGGGGCAAAAGTGAGTCCACGTGCCAGTAGGGATTGTTCGGATTGTGTGAGGGTGTGGTCTGAAAGATTGAAAATTTTTATAGTTTGCGCAACTTGTCCTTCCTTTTTGTGTCTATGTCTCCCCCCTCTTCTGCCTCGTCTGTGAGCTTTCTTTTTGGGCAGTGTAGGGGGGTGATCACTAAAAAAGAAGGAGAGGCGGTGACATTATTGGTAGAAAAGGTGGGGTTCAGGCTCACCCTCTGTTGTCACCCCTGGGTCCCAGGCTCACCCTCTGTTGTCACCTCTGGGTCCCAGGCTCACCCTCTGTCCTTACTTCTGGGGCACCAGGCTCACCCTCTATCCTCAACTCTGAGTTGCCAGGCTCACCCTCAGTCCTAACCCATAGGGTGATAATCTAACTGAGGCTGAGCTATATACCCTGATTTGTGAGGCTAAGCTATATACTTTGTCCTGTGATGCTGAGTTGTATACTCTGTCCTGTGATGCTGGGGCTGTATACTCTATCCTGTGATGCTGGGGCTGTATAATCTGTCCTGTGGTGCTGGAGCTGTAAACTCTGGCCTGTGATGCTGAGCTATATACTCTGTCCTGTGATGCTGAGCTGCATAATCCTGACACTATGAGTGGAAGCAAGTGGAATACAGGGGACGGAGTGGGTGGATTATATAAGGGGGGGGGGGGGGTTATGAGAGGTGGGATGGGTCAAAATGGAAGGGCAGGGTCTGGTGACCCCCATCCTAAAACTTCACCAGCCGCCACTGGTGACAGGTGTGGCCTCACTTAGCAGCCCCTATGGGGTACTGCTACATTTATATATGATAAAGTAATGGCATTCATACAACCAAAGCAATAACAGGAAGAATGCACATATGTCTGAGAAGAACAGTGTATATATATATATATATATATATAATATATATATATATATATATCCGGATACATAACTAAAGCCCTTTAACACCAATACCTCCAATTAGGCCCTGTTGCACAGTTCAATTGCAGGGGCCCCTGATGAGCTGGTTTGCAAGGTGTAACACAATCCAGCTTGAGAGGACTAACACTGATGCATCTGTGGAGCGATGGCTTCCTGAGGACGCTTGTACAGATAAACTCACCGATGGTGAAGAAGTCTGGAACACACCACCTGCAAGGCAAATCCGGCCTATCTCTTGGTCCCTAACCTGACTATAGGCTATCAATGCTACTGGACCGCTACCTATCTAAATGGCCGTCGGGAGCCTATCCTGTCACTACCCTGAGCTGTTTACCGTTCCCTAGGCTAACACTAGCTAGGAACCCCCCAGACCAAAAAGGGACACTGTTGCTTTAAATAATGAAGTGGCAGATATACACGTCAACACAAACCAGTCACTTGATAGGTTATAATCAAATGATCTTTGCTCTCCTACACTTGAGAATAGCCCAAATAAATTGCAGTATGCAAATATAGGCTTCTCTGATTCACTGAAACTTTCTAATGATACAGTATCTCTGATTCACACACAGGAGTGCTTACACAGGAGTGTCAGTAATCTAACACTACACTGTGTAACTCACTGTTTAACACTTGCCTATTTTATTGTTTCTTTTCAGCCTGGATGGATGGATAGATACAGATCAAAATCAGCCTGCAGCACCTTCTGGTTTACAGAGCATGTGGCTGGCCTCTCTCTCTCTTACTTCCTTTAAGACATCCACATATATAGCACAGGAAACAACCTCCTAACAGGAAGTATCAGTTTGTAACAAGAACTCTATGGATTTGCCGAACGGCAAACCCCATTGAAGTCTATGGGAGCCGAACAGCCCAACAACCCTTAGTATGACTGTAAAGTGGTGCATCTGTAGTATATATATATAACATGCTGCAGCAAAAATTAAATTGCCAAAGAAAAAGTCAAATCACATTTAAAATGACTCATGGTTACAATTGCCGACACCTGGCTATTGGAAAAAAAAAGGAAAAACCGGCATGGGGTCCCCCCCCCAGTCCATACCAGACCCTTCAGGGCTAGTATGGATTTTAATGGGGAACCCCACGCCAAAATGTAAAAATAAAACGACGTGGGGTCACCCCCAAAATCAATACCAGACCCTTATCTGGGCATGCAGCATGGCAGGTCAGGAAAGGGGGGGATGAGCGAGCACCCCCCCTCCTGAACCATACCAGCCCACATGCCCTCAACATGGGGGGGGTGAGTGCCCCCTTACCCCAAATCACCATGTTGATGGGGACAAGGGCCTCATCCCCACAACCGTGGCCGGGGGTTGTGGGGCTCTGCAGGCAGGGGGCTTATCGGAGTCAGGAAGCCCCCTTTAACAAGGTGACCCCCAGATTGCGGCTCCCCATATGAATGAGTATCAGTTACATAGTACCCCTACCCATTCATTAAAAAAAGTTTACAAAAAAAAAACAGGAGACAAGTCCTTTATTAAAAAAAAAAAAAAATTGTGTCCCTTGCTGTAAATCCATCGTCATGCACACCACCCGCCAGACCCCAAAAAAAACACGCAAAAAAAAAAACCATGCTCCGCCTTCTGGGACAGCTGGCTGCCGAATGCCTCTACTCTGCTTTGACAGTTCTTATATAGGGGCCACCTGGCAACGTCATCTGGTGTCTCAGCCCCCTTGTGACGTCACCAACCCAGCATGCACCGGTATGTGACGGTCACACCATTTTTTTTTTACTTTTCCCCATTGACAGCTGATGACTTATCGCTCAAAACTAAAAATAGTACAGTCTTTCACAACTCTTAATTAAAGTGCAACTATAGCTGTGCAATAAAATATTGCTGTCAATTTAATGCAGAAAAGAGTGAATGTTGATTTTGTAAGGGAATTTTGACTTATCCAATTATGTGCAAGGAAAATTAAAAAAATTTAATTTGCAAATTGCTTTTCCTCCTTTAGTAAATAAACCCCTTTATGTCTCTTCTGCAAGAAAAGCTCCTGTTCCACTTGTCATCAATGTGTCTTTTCAAAGTACACTGACCCGCATGTAGCAGGGTGTTACTGGGGAAGGGGAGAGGGGTTGGGTGTGGCACCTTTTGACCCAGCTCACTTCTCCAAGGTGCACCAGGCAGTGATAGTTTAGTAACACAGTGGTAACATGACTGCCGCTGTGCTCTGAGCACTAGAGGGACTGGTCCTCTGCAGTGGATCCCAGTGGCCATCTTCAGGAAGGCTGTACACATTTAAGACACAGGATTCCTGCAAGATTCGGCAGGCTTTTTGGCACAGACATGATATATAAATATCATATGCTGTGCCAGGAAGAGCTCTTGCATGGGAAGAGATAGGAGGCAGCAGCTGACATGGAGAGGGAAACATTTGGCCACACCCCCCTTTCTAGTGAATGTTACTGCTCCCCAACAAAGTTAAAGTGATACTAAAGTCTCGTTTTTTTTCCTATAAAAATAACAAAACATGTTATACTTACCTTCTCTGTGCAGTGGTTGTGCACAGAGCAGCCCAGATCCTCCTCCTCTCGGGTCCCTTTTTGGCACTCCTGGCCCCTCCCTCCAGTTGAGTCCCCCCACAGCAAGCAGCTTGCAATGGGGGCACCAGAGCTGAGCCACAGCTTGGTGCAGCGGACCGGCCTGATCCCATCCCCTCTCTCTCCTCATTGGCTTACTGACTTTGATTGACAGCAGCAGGAGCCATCTGCGCTTTGCTGCTGTCTCAGCCTATGAGGAGGGAGAGTCCAGACAGCTGAGTCTCTCGTGCAACATCACTGGCTCGAGATGGGGCTCAGGTAAGTGTTAGAGGGGCTGAGGGGGGATGCTGCACATAGATGTTTTATCTTAATGCATAGAATGCATAGGGATTATAGAAGCAGTCATTTTTGGGGGAAGCCAGAGGACCCTGTATTAGAATGGGAAAGTCTGTTGTGCAATGAGCACCCATGCTGGGAAGGACTTTATCCTTAGTGTCCCAGAGGCTTTGTGGACAGCAGGACAGAGGTTCCATTTATTAGACTAACTGAGCATCTGTGACACTGTGAACACCCAAGCTCTAAAAGTTATCGAATATGTTTATGCTATTGAGACTTGCCTTAATCCACCATTTCGGAGATGTCAGCAAACAACATTGTTGTCATAAGCAGGCAAGTTATGTTGAAGTTAAGCTGTTAAAATGAAACCTGAACCAGACTGAACATTCCACTTTGCACTTCAAGTGCACTTGGAAGTGCAGTCACTGTATATCCAAGGGGGACATGCAAGGAAAATAAAAAAAACAGCATTTTAGCTTGCACGTGATTGTATGATAAAATTAGCAGAGCTTCCCCTCATTTCAGATCTACCCCTCAGATTTACAGCGACTGCACTTCCAAGTGCACTTGCAGTGCACTTGTAGAACAAAAAGTGGATTTGCCTTTCGTAAATAATCCCCTCTGTGTCTGTAATGTGCTGCAATGTGTGATAACTGTTAATGGCCTCTACGGGAAAGGAGTAGTTTGCCTATACAAGGAAAGACACTGTGATGGTTTAAAGTTCTTGTGTCTCCTATTAGTTAAAGTGGACCAACCATATAAGGCTGCAGTGACCACTGGCCTGGTAGAGCATTGGTCCCTTGTACAGTGCCTGGAGCTACTGGTAAAAGAGAAGCCTCTCAAGTCCCCTTATGATGTTGGTCTGAGCAATGGTGAACTGATTCTCCTATATCTGAACCTTTTAGAAGGCCCTTGCAGGATTCTGAGGCTTACACAAACCAGCTGGATGGAGCTTTTACAATTCTGACATATCCTAGTTACTAGTAGGAGTCTGGCCCTAATGAGTCTGGTCTCATATTTAGTGTAGGCCACCCTACACATGCATGCATAGCTCATTGTACATTCATTGAAGGCACCAAACCTGAGAAGAAGACTGAGCAACGATTGAAGCACTGGCTCACATGAATTGAGGGGAGGAAAGTACAGTGGACCTTAGCTCTTTTTTAATAAAAAAACACAACACATCTGTTCTCTTCCTCATCACATTTAGTTGCAGCAGTTCAACATAAAGGTAGTGGGAGTGCTTAGATAATTGGACCCTGTAGGCATACAACCTTTGGTACCAAAGCAACACCACTATGCTAGGATCACCAATGCTAAAAACCAGGCTTAGAATACTGTGACAAATAAGTAGGTTTATGTGCAATGGCTATTTTTCTACAGATGATAAGAAAAAAATGTGAGGTCAGCACCTATACATAGCTGGCCTGGCATGGCTAACCTTGGTAAATCTTTGCTCTGCAAATTGATCAAATGCATAGATAAAGTTATATAAAATCCACTGACCATATGTCATGGAATGTGTATAGGTCCGGTTCACACTTGTGCGATTTACTACTGATTGCGATGCGTCAAAAACACTTTGAATTCGCACGTCATCCCTAATGTCATTGATTTCAATGATGGTCGTTCACATACATGCTTTGCGATTCCTCAACGAATGCGATGCGATGAAAAAAAGGGTCTTGTCCGGTTTTACTGCGTTGCGTTGCTAATCTAGTCTCCATAGACATGAGTGTAAATCGTTCTGGATTCGCAATGATGGTTCACATATGTGCGATTTCTTCACCTCCAGCTCCTCCTACGAGTACTGCCCCCTCACTTCCTGTTTCCTGTGCTCTCTGACATCCTGTTTCCTGTCTCATGTCCAAATGCAAAGAGATAAGATGGCCCCCAAGTGTCGTAGCACCATCGACAATGAGGAACTCATTTATCTGGTTCGTGACAGCCGGATACCCGAATTTAAAAACAATGCATTGAAGTGCAGAGGCTGGGAAGAGATTTGTAAAACCGTGTATGCTGACTGGGAAGCCTTTACACCGCCGCAAGTTCGCAAACAAAAATGTAAGTACTTATTTCTTCATCCCACTGGCCACCAATGTAGGGCATGCATACCACTGACCACCAATTTAATGGCATGCATACCACTGACCACCAATGTAGGGCATGCATACCACTGACCACCAATGTAAGGGCATGCATACCACTGACCGCCAATGTAAGGGCATGCATCGCACTGACCGCCAATGTAAGGGCATGCATCCCACTGACCACCAATGTTAGGGCATGCATCCCACTGACCGCCAATGTAAGGGCATGCATCCCACTGACCGCCAATGAAAGGGCATGCATCCCACTGACCACCAATGTAAGGGCATGCATACCACTGACCACCAATGTAAGGGCATGCATGCCACTGACAACCAATGTAAGGGCATGCATACCACTGACCACCAATGTAAGGGAATGCATCCAGCTGACCATGCATCCCACTGACCACAACTCCCACTGACCTGCATTGTAAGGAGAATTATTCCCATTGAACACTAATTCATGTATTTTTTTATTTTGGATTACAGAGCACCTCATACGTACTAGGTGGCTAAGCCTAAAGGATACACTGCAAAGACACCAGAGAATGGATCGGGAAGCACAAAGCGGGTCTGGTGCTGCCCCAAAGCGTCCCTATGCATTTGGCAGATACCTTGATTTTCTAAAGCCTGTGCTCGAATTAAGGAAGTACGTTTTCCAAGAGTCTCTCTCTCTGCCTGTAATATGTCAATGTTTCAATTTCAGCACAGAAGCAAGTTGGCAAGAGGAGGAGGAAGAGCAGCATGCTGCTATAGTTGACCTAGATGAGGGAGTTTAATTTGCTACAAGCAGAGAAGGTTCTTCATCTATTGAGGTGGGCGTTGACTCAATAGAGGTACATGACTCACCAACTATGCAGCAAGATAATGAAGATAGTAACATTTCTACACCTTCCAACAAAAAGAAAAATCAGTCAACTACCTCACGCAGGAAGCGAAGCAGCAGGGAAGCTGAACAGATGGAAAACCCTGACGAAACAAACAAATTACTTAACATAGTGTCAGGGATCACAGAACAATTAGATGTTCAGCGATGCCCTCATACCATGTTTGCATTAAGTTTGGTACCTCTGCTCAAAGAAGTTTTGCCAGACCATTACTTTAGCATGAGAATAGCAGTGCAACATTGCATACTCACTATGACACACCATCCTCCAATGCATGAGAGCACTAGTACAAATCCCATTTATTCTGAGTCAAACCAACCACCTAAGCCTTATGCCTCTCGTTATGATGAACACTCAAGCATGATTGAGACCCCAAGACCAAGAATCCCATATCCAATTCCTTCCCAAAAACCAATACCTCACCATTTCCCACAACAAAAGTCCAGACCACTCCAGCTGTACAATCAAATGTCATCCATGGCAAATCAATCCTGCTCTCAAATTTTCCACCTGTGTCAGGACCAAGTGATCAGCACAAAACAATCAATCTTGGTCCTTCTGCATATCGAAATCAGTCACTTGAAGTTCATTTACATGCCTCCAACAAATTCACAATATGGGCTCCCGAGTGAACCACCGGATAGAGTCATATCCCCGCCTGTGCCTTTGAGGCAAGCAACACCTGAGCAACAAAGTGTTAAAACCTTTCATAATTTATAGATTACTATATGTTAAATGGCACTGCCACTTTTATTTAGTTAATCCATATTAGATTATATTTACGTTATGTTTTATGTTCTTTATGTGATTTGAAAAGATTATTCTAATATTTTTTCATGTCTTCAAGTGTTAAGTTGGAAAATAGCTCAGGATTATGGTGAGAGGGGGGATGCAGCATGAATGGCCATGCATCCCACCTCTGGCCACCAATGTCAGGGCATATATCCCACCTCTGACCAAAATGTAAGGGCATGCATCCTAATGACCACTAATCACACTGACCACCAATGTAAGGTCAGACATCCCACCTATGTGCAAAAATGTAAAGAGCTGTGGTGTGATTTTTGCTATATGGTCCCCCCAGTGAACCACACGATGGAGTCATATCCTCGCCTGTGCCTTTGCGGCAAGCAACAGCTGCCTAAGCAACAAAGTGTTAACGTATTTGAAATTATTGCCTACATGTTAAACGGCACTGCCACTTTCATGATGTTAATCCATGTTGGATTTGTTTACATTAATGCTTTATATTGTATTTTTTGAAGAATTTTATTCTAACATGTTTTGATAACTTGATGGGTCACTATGGGAAAAAGTTTACCAAAATATTAGGGTGAGAGGTGAGATGCACCACCAATGTAAGAACATGCATCCCACCACTGACCAAAATGTAAAGTGTTGTGGTGCTATTTTGCAATATGGCAGGTCATAATCAGTAGGAGTGTCAGAGTCAGCAAGAGGGTCATAGTCAGTAGAAGGCTCATACTAAGGAACAGATCGAGTGAGGGGGAGAAAGCATGAAGGGGCAGAGAATTGGAAAGTTAAAAGGAAAAAGAGTATTGTCATTTCAATGTTTTTTTACAATGTTTGAAGTTTCATTGTTTCACGAAAATGTTTCAAAATGTATGTAATTTCATGCAGATTTAAAATTTGAAATAAAATAAAAGAAATTTTTTGGAAGACAACTATGGTGTGATATGTCTGCGTTGCTTTTCTCGCTTACTATGGATTACATCTCATGTACCATGACCATTACAGCCTACCTCCTGGAACCTATATAAAAAAAGTGTAAGTATATTGAAAATCGATGTGTATTTGTATATTAATGCACTGATTGCACACGTGTCAGGGTTATGGTTGATTTTACAGTTAGGGTTTCGGAAATTAATTGGTTAGGATTATGATTATCTGTAGTGAGGATATGGTATGGGAAGATCTATATGTACACAACACACCCATTAAAATATTGACACTCACGTGAACATAAAATTATATTCTTTTTTTTTACCTACGAAAACTGACCTAATACAAATATGTGAAGCACAGTACAGTATTTTAAACAATTGCATCCAGCTGCCACGATAGCTGACCATTTGCTGTCATGAAGTAATCAGTGAAGTCATAGCTAACATTTTCCCCACTGTAGGTGCCACGTGTTCCAATCCATGATGGGTCTTCGAGGTCGTGCATTAAGGAGTCCTCAAATAGGTAGCCATCTCTAGCACGAACAAAATTGTGCAATGCACAGGCTGCTTGCACAGCACCAATGGCATGCTGAGGCTGATTGGTGAGTGGAGAAAATGCCATTTATTGGCAAGTATGCCAAAAGCACACTCCACTACGCGTCTTGCCCTTGACAGACGGTAATTAAATACCCTCTTTGCAGTGCAAAGTCCCCTGTTGGCATATGGCCGTAGCAGTCGCTCTGAAATAGGGAATGCCTCATCCCCAATAGGGATGAGCCAAACACCCCCGGGTTCGGTTCGCACCAGAACCTTCGAACGGACCGAAAGTTTGCGCGAATTTTCGAACCCTATTCGTTATAATGGACGCGAACGTTCGAAATCAAAATTGCTAATTACAACGGCCAATATGCATGTTAATGTCATAAAACAGGTTTGGGGACCCGGGTCCTGCCCCAGGGGACATATATCAATGCAAAAAGAACTTTTAAAAACTAACGTTTTTTCGGGAGCAGTCATTTTAACCACTTCCCGACCGCCTAACGCCGTTATACGTCGGCAAAATGGCACGGGCAGGCAAAATCACGTACCTGTACGTGATCGTACATGTGCCTGCCTGTGGGTCGCGCGTGCGCCGCCAGCGGCGCGCTCGCGACCCGGTCGGGAGCTCCGTGACCACGGCCGCGGGACCAGCGGACCCGATCGCCACTGGTATCCCGCGATCGGGTTACGGAGCTGAAGAACGGGGAGAGGTTTGTGTAAACAAACCTCTCCCCGCGCTTCCTACACTGACTGTCAGTGATCGGCTGTTCCTGTCATCGGGAAAGCCGATCAATGACATTAGACGTACAGCCACGCCCCCCTACAGTAAAAAAAAAAAAACAACACGTCACACTGACTCCTCCCTGCCCCCTAGTGGTTAACTCCTTCACTGCCACTGTCATTTACATAGGAATCAGTGCTATTTAAATAGCACTGATTTCTGTATAAATGACAAATGTCCCAAAAATGTGTCAAAAATGTCCGATGTGTCCGCCATAATGTCGCAGTCACAATAAAAATCGCTGATCGCCGCCATTACTAGTAAAAAAAAAAAATATTAATAAAAATGCTATAAAACTATCCCCTATTTTGTAAACGCTATAACTTTTGCGCAAACTAATCAATAATCGCTAATTGCGATTTTTTTTTACCAAAAATATGTAGAAGAATACGTATCGGCCTAAACTGAGGAAAAAAAAATGTTTTTTTTTTATATATTTTTTGGGGATAGTTATTATAGCAAAAAGTAAAAAATATAGATTTTTTTTCAAAATTGTCGCTCTATTTTTGTTTATAGCGCAAAAAATAAAAACCGCAGGGGCGATCAAATACCACCAAAAGAAAGCTCTATTTGTGGGAAAAAAAGGACGCCAATTTTGTTTGGGAGCCACGTCACACAACCGCGCAATTGTCAGTTAAAGCGGCGCAGTGCCGAATCGCAAAAAGGGGCCTGGTCCTTTGGCTGCCAATTGGTCCGGGGCTGAAGTGGTTAATGATGCATAAAGTGTAAAAAAAAAAAGTGAAATTTTCCTTTAAATATGGTACCTGGGGCGTGTCTAAAGTATGCCTGTGAAGTGGCATGTGTTTTCCGTGTTTAGAATTGTCCCTGCACAAAATGACATTTGTAAAGGAAAAAAAGAAGCCATTTAAAACCACTTGCGGCTTTAATGTCATGTCTTTTCCTGGCCATATGGCTGAAAATCCTTGCGAAAAATGGCATGGCTACCCCATCAATACCCCACCCACCCCAGCCCCTTTGGGTCTTGTATGGATATTAAGGGGGACCCCGCACCCAAAATAAAACCCTATACCTACAACCCTATATACTCTGAACAGCAGTATACAGGCGGTGCAAACAAGACACGGACTGTAGGTTGGTTCTTAAGTAGAATCTGAACAGGTACATTATGAAGTGTAGCTTCATCCCCAAAAAATCGATTTTTAAGCTTTTTGGAGAACATAGGGAGGGGTTATCACCCCTGTAACATTTGCTGTCTTTGCACATCTGTTCAGAACATTTCACCTCACTTTCCGTCCCAATGACAAATGTTTTTGGAAAAGTGGGGTTTTAATTGAAACAAGGATTGGTGATAAAGCATCAGTAGAGAGGAGATACCTTTTTCCCAAATTAAATCTAACAGGATCGAATTTCCCTTCCTAGGGGTAGATTTCCTCTCACTTCCTGTTTTCTCTTTCCGTTTGCAAGTAGGAGTCGTTTGTATGTTGGATGTTTGAAAGTAGGGGCCTGCCGTATATACTCTGCAGAAATTTGCCCTATTAGATGTTGGTGTAGCCATAAGACTGGTGGGCACAGGAATGGGCCCTGCTGTGAGTTAATAGATCAAGATTTGTACTTGCATGCACCTGTTGAACCGGGCAGAAAAATTGGGCCTTTTTTGGTGGTGGTGGACGGTGTTGCCACAAGACTGTAAGCCCTCACAGTTACTCTTGGTGGGTGCAGGAATGGGCCCTGCTGTGAGTTATTAGATCAAGATTTGTAATTGCATGCACCTGTTGAACAGGGCAGAAAAATTGGGCCTTTGGGTGGTGGTGGTGGTGGTGGTGGACGGTGTTGCCACAAGACTGTAGGCCCTCATAGTTACTCTTGGTGGGCGCAGGAATGGGCCCTGCTGTGAACTATTAGATCAAGATTTGCAATTACACGCCCCTGTTAAACAGGGGCTGAAAAATTGTGCCTTATGCATTGGTGCTGGTGCCACAACACTGCAACCCCTCACAGATACTGTACTCTTAGCACAGCAATGAGACCTGTTGCAAAGCATTGCCTAAAAACTGTAATTACACGCCCCAACAGGGGCTGAAAAATTGTGCCTTAGGCACTGGTGCTGGTGCCACAACACTGCAACCCCTCACAGATACTGTACTTGGAGCACAGCAGTCACACCTGTTGCGAAGCATTCTTTTTAAAAAATTGTAATTACATGCCCCTGTTATACAGGGGCTGAAAAATTGTGCCTTAGGCATTGGTGCTGGTGCCACAACACTGCAACCCCTCACAGATACTGTACTTGGAGCACAGCAGTCACACCTGTTGTGAAGCATTTTTAAAAAAAATTGTAAGTACACGCCCCTATTATACAGGGGCTGAAAAATTGTGCCTTAGGCACTGGTGTGGTGGCATGGATCATTGAGGAGGAGGAAGAGGATAGTCAGTGAACATAACAGGACAGTCACTCAGCATCAGCATAGGCAGTCTTGAAGGGATGTGACATTATAAATTATTCAGTTATATCCGCTTCAGGTGCCTGGTAGCTGGTGGTGATCCGAGACTGATTCATTTTTATGAAGGTCAGTCGATCAACCGAGTCGGTGGACAGGCGCACCCTATGATCGGTGACAAATCCTCCAGCAGCACTGAATGTGCGTTCGGAAAGAACACTGGATGCAGGACAGGCCAGTAGCTCAATTGCATACTGTGCAAGCTCTGGCCAGTGATCCATCCTCAGGACCCAGTAAGCCAGAGGATTTTCGGTGGGAAAGGTGTCCAAGTCTGACCTTGCCCCTAGGTATTCCTGCACCATGTATATCAGACGCTGGCGATGGTTGCTGGAACCGATCATACCTTGGGGCTGCGGACTAAAAAATTGTCTGAACGCATCGGTCAGACGTCCACCTTCCCCACCGCTCCTTCTGCTACTGACCGAAGCCTCAGCAACTCGTCGTCCAGGACCAGGAGTTTGTAACCTCCCAGTTTCTGGGAACGCGTTGCACAGACCTTTCTTCAAGGCCTCCCTGAGATGTCTCATCCTCTGCTCCTCTGCGACGGCAAGATAAGGTCCGCAACCTTACCCTTGTACCGTGGATCAAGGAGAGTGGCCAGCCAGTAATGGTCCCTCTCCTTGATCCGAAGAACACGAGGATCCTTCCGCAGGCTTTGCAGGATCAGGGAGGCCATGTTACGTAGGTTAGCTGAGGCATTCGGTCCGGAGTCTTCTGGGTCACTGAGGATGACATGATCGCCAGCCACGTACAAGTCCACGTGTTTGTTGGGACTGTACATCATCCCTAAAAGACTGCTGCTGCTGATGCTGAGTGCCAGGCTCCACCTCCATGCTCACACAATCCTCCTCCTCCTCCTCCTCTCATCCTCTTCCTGTGTGATGGGTGGGACAGAAGGAACACTGTCTGGATAAAGGGGGCCTTGAGAGGCAAGGAAGTCCTCCTCTTCCTGCCTCTGTTCTGCCTCAAGTGCCCTGTCCATTATCCCACGCAGCGTATGCTCCAACAGGTGGACAAGAGGTACAGTGTCACTGATGCATGCACTGTCACTGCTCACCATCCTCGTGGCCTCCTCAAATGGTGAGAGGACAGTGCATGCATCCCTGATCATGCTCCACTGGCGTGGGGAAAAAAAGCCAAGCTCCCCTGACCCTGTCCTGGTGCCGTAGTCGCAAAGGTACTCATTGATGGCCCTCTGCTGCATGTGCAGTCGCTGCAGCATGGCCAACGTTGAGTTCCACCTGGTGGGCATGTCACATATTAGGCGGTTCTTGGGCAGGTTCAGCTCCTTTTGCAGCTCAGTCAGCCGAGCACTGGCATTATAAGATCGGCGGAAATGCACACAGACTTTCCTGGCCTGCCTCAGGACATCCTGTAAGCCTGGGTACCTGCCCAAGAACCGCTGCACCACCAGGTTGAGGACATGAGCCATACAGGGCACATGGGTGAGCTGCCCCTGTCGCAGGGCGGAGAGGAGGTTGGTGCCATTGTCAGAAACGACCATTCCTGGCTTAAGCTGGCGTGGCGTCAACCACCTCTCGGCCTGCCCCTGCAGAGCTGCCAGAACCTCTGCCCCAGTGTGGCTCCTGTCCCCCAAACACACCAGCGCAAGCATGGCATGGCACCTTTTTGCCTGCGTACTCGCGTAGCCCCTTGTACGCCTACGGAGCACCGGAGGAAGAAGAAGAGGAGGGGGTGGAGGAGAGAGGTGTGTTACAACCAGTAGTAGCATTTTGGAGGCGTGGTGGTGGAACAACCTCCAACACTACTGCACCTTGTCCTGCATCCCTCCCAGCTGCCAATAGAGTGACCCAATGGGCCGTGAAAGAAAGATAACGTCCCTGTCCATGCCTGCTGGACCATGAGTCAGCGGTAATATGCACCTTACCGCTGACCGCCCTGTCCAGCGAGGCATGGACATTGCCTTCCACATGCCGGTAGAGAGACGGAATCGCCTTCCGTGAGAAAAAGTGGCGTTTGGGAACCTGCCACTGAGGAACCGCATATTGAACAAACTCACGGAAGGGGGCCGAGTCTACCAACTGAAAAGGCAGCAGTTGAAGTGCTAGCAATTTAGCCAAGCTAGCAATCAACCGCTGGGCATGTGGATGGCTGGGAGTATACTTCTTTCGACGGTCCAGCAGCTGGGGCAGGGAAATTTGCCTGCTACAATCGGATGTCGGTGTACTGCAAGTACTTGGTTGTGACACACCTAATTCTACACCTTCAGTCCTCTCAGAGCAGCTTTCAGAGAGGACTGAAGATATAGTGGGGATGGAGATCCCAGCTGATGAGGAGCAAGGAGAGGTCCGCTTTGTTCTTTGGTGTGGGTCTTTTATGTGTGCTTGCCAACGAGCTGCATGGCAGGTCGACATATGTCTGCTCATGCTTGTGGTGCCCAAGCGGCTGATGTTTTGGCCACGCGAGATACGCTTGAGACAAATATTGCAAATAGCAGTGGTGCAATCTGATGCACTCGTCTCAAAAAAGGCCCACACCAAAGAACTTTTGTGATAACGCGCAGAGGCAGCGCCCTGCACAGGCGGAGCTCTGCGGTGTGGTACAGTTGCTGTGCTGGCCTCTAGCTGGCCTCCAGGGGGCATCCTGCCTCGTTGGACATGTGACGCCGCATCCTCCTCCTCCTCCTCCTCCTCCTCTCTCCCTTCAGGCACCCACGTGGAGTCAGTGACCTCATCATCCCCTCCCTCTTCACCACTAGAGCAAACCTGGCAGTAAGCTGCAGCTGGTGGAACAGTACTGCCAGATTGCTGTCCTTCAGCATCCCCTCTCTCTGCGCGCACACTACTGCCTTCCTCAAGCTGGGTATCATCATCCGAGCCTTCGAATCATTGGGCATCCTGGAGCATGTACCCAACACTGTGCTCAAACAGTTCGGGGGACTCCTCAGGAGGACATGGTGGGTCTAGGGAAGGGGTGGCTGATGATGCCATTGAGTACGCGTTGGCAGCTGCTCTGCCAGTACCCTCAGCCTGGGTGAGAGAGGATGAGGAGGATGAGGAGGGCTTGGTCATCCATTCTACCAAGCCTTCGGCATGATGCGGCTCCACATGTCCAGCTGCCGAAAACAAAGACAAGCGTGTCCCATGGCCACGTGCTGATGACGATGCACGACCACGTCCACGGCCAGCACTGTTGTCTCTAGAAACAGAGCCTGCCTGGCCTGTGTTCTTGCCTCGGCACGCTCTGCCTCTCCTTGGCGGTCTTCCAGCCATTGTAGTCGGTAGTGTATATAGTATAAAAAATAAAGCTCCTATGTGTGCTCACAACACACTGTAGGTCCTATGGGTGCTGACACTAACACACTATAGGTACTATGTGTGCTGCCACAAACACACTATAAGTCCTATGGGTGCTGCTGACACAAAGACACTATAGGTACTATATGTGTGCTGCTGTCAAGAAAATATAGGAGCTCTGTGTGCTGCCACTAACACACTAGAAGTCCTATGGGTGCTGCTGACACAATAGGTAAAATATGTGTGCTGCTGTCAAGAAAATATAGGAGCTCTGTGTGCTGCCACTAACACACTAGAAGTCCTATGGGTGCTGCTGCTGAGAAGAAAATATAGGAGCTCTGTGTGCTGCCTGCCACTAACACCCTAGAAGTCCTATGGGTGCTGCTGAGAAGAAAATATAGGAGCTCTGTGTGCTGCCACTAACACACTAGAAGTCCTATGGGTGCTGCTGAGAAGAAAATATAGGAGCTCTGTGTGATGCCACTAACACACTAGAAGTCCTATGGGTGCTGCTGAGACGAAAATATAGGAGCTCTGTGTGATGCCACTAACACACTAGAAGTCCTATGGGTGCTGCTGACACAATAGGTAAAATATGTGTGCTGCTGTCAAAAAAATATAGGAGCTCTGTGTGCTGCCTGCCACTAACACGCTAGAAGTCCTATGGGTGCTGCTGAGAAGAAAATATAGGAGCTCTGTTTGCTGCCACTAACACACTAGAAGTCCTATGGGTGCTGCTGAGAAGAAAATATAGGAGCTCTGTTTGCTGCCACTAACACACTAGAAGTCCTATGGGTGCTGCTGAGAAGAAAATATAGGAGCTCTGTGTGCTGCCACTAACACACTAGAAGTCCTATGGGTGCTGCTGAAGAAAATATAGGAGCTCTGTGTGATGCCACTAACACACTAGAAGTCTTATGGGTGCTGCTGAGAAGAAAATATAGGAGCTCTGTGTGATGCCACTAACACACTAGAAAGTCCTATGGGTGCTGCTGACACAATAGGTAAAATATGTGTGCTGCTGTCAAGAAAATATAGGAGCTCTGTGTGCTGCCTGCCACTAACACACTAGAAGTCCTATGGGTGCTGCTGAGAAGAAAATCTAGTGTGTTAGTGGCAACACACAGAGCTCCTATATTTTCTTCTCAGCAGCACACCCAGGACTTCTAGTGTGTTAGTGGCATCACACAGAGCACCTATAAGTCCTATGGGTGCTGCTGAGAAGAAAAATATAGGAGCTCTGTGTGATGCCACTAACACACTAGAAGTCCTATGGGTGCTGTTGGGGTGCAATGCTGTGCTAACAGCACTGCGGTTGGTACTACTGCAATACTGTACTAACAGTAAGCACGCACCAGACTAATCCCCAGCAGCAGCTAATAACACACTAACTGTGCAATCAGCAGCAATGAACGATCACTAATGATGAATGACTCAGGTAGCAATGGTTTAGCAAAGAAATAGCCAATGGTTTAGCAAAGAAATAGCAATCAAGCAAAGACAGAATCAGCAGACTGCTCTCTCCTAAAGCCGGAACACATGTGACCGGGGCCGACGGCGTGGCGGCCTTTTAAATGGTGGGGCGTGTACTAAAGCCCCTGAGCTTTAATTGGCTACAGGCGTCCTGCCTGTAGCCAATTATTGCTGTCCGAGTTTCCGGCGCTGTGATTGGCCAAGCATGCGGGGTCACAGTGCATGCTTGGCCAATCATCAGCCAGCAATGCACTGCGCCGGCCGCAATGCATTGCGGGGCCGCTCGCATCACACGAATGTGATGCGAACGGCCCAAATAGTTCTGGGCTCGCCGAGCGAGCGAACGCCCGGTGCTCGATTCGAACGTGGGTTCGAATCGAGCACCGGGCCCATCCCTGATTATTCGGATGTGCTTGCCATCAACTACAATCACACAGTTTGGGAAATTGCACCGCTCCCAAAAAACTTTGGCAATTTTAGCCCAGTCTTCCCTAGTCGGCTTCTTCATGACCAAAGCCTTCAACACTTGCCAGATAGCTGCACGGGTCTCATGCACAATCTTGCTGACAGTCGATTTGCTCAGCTTGAATTCATATTGCAAGCTAGCGAAAGAATTGCCAGTAGCCAGGTACCTGAAAGGAAGGAGAAGGATAATTATTTGTGTGCCTACTTTTTTTCCATTTTTGCTCAAAGTTGCAGGCTATCTGGCTTTACATTAAATATGTTACCTTATGGTGACAAGTAATCGCTCAGCTGGCTCCACACTATTTCGGAAAGTAGTGTTCTGATGCTCTAGCCTGGTGTAAATCAGTTGAAGCAATTCGTCGATACAGAAAAGAGTTAAATTACATAGAAAAGGGATGAGTTATTCGGTAAGGAAGTGGGGTGAAAGGGGTGAAGATTAGGATAAGGGGGAGAAGTTGGATACAGACCAGAGGGATGTCTTGGGTGTTGGATGGAGGGGGTGAGGGTAATGCGGCGGACTTTTTGGCGCCAAAGTTTTAAGTTTTAAGTTTGGTTTTAAAATTATCCGCTGGACTTGGCAGTCCAGGGGACAATCCCGCCGTTAGTAGGCAAGTCCGCGGGACTTTTGAAATGAACGGACTTGCCGCTCATCGGCAAGTCCGTTCATTTAGCACGTGACTTCAGGTTACGTAGCTAGCGTAGGCAGTAAATGCCGCCGCGCTAGCTCCGTAAGCTGGCATGGATTTAAAGGGACTCCCCACGCCGAAAAAACGGCGTGGGGGTTCCCCCCCAAATCCAAGTCAGACCCTCATCCGAGCACGCAGCCTGGCAGGCCAGGAAAGGGGTGGGGACGAACGAGCGCCCCCCCCTCCTGAGCCGTACCAGGCCGCGTGCCCTCAAGATGGGGGGTGCCCTGGGGAAAGGGGGGCCGTGCGGCCCCCCCACCCCAAAGCACCTTGTCCCCATGTTGATGAGGACAAGGGCCTCTTCCCGACAACCCTGGCCGTTGGTTGTCGGGGGCTTATCGGAATCTGGGAGCCCCCTTTAATAAGGGGGCCCCCAGATACCGGCCCCCCACCCTATGTAAATGAGTATGGGGTACGATGTACCCCTACCCATTCACCTAAGGTGTAAAATGTAAAGTACAAAAACACACACACTTTTGAAAAAATATTTTATTGCACTGCTCCGGGGGTCTTCTTCCGTCTTGGGGGTCTTCTCGCCGGACTCCCCCGCCATTTACCAAGCTCTTTTACCGAGCGGGGAAGTCCGGCTACCTTCTTCGTCGTCGCCGCCGTCGTCTGGGGGTCTCGATCCGCCTTCGGGGGTCTTCCGGGGGTCCAACGGCCAGGGTTGTCGGGAAGAGGCCCTTGTCCTCATTAACATGGGGACAAGGTGCTTTGGGGTGGGGGGGCCGCACGGCCCCCCTTTCCCCAGGGCACCCCCCATGTTGAGGGCACGCGGCCTGGTACGGCTCAGGAGGGGGGGGGCGCCTGTTCGTCCCCACCCCTTTCCTGGCCTGCCAGGCTGCGTGCTCGGATGAGGGTCTGACTTGGATTTGGGGGGAACCCCCACGCCGTTTTTTCGGTGTGGGGAGTCCCTTTAAATCCATGCCAGCTTACGGAGCTAGCGCGGCGGCATTTACTGCCTACGCTAGCTACGTAACCTGAAGTTACGTTCTAAATGAACGGACTGCTCCGTGTGTGGGCAAGTCCGTTCATTTTCAAAAGTCCCGCGGACTTTTGGCCGGCGGATTATCCGCCGGAGAAGTCCGTGCGTGTGTGGGCAAGCCCACACGCTCGGAAAGTCCAGCGGACCCAGCTGGAAAGTCCGGCGGGATTGTCCGCTGGACTAAGTCCGCCGGCAAAAGTCCGCACGTGTGTACGCGGCATAAGAGGGATAGATGGCTGAGGTACTGGGGGGGGGGGGGTGGAGGGATGTTCAGATTCCAGCTATGGTTAAGGTTATGGAAGGAGGGGGGGTTAGGGTAAGGCAAGTATGGAGGAACGGGGAGAAAGTATAACTTAATTGCTCACCTGTTAACTGACATACGAGTGTAGTTGAAAAACGTATCATTGTGTTGACGTAGATCGTTGTATATCATCCCTATTAGCTATTACAGGGTGTACCCAGTATCTTTTGGTTGACAGCATCATCATCCTCTTCCTCCTCCTCAGCTTCGCTTTCTTCTTTTTTATAATCACTGTAGCAGTAACTACTGCTGCCATAATCAAAGCCAATGAATGGTACATTCTTCACTATCCCAAGCTCCTCTCTACACACTCTCCAACACACTCCACAAAAAACAGGAATAGAACAGGAAGTTAAAATATAAAACCTATGTATATTTTTGACCTCAGCATACACTGGTTTCCATCGGCCAGGCCTAAATTTGCAGTCACCTCCCAAAATGACAACTAATTCCACTAAAATCGCAACAAATTCGCAAAAAAGATTTGCAACGCAATCGTGTCATAATCGCAATAAAATTTGCAACGCACAAGTGTGAACCGAGCCTAATGACTGAATACCAGGCTATTGGTTTTGGTAGGTACATTTAACACAATTGATATGTGTAGGTATATTTAACAGAAGGTAGCATTATGATTAACATTGCCATTATAATATTAATTATTACGAAATCTAAGCTTACAGTAAAATCAATTGTGACTTGTCCAGGACGCACCTCACATATCCCATTTATCCCCTTTGGTGGAAGAAAGATTTTCATGATTAATACCATTTAACATACTATACACTTGGAATTTCTTGGTATCTCATGTGAGCTCTAGTAATCTCTGCACTAAAGTTAAAAACCTTTGTCTAGAACCTGCCCTGATGTTCAACTGACAGATTCTGAATATATCCATTGTTAATCCACAGTATGAAGTGGCTATTGTTTTATAGGCAAAGGTTGGGTAATTTTTTTTCTTTTTTTAAGAAAGGAATTGTCAAAAACTGTCTTTTGTGGTTTTGACTTTTTGACACTTTTTTTGGTACCCATTCACATAGGGGGGGGCAGGATCTGGGGGCTTCCAGATTTTTATAAGCCCCCCCACAACCACCGGACAAGAGTTGTGGGGATGAGACCCTTGACCCCATCAACATGGGGACAAGGTGCTTTGGGGGGACTTAGTCCCCCTGAGCCATGATTGGCCAAAGGCACCCTGCCTGTGCATGCTTTGGCCAATCATCAGACATCAAGAGATTGCAGTGCATTATGGGGCGTTTCACAGCGCTCGTATTTCCCGCAAATGCCCCATATGTTCAAGCAAACGAACACCCGGTGTTTGAGTCTAACTTACATTTGACTCAAACCGTGGGCTCATCTCTACTGAAGGACACTATTCTGTAGTCCTGGATTGGAGGATATTTTTATCTCCTTCAATGAGGAACTGCCTGTGGAAGCTGGCTGGCATTCAGCTCCTGGGACATTGTGAGTAAGACCTACTGTGGGACTTACATGTGTGTTTGCAGGATTTGTGCTAGAAGTTTGTGCTCCTATTAATAGAGTCAATATTTTGTAGAACCACCTTTTGCTGCAATTACAGCTGCAAGTCTTTTTGGGGAAGTCTCTACCAGCTTTGCACATCTAGAGCCGTGTTTCTCAACTCCAGTCCTCAAGGCGCCCCAACAGGTCATGTTTTCAGGATTTCCCTTCAGATGAAACAGCCGTGGTAATTACTAAGGCAGTGAAACTGATCAAATCACCTGTGCAAAATAATGGAAATCCTGAAAACATGACCTGATGGGGCGCCTTGAGGACTGGAGTTGAGAAACGCTGATCTAGAGAGTGACATTTTTGCCCATTCTTCTTTGGTAAATAGCTCAAGCTTTGTCAGCTTGGATGGAGAGCGTCTGTGAACAGCAATTTTCAAGTCTTGCCACAGATTCTCAAATGTATTTAGGTCTGGACTTTGACTGGGCCATTCTAACACATGAATATGTTTTGATCTAAACCATTCCATTGTAGCTCTGGCTGTATGTTTTTTTTTTTGAAAAATCTTTTTATTAAATTTTGAAAAAACAGTACAACACATGCATACAAAACAATACATGTATAAAACATACAAGGAACAGTACAGCAGTACAGTCCTATCTACATACCTACCCACCTCCCAAAAAAACCAGAACCCAAAGTGGGTAACCTACCACATCCTGTGGCTGATGAACTAACGTAGTTCATAGAACCCCCCCTTCCCTACCCCCCTCCCCCCCCCCCAACCTTGCGTGCAACTCAATGCTTCGGAGTGTACCATATTATAATGCAGTGAATTTAACCTACTCCCCTCATGCCATCCCTGCGTATAAGAGGGGATATGGACTGTCCACCGTTATACCTTCAAACATAGAGATCAATAACCACTCTACCTTAACGTGTTAGATTAGATTTTTAAGCATGTCATATTTAGATCAGCGTCCAACAATTATTTCTATCATCCCACAGTATCTGATGAGTCTAACCAAGGTTGCCATACTTTGTAAAACTTCTTCTCACAGCCTCTAGATCTATATGTCGCTTTGTATAGGGGGATAACTTTATTTACTAAACCCTTCCAGAATGACAGGGTAGGAGCCTCCTTCTTTTTCCATTTTAAAAGTATGGCTTTCCTGCCATAGAAAAGGCCAATGTTCAGGAATGTGCGATGTGCCCTCGAAGGAACTACCTCCTCCACAAGGCCAATCATACACACCCTGGGCGTTTGGGGTATAGGTATACTTAGCACTTCCGTCAAACAATCTGTAATACCGGCCCAAAAAGGTTGTATTTGTGGGCAGCTCCAGAAAATGTGCTCGGCATCCGCCGGGGAATAGTCACAGCGCCAGCAGCTGCTGTTGGATGATGAGTAGATTCGAGCTAGCCTAGCTGGTGTAAAGTAGATTCGGTGCAGAAATTTAAACTGTATCAATCTGTCTCTTGCCGAGACCAGATGTTTAAAGGGGTGGTCCCACATGTCATCCCAGTCTTCCCCTTGAATATCCGAGATCTCGCTCTCCCATTTCCTCCTACATTTGACTAAACCAGGGGGGGTTTTTTTAAAAAGGGATTTATATACTGTGGAAAGAGGTTTGGCTAGGTCCACTGTAGTCAGCATGGACTCTAAGTCTGAGGGCAAATATTCAATACGCATACCTACAAATTGAACCCGGAATGCATGCCGCAGTTGCATATAGCGGAAAAAATAAGTATTCGGAAGGTCGTGTCTGGCTTTTAGCTGGTCAAAGGTACAAAGTTCCCCTTCACTAGTGATGTCTTTCAGCAGTTTGATGCCTCTACACGCCCAAGTCTCCGGGTCTGGGAAGGAGAGAAAATGTGGGAACTTAGGATTCATCCACAAGGGGGCCGATGGAGTAACCCCGTCATAGCTAGGCGTTGTCAGGGTAGTAGTGACCTCCCAAGCCCTAATAGTGGCCTTCATGGAGCTCGTCAATGGTAAACAGGATTTTGTGCTTCTGTATAGTGCCAGACGCAGACTTTCATATGAGCCCAGCGATGCCGCTTCAACAACCGTGGCGGAGTCGCCTTCTTCCGCCGTCAGCCATTTCCTGGCAACCATTTGGCCTGCCAAATAGTATTTTTGCCAGTCCGGCAGTGCTAGGCCCCCTTGTCCCCAAGGTTCCTGTAATGACTTTATACTTATGCGTGGTGATTGTGGTGACCATATAAACGACCCAATAATACTATCAAGTGACTTGAAGAAGGATTTTGGTACCCATACCGGAGAATGACGAAGGAAGTACAGGATCACTGATAGGAATTTCATTTTTATGAGACTGACCCGTCCTATCAAAGAGAGTGGGAGATTCTTCCAGGTCGTTGTCATCTGTTTTAGTCTATTTTTCAGTGGGAGAAGGTTGATGGTCATGTAGTCCTGTATGTTGGCCGTAATCTTAACCCCCAGGTATGTAATGGTGGAAACCCATCTAAGTGGCAAGGAGTCATCTTTGCGCTCCACTGCTTTTGAACCTAGGGGCAGTATTGATGACTTGCTCCAGTTTGCCCTAAGTCCTGAAAATAGGGCAAATTTATCTAGCACCTCAAGAGCTGCTTTCAGTGATGGTCCAGGGTCTCTTAGGAACAGTAGCATGTCGTCAGCATATAGTGCAACACATTCAGCTATACTACCTACCTGTATTGCTCCCACCTCTCTCGATTGTCTAAGGGCTCTAGCTATAGGTTACATCATTAGCGAGAAGAGGAAGGGGGAGAGGGGGCATCCTTGCCTCGTTCCCCTACCAATCTCGAAGTAGTTTGAGACCATGTTACCCAGTCTGATCGCCGTCCTTGGGGCGCTGTAAAGTAGCGCTATCCACTGACGGAAACCTGGACCGAACCCCATGGCCCCTAGGACCGTGTGCATATATTGCCAATCTACCGAATCAAAGGCCTTTTCTATGTCTATAGAGACCACTATCTTTTCTGGGAATTCTAAATCTCCCAGCTGTATGTGCGTGAAAAGTCTTCTGAGATTCGTGTCTGTTGACATACCTGGCATGAATCCCGTTTGGTCGATGTCGACCAGAGTCGAAATGACCCCAGCCAACCTTGAGGCCAGCACCTTGGCAAGAATTTTCAGGTCAGTGTTGAGCAGTGCAATAGGGCGGTACGAGGAGCACTCCAGGGGGTCTTTGCCGGGCTTCGGAAGAAGAACCATGTAGGCCTCCATCATTGACGCCGGCAAAGCTCCCTGTTCACTACAGTGCAAGTACAGTAGGTTTAACCTGATAGCTAACTGTGCCTTAAAAGTCTGGTAAAAGTCTGCGGGGAATCCGTCTGGACCCGGGGTTTTGTGTGGCGGAAATGCGGCTATAGCTGCCTCAATTTCCATCACCGTAATGTCTCTATCTAGGGAGGTCCTGTCAGTATCAGACAATTGTGGGATGGAGAGGCTCGTCAGTAGCCTCTCTAATTCTAATTGGTCATATGGGGCTATTGGGGTATATAATGCTCGGTAGAAATGAGTGAATTCTGCCAATATGCCTTCCGGTTCTGTAACCCTCTCCCCTCGTCTACCATTGATTACTGGGATGCTAACAGGTATCCTATGTTCAGCTGCCAGGTTGGCCAGTAGCTTGCCATTTTTGTCCCCTTCAGCGAAGATTGTTTCTGCTTTTTGTCTAAGTTCAGTGTGAGCCAAATTATCAAAGTGTAAAGCCACCAATCTCCTGACTGTCATTAGATCTCTATATGTGGCCTCCGAGGGGGAGTCTGCGTGCTTTTGAGCAGACTCCCTCTCTTTGGCCAGTAAAATTTCCCCCTCTTCCGAGCTGTCTTTCTTAGCGGCTTTTATGGCTGAGATACATTCGCCCCTAGAGACTGCTTTAAAGGCGTCCCAAACGATGTGTGTGTCCGCCGACTGTTCGTTGGTTACCCAAAAGGTGTCCATTGCTGACTGTATCTGTGCTACTACCTGATCCTCTTGCATCCAACCAGAGGCCAACCTCCAGCCCCCTCTCCCACCACCCGTGGGGAGTGTCAAAGTAATCTGTAATGGGTTGTGATCCGAGGTCCCCCCGGCCAAGTATTCAGCGGCATACACGTGTTTGAGGATAAGGGAGTTCCCAAAAGCCAGATCTATTCTGGCCGAGGATTTGTGTGTAGAGGAGAGATGTGAGTACACTACTTCCCCAGGGTGCTTCCACCTCCATACCTCTGTTAAGTTGGCCATGGTCACCCAGGAGCACAAATCCTGCGAAACCGGCCTGGACACATTTGAGGAGTCCAGTGCCGAGTCCAAAATAGCATTATAGTCACCCAAGATCAGTAAGGGTAATTCCAAGTGCGGCGCTAGGGTCACCCACAATTCATAGAGCAATTGTGCTTTAAATGGCGGTGGCATATAAATGTTCACCAATAACAGCTTCCTACCCGCTATCTCCATCACCAAAGCCACATATCGTCCCCCTGGGTCTATGACCACCTGGTGTATAGTACACGCAATTGCTTTACTGATCAGGATAGTGGTGCCTCTAGCATAGGATGAGTACGTAGCATGGAATGCTTTTTGTATCCAGGGTTTACGGAGAGAGAGAATTTTGCTCCCCTCCAGGTGCGTCTCCTGAAGGAGAACAACATGTGGCTTTACTTGCTTAAGGTACTGGAAGACAGCTGCCCGTTTAAATTTACTATTTAACCCCCTCACGTTCCATGAGAGTATTTTCACTCTGCTATCCATAATCCTCAATCAGTAACTGAAGATCACGGATATCCCATAAACCCAGTCTCAGTTTTACAAAACATATATATTGCTTAGGGTTGCACAGAATAGGTACACTCAACCAAGTAGCATTACATAACATAAGGCACAAAATCATCCCTCCCCCTCCCCCCCCTGCTGTTATACTGAAAACTGAGAGCCAGAAAAATTGGCTCAAACCAAAAAAAGTCCAGCATGCAGCCTTTACCCAAAAACTAAACAGCCAAAAAGAGTTCAACCGGTTGCTTCTATAGTTCGGCATTGAAAGATGGAAAAAATGTTCATACCATCTACATAAGCCTCCAGGCTTATCTCTTAACAGGAAAGCGAACCGGCTGGATAGACCGTCGCCAGAAAAAGGGAGGCCAGTAACAGTCACTTACACCTCTATAGCGGGACAGTTAAGTGAATACTTTGATGTAGTTGCAGCTCTTATGTTTCCTCCCCCCCCCCAAACAAAACATACCGTGTCATACGGTTTTGTAGAGCAGGTAATAGTAGAGCAAATGTGGTCACATCGATGAGAGCAAAAAAATAATGAACCAAAAAAATAAAAAGTAAAAGGATAACATGGAGAGATAAAAAAGGAAGGAGACACCCCCGATACAGTCTGTGTCAGGTAATCTCTAGAGGGATGACTTCAAGTGCCCGGAGTATTGTAGTCAGGCGTACATTTACGCTGTTAATCTCCTGTTAGTGCAGGTCTCTGGTGCTCAGGAGATCCAAAAAACATACTTCCTTGTAGCTATGAACAACTTTCAAGGCAGCCTGCGATTCAGGCGTTGCGATCCAACCAGTCATTGACATCCTGAGGGTGATCAAAAAATTTTACAGTACCTTTGTATTGGATGCGTAGACGGCTCGGGTACAACATGCTGTACTTCAGTTCCTTCTCCCTCAGCCTCTTCTTCACCTCTATGAATGATCTGCGTCTCCTTTGGGTTTCTGCTGAGAAGTCTGGAAACAGCATAATGCGTGCGTTGTCAAATTTCAGATCTTTGTGTTTTCTTGCTTCTGCTAGGATCATATCACGGTCTCTGTAGTTTAAGAACCTTACCAGGAAGGGTCTGGGTGGGGCCCCTGGGGGTCTGGTTCCCGTAGGGACTCTATGCGCTCGCTCGACCACGTAAGTGGGTGGTAGGTCGCCCAGGGCCAGGATGGTTTTAAAAAACTGCTCAGCAAAGGTAGTAGAGGCAGACCCCTCAGCACCCTCTGGCAGCCCCACCACCCTTACATTATTCCTTCTTTGGCGGTCTTCCGCGTCGTCTGCTCGGTGTTGTAGTGCACCAACCATCTCTCTCAGATCTGCCAGTTGTGAGCCATGTATATGCGAGGCATCTTCCACTTCTGAGATGCGGTCTTCTGCGGTTGTGAGCCTGCCTCTAATCTTATCCAGGTCATGGCGGATTAGGTTGCATTCAGCTGCCAGGTGATCCATGCGGCCCACCAGCTCCGTTTTGGAGGCCGCTATGGCTTCTAGGATGGGGCCTGTAATTGCGGCCGTGTCCACCTCCACCTCTTGTGGGCTGGGGATTGCGTCTACAGGCAGTTCCGGGCTTGCTGCGCCTTGTAGTTCCACGGCGCCATTAGGTGTTTTGGCGCGCTGTGGGGTACTGTAGTGTGCAGGGCCTGTGGAGGGGGAGGCGGGGCTAGACGCCATGCTTCCCTGTGAGCGGAGAAGTCTCTGACCTTTAGTCGGCTGGGAATGTGGTTTCTTCTGCTTCTTTTTTGCCGCAAATGGCATGTCCTGCTGCCCGCTCCGTTCCGCTAGCCTCCCAGCGTGAAAGCGCCTTCGGTCGTTCGGTCTATCCGCCGGTATCAGGATAAACAGTCAGGAGTAAGCCGGAGCTCAGTAGCAGCACGTCTTACCGCAGTCACATCCGGTCACGCCCTGGCTGTATGTTTAAGGTTGTTTTCCTGCTGGAAGGTGAACCTCTGTCCCAGTCTAAAGGCTTTTGTAGACTCTAAAGCCCCATACACACGTGCGGATTATCCGAGGACCAGGTCCGTCAGACCATGTCCGTCATACTTTGTCTGATGTTGGTTTTGCGTACACACGGTCGGACAAAGTTGTCGGAAAATCCGATCATTCTGAACGTGGTGACGTTTGTTGTCTACGACGGGACTACGTAGAGGCTAGTAGCCAATAGCTTTGGTCTTGTAATGTGATCTGAGCATGCGTAGCACTTTGTCCGGTCGGAATTCGCTACACACGATCGGATTTGGTGTGATCGGACTTTGTTGTCAAAAAATCTATCCAGCAGGAGATAGGGCTTTGTCCGTCAGACAATCTGATGGAAACTGTCCGATGGTGCCTACACACGGTCTGATTTTCCGACAACATTGTCCAATAGGACAGAATCCATCGGAAAATCCTACCGTGTGTATGGGGCTTAACAGGTTTTCTTCTAAGATTGTCCTGTATTTGGCTCCATCCATTTTCTGACTCTGACCAGCTTCCCTGTCCCTGCTGGTGTGTTCGACGTGATGTGCAGTGTTAGTTTTCCTTTACACATAGTGCTTTTTGCTTTTAGGCCAAAAAGTTAAATTTTGGTCTCATCTGAACAGAGCACCTTCTTTCACATGTTTGCTGTGTTTCCCACATGACTTCTCGCAAACTGCAAACAGGACTTCTTATGGCTTTCTTTCAATAATGGCTTTGTTCTTGACGCTTTTCCATAAAGTCCAGAATTGTGGAGTGCATGACTAATAGTTGTCCTGTGGATAGATTCTCCCACCTGAGTTGTGGATCTCTGCAGCTCCTCCAAAGTTACCATGGGCCTCTTGACTGCTTCTCTGATAAATGATCAAGTTGCTCGGCCTGCCAGTTTAGGTGGACGGCCATGTCTTGGTAGGTTTGCAGTTGTGCCATACTCTTTCCATTTTCGAATGATGGATTTAACAGTACTCCATGAGAAGTTCAAAGCTTGGGATTTTTTTTGATAACGACAGGTAACCCTGCTTTAAGCTTCTCCACAACTTTATCCCTGACATGTCTGGTGTGTTCCTTGGCCCTCATGATGCTGTTTATTCACTAAGGTTCTCTAACAAACCTCTGAGGGTTTCACAGAACAGCTGTATTTATGCTGAGATTAAATTACACACAGGTGGACTCTATTTACCAATTAGGTGACTTCTGAAGGCAATTGGTTCCACTCGATTTTAGTTAGGGGTATCAGAGTAAATGGGGCTGATTACAAATGCACGCAACACTTAAATATTTTACAATATTTTATTTTACAAATAAATATTTGTATGTGGAAAATTTCAAGGGCTATGAATACTTTTTTAATTCACTGTAGTTAATGGGATATAATCAGTGAATTGACTAATAAATAAAATAAAAGAACCCTATGGGGCCACTTCACAATTTTTTCTGTGGCCTCAACATTCTGAAAGGCTACCCAAAGAAACTACCACACTACAGCGTACATGAGTTTAGTAAATAGCACAGCAAAGATGTGAATTGTCAATGCACCTGCACTTTTTTTAAAGCAGTGCACAATGTCCTTTGTGATTGTGTTGGCAGACAACTTAAAATTAATGAACTGCTTTAGTGCAAAACATGTTAACACGTGCGCAGTAATACATCACAACAGTGTGACAACCTTAGAGGGTATCTAAACAAAAATGTTATATATTATAGCTTACCAATCCTTAATCTTTTCATGCTGGTGCCTACCGGGCCTTTCAGAGGTTTTTGAAGTTGAGAGGCAGTATGAGGCGAGCACGTGATTGGCTGTCATGGAGGTCACTTGATCCGAAAACTCCCAATCGCTGCTTGTGGTTAGGCTCTGGTAACTGTGTCGGGAGTGCACAGCGTGCACGCTCTCGGCACAGCTGTTTGGGCAGCAATATTTGCGTGAATTGCTGCCCAAACAGCTGTGCCGAGAGCGCCAAGGGGTTAAATGTTGTGGCTTCATAAATTTTTTTGTTTTTTTTTGATTTTTTTCGATTTAGTTACACCTGGTATAATTTTCACTTGCAGCTAAATCTACTCTGTGAGCAGCAGACCCGACTGCTTGCAGTGGTCCCGGGCTCCCCAGTGGAATGGGAGATGACTATGGGCTGTATGTGCAGAAAAGGACTGTGAAGGGTAAGACATTGGGCAGTATGTGCTGACGAGGAGTAAACAGGGAAATACAGGTATGAACATGAGAGAAATGCAGAACATGACAGTTGAGGTGTGTGTAGAACAGGAGTGTGGAGGGTATGACAGTATGTGCAAAAGTAGAGTTTAAATGATATGACAGCGGGCAGTATGTGCATGAGAGGAATTCAAATGGTATTACTGTGATCTGTATGTGCAGGAGAGGAGTGTGTTGGGTATGACAGGGGAAATATGTGCAGGAGCAGAATGGTAGGGTATGACAATCAGCAGAGCAGTTCAATGTAATAAAGGATGGTTTAAGGTAATATGTGGCGCTGACCTTCTAAACACTAATCCTGTCTAATAAGACTAGGGGTGAAGCTGTAGCTAATGCAAATAATGCAAATAATGCAAATAAATAAATATTAAAAAATATATGATATAGAAAAAGTTCCAAACTTGATAATATATCCAATTTGCAAATGTGCAATAAAGTGCAATCAAACAAACAGGTGCAAGTTGCCGCAAAAAAGCATTCAAAATTAAGATTAATAATGCCAATGATCTTCAATGTGAAATAAATAAATAAATAATTTCATCCAATATAGCATTGCGACCAAAAAAATGCAATTCTTCTATAAAGTGCTGTGCAAATCCAATAACAATGCAGAGAAAAAACAATATAATCTGCAGATACGTATCTCATAAATGTAAAGTGCAAAATAGTGCCAGCCTTGACACCCGTGACTCAAAAGCTAATAGCAAGCCAAATCACATGAACAAGAAAATTCCTATAGAGATAATGAATAATGAGTAGCACCAGCAGCTACAATATGTAATAAGTCCACTGCAACAGTTCTTAATATCCAGTCATTCAAAAACTCTATAGGTAATCAATGGAAATTTTATGTTGTTTATATAGTGCTCCTCCGTGCATCAATTCATGCATCCGATGTGATCTGTGACATTCGGGGGTGCTCCCCACTATTTCCCCCAGCCTCTCACCTCCAAGAGCGGCCTCCACAGGCCTAGTACCGCTTGTATGTAAGCTGTCACTCAGCCAGTCTCCCTGTAAGGACTCCAGGTTACAGCAACGCTCCCGTTTTCCAAATGGTGATATGTAGTAATCAGAGGAAGAGATAGAGGGGGGCTCCAATGTGTAGTAAAATCAAAGTAACGTTTATTGAAAAATAATCTGACTTACATTTAAAATTATGACGATCGGTGATGAAGTAGCAAATCTCTTCCGATCTCGGCCATGACCGGAAGCACAATCGTGACACCTGGCACTAATTTTAAATGTAAGTCAGATTATTTTTCAATAAATGTTACTTTGATTTTACAATGTCACTATTAGAATCTGAAAGCCCTCTTTAAAAATAAAGGGGCCGACAGATTTCCCACACATAAATGAGTAAGGGGTACCTCTACTCTATCACAAAAAAAGTGTAAACAGTAAATAAGCACACCACATGATTTGACAAGTTCTTAATTAAAAAAAAAAAAAGCCCCACGATATATTGTATATCTCATCAATCATATTGCCTAGCTATGCATTCTCACCATTAATGAAGAACGATGACTGCCAATCCACCAAGAAAAAAATCTCTCTCTTCCATTGCTACTGCTTGTTGGTTGACAGCTGGTTTGTAAACAAAAGGAATGTACACAAAGGCCATGGTCATAATTGATCAGGGATGTCAGCCCATCCCTGTACTTTCAGGGCAGCCGGGATTCCCCTACTGCATACTGTTTGCCTGAACACAGGAAAGATATTCAAGGATGAAAAGTATTTGGTAAGTTCAGCTGTTTCCCATTTGTGGAATCTTCACTATCCAACAGATCCCCCCACTCCCTACTCACTGGCTGTGATAGACAGCAGCGGAAACCAATGGCACCTGCTGCTGTCTCTGAGCCAATAAGGAGGGAGAGGGCTGCTGCTCTCGTGCGCAATACTGGATCGAGATCGGGCTCAGGTGAGTTTAAGGGGGTCAGGGGGAGTGCAATTAGAAGTTTTTTTTTACCTTAATGCAGAGAAAGCATTAAGTTAAAACAAAAACATTCTGCCTCTGGAACCATTTTAACCACTTCCCGACCGCCTCCTGCACATATACGTTGGCAGAATGGCGTATATATACGTCCCCTTTTAATTGCCTAGCCGTGGGGCCGCGACCCAGTCGGGAGCTCCGTGACCGCGGCCGCGGGACCAGCGGACCCGATCGCTGCTGGTGTCCCGCGATCGGGTCACAGAGCTGAAGAACGGGGAGAGGTCTGTTTAAACAAACCTCTCCCCGCGCTTCCTACACTGCCTGTCACTGTTCGGCTGTTCCCTGTCATCGGGAACGCCGATCAGTGACGTCAGACGTCAGCCACGCCCCCCTAGTGTAAAAAAAAAAAACACAACACGTCACACTAACTCCTCCCCGCCCCCTAGTGGTTAAGTGGTTAACTCCTTCACTGCCACTGTCATTTACATAGGAATCAGTGCATTTAAATAGCACTGATTTCTGTATAAATGACAATGGTCCCAAAAATGTGTAAAAAATGTCCGATGTGTCCGCTATAATGTCGCAGTCACAATAAAAATCGTTGATCGCCGCCATTACTAGTAAAAAAAAAAATATTAATAAAAATGCTATAAAACTATCCCCTACTTTGTAAACGCTATAACTTTTGTGCAAACCAATCAATAATCGCTAATTGCGATTTTTTTTTTAACCAAAAATATGTAGAAGAATACGTATTGGCCTGAACTGAGGAAAAAAATGTTTTTTTATATATTTTTTGGGGATATTTATTATAGCAAAAAGTAAAAAATATTGCATTTTTTTCAAAATTGTCGCTCTATTTTTGTTTATAGCGTAAAAAATAAAAACCGCAGGGGCGATCAAATACCACCAAAAGAAAGCTCTATTTGTGGGAAAAAAAGGACGCCAATTTTGTTTGGGAGCCACGTTGCACGGCCGCGAAATTGTCAGTTAAAGCGACGCAGTGCCGAATCGCAAAAAGGGGCCTGGTCCTTTGGCTGCAAATTGGTCCGGGGCTGAAGTGGTTAAGGAGAATTTCCTCTTTAGGTCTCTTTGAGATTGTAGGCCCCACCCACCCACACAAATACCTTACCCAACAACCATACATATAATAAAGAAAACAAGAAATGATGGCAAATAATTTATTGGATTAAAGCATTTATCAAAATTGACAAAAATCTACTTTATTTATAACATCAATACAATCGCTAAGTTATTAGAACTCAAGCTAAATAATACAACTTATTACAGATGTAGCGCAGGGGTTTTGCTACCAAAGCTGCCATGTTAATGATAAGTTGTTCTTAAATAAGAGTTTGGCTCCTTGCTATTTTATGCTATTAAGACTTTTGTTTGGTTTCTGTAAAGCCACACCACAAAGCATTGTGGGAGATGTAGTTTAATGAGGAAGTGACTCATGTGCTTAACTCAATCTGGAAACTACTGACCCACAAGGCCCAGTTCACAGACCCATAAGGCAAAGCCACAGAACAGCCTGCTGGGTAAGCAAATAAAAGGAGCAGCACGGCCATTTTTCGGCTTCTTGGGATGCCATTCAATACCTGCCTGCAGTGAAGTCTGTGTGTGACTGACAGACTGTGGCCTGTAGGGCTCGGAACAGAATCGACCGGCCTCTGAGGAGTTCCTGAGCACAGCCAGCTGGACCAGCGTGTGGACGGACCTGGGGACCCAGGATTGCTGGAAGTTTCCTGTGCTCCAGCCATCAGCCATCTGAAGGAGCGGTGCAGTGTGACGGCGCCGGCTGTGGATCAGACAGAGATCATGAGGAAAGGGGTTCGGAAGGAATCCTATAGCACCTGGGCCTGTTATGGTGAGTGGGCACTTGCCCAGACCAATAGAACACATTGTATGCTGGTGAGACTTGTAGTTCCATGGAGGTTGTTCTGTTTATTCATAGGCTGTGCACAGTGGAACTCTGGGGTTTATCACAACCCATGCTGTAGAGGTGGTATTGCATTAACCGCACAGTTCACAAAGAAAAGTTACAGGAGTGTTGTTTGTTCATCACCAATAGTTCCCAATACACTCATCATTCTAAAGTCTGTTTCTTTATGTTCTTCTCATGTGGATTAAAAATAACTGCAGTTCAAATCAAAGAGCTAGCTGAAGAATGTTTGAAGATAAAGAACTCTTGCCACCCTCAACATCACATCAGGGTGTCACTATACTCTGTGAACATTAAATTGCAGTCCAGGGGGAGGCCTAGAGTATAGGATTCAATATTATACTGCATTGTCCTGTTTATGTGAATGTAGTGTATTTGGGTCTATTGTGTGCATTGAGGCTGTAGTGGGAAGGTGTTTAATATAAGTGCGTTATGATATTGAGCATTTGTCCCACTGCGCACCTGTCTGCATATACCTTCCATAACAACCATTGAATTATTGTTTCATGTACATATTGACTGTTTTCTATTGTCATTCTTTATATCTGAGTTACCCAAGTGTTTACTGTGCCAAGCATCTTCTTAGTAAATTTCCTAATTGGTTAATTGACAACTTGTGTGAGCCTCCCTTCATTACTACAACTGGCAAAGTGACTGGTTCCAAGGTTACATTAAATATACTGTGTAATGTACCATTATTGTGTTTCAATTTACCACTGGGTCTCACACTAATATTACCACATAGGTGTGCCAGAGGGGTTGAGATTGTCAATGGGGTTGATAGGCAGGGTACAGGATTATACATACATCAGCAGCTACTACAGGGGTAGTGCTACACAGAATATAAATGCCCCCCCACATATCCAGGGTGACCCATCCACATAGAAGTGCCTCTGCAGCCAATTATATGCATTATCCTTGGAATTCCAGAAATTTCTGGGTGTTCCCATTGGATCCCAATGGAACACCTCATTGACATTTAAAGCGACAGTACTCCCTATAGCAATGCCTATATTTATAATAGTAGAAAATTACCAATACTATAAAATGGGGCTGGGGAGGCCACAATCTCAAGAAAGGGGGCCCCAATTAGTGCCCCCGTTTATCATTATCACGAAACGTCTTTTCATTTTTACATTTGGTCTGAGAAATATTGAGAACATATAAGGGTCCAATACAGAAAAAGACTGACATCCTGTTTGATAAACTTAGCACTGAAAGAAACCACATACAAAAGATATGTGTCCATTAATAAATAAATAATGTAAGCAATTAATTAACGTGGGGCCTGAATGCTATGTCTGAGAGTTAGAACCATCATAGTTTTTAATGTTATGTCTTTTTAATTACACATTAGGCTGTAAGAATATATGCAAAATGTATTTTTAATTCTGTGCTGAAATAATACACTCTAAAACAATGACTCATTTGAAATGATGCCAGTTAAAACGAGAACACAATTGTATTGCACAGTAGTTTTATTGTTTTTATAAAGCAGCAATGTGTTTGTTTTTGTAAAAGGTTACAAGATCAGACATCACTTAAGCACACACTAATGAATCTTATTCTAAGTAAGCCATTTATCATCCAGTTTTAATTGCAATACTCACAATTCCTCCCAGTTCAGCTGCTCTATGAAGTTTTCTGAATCCCTCACTCAGCATGTATTGTAGTAGCGCAGAAGGTATGTCAAAAGAAGCTGATGGACCACTTTCTGCTGAAGGTCAGTATGCCCATAACTACAAGCACTAAGAGACCAAAGCAACAGTATATATGCAATAAATATACTATAAGTGGTGTCTGATTGTTCTCTTTATATACATTTAAAGCTAACCTTTCTTTAGTTTTGGATAGAACACAAAATTGTTTCAATCCCTGCCAGGTTTTTACATTAGGATTCCATTAGAGACTGAAAGCAATGTGCATGGGTGAGCATTACTCTCCAACATTAAAAGTAGGGGTTTTCCAGATCACTGGATTACCAACAACTGGAACTGGTGGCAATGGGTGCACTATAACAATGCATGGATAAAAAAACAACATACTCAGCAGACGTACCCCCTAGCTTCTTCTCAAGGTTTCATTTTGACCAGAACTGTGAGGGGCAATCTCTCAACAAAAAATAGGATTTTTCATTGTTTGCTCCTAGTGATGCAATAACAAAATTTACATTTTCTGAAGAAAACACTTAAGTATGTTTGCTTCTAGCATGTATTAGTGTATCACTGACCCCCGAAGGAGCTGCTAGTTTATTTGGGCTTACCGTTACCTTCTTGACCTTGTGTGCGTCTAGGGGTTTCCCGAGGTAGATGGCCTAAAGAACTGTAAAAACTGACACTGGGATTTTTATTTGCAAAAAAGGTAGACAAAACACATTCTCTCCATGGGGATAGAGGGTTTAGGTAGGAAGTTCAGGTATTCTTGGAACTGCTCAGAACTGAAAGTCTCTCACTATATAGATCCAGAGAATAGCCACTCACAACTAGCTATCGGATAAACCTCCTCTCACCAGGCCTAGCAGCCGATAGAATGTTCAAATAGAATAAAGTCTCTGCCACAGACTTGGTTGTAACTGAAGGATATAGATAAACTTAGAGAGCCCTCATACGGTACCAGTATCTTGCAGCCGGTCCGGCGATACCGCACGAGTGTAGATTCACTTGGTGTCTTTCAACTTAGCTTCCAGGCTCTTGCTGAGGAACCAGCCTTGTGCGTGGCCCTCTCCCGAAGAGTCCTCCCCTGGTTGCGTTCTCAGTTGCTGAGCCTCTCCACATATGAGACGGCACCGGACCACCTTGGAATCCTCCTTCCAGTTACTTTGCCTCAGGCTAGCCAGCCCCGAGACTCGGAAATGGATGGATCCACACCCCAGACCATGAGGGCCCTAAGCGCTGGTCAGGAGGACCAGGACCAAATAGACAGAAAGATCTTCTGGACCGAACCCAGAAGCATGTGATCTCACTACCTTAAGTACCCTCTCCCAGAAGGCACAGCAAGACGACACACTCACTGGTTGGTTCCGAGAAAGATTGGCACTCAATAGGCCCAGCCAAACTGCGTTCTCATGCTTGCCAGAAGTGACAGCGACACCTATGGCCAAGCAGAACCCAGTGCAATCCAACCAGACTGGTACTGAAACCAAAATTTGGTACAATTAACCCTGAAACCCAACTGTGGTTCCAGTAACATTAAATTTACAAAACACATAGCGCGTGCTTATCAGGAGCCCCGGCGCTGCATTAGTATATGTATTGTAGTATATTTACTGTGAATGCTTAAATTAACAGAAATTATTCTGCAGGAAATAACATCTGAATTTCTTTGATAGAAGTATGTAATTTTTTTTCATAGGACCTTCCTAGAAATCTCACCTCTAGTCTGTCCACCTGCAAGTATAAAAGCTGCACCAGCCCAACACAAACCAAGCCGCCATATAAACGATATTACCAAAAGTATTAGGACGCCTGTCTTTACACACACAAGAACGTTAATGGCATCCCAGTTTTAGTCCATAGGGTTCAATATTGAGTTGGCCCACCCTTTGCAGCTATACCACGTTCAACTCTTCTGGGAAGGCGGTCCATAAAGTTTAGGAGTGTGTCCAGTGGTGGCTGGTGCTCCCTTTTTAGGGGGGGCGGCAAACAAACCGCCCACCACCCCCCTCCCCCAGTCCATTCGTCTGTCAGTCAAACCCCCCATCCCCCATTCGGTCGATTGATCGGGAAACCCTGCACTTACCCCATCTAGGTTGCGGGCCTGCGTCTCCTCCTCGGTGGCTTCCCCTGCGTCTCCTCCTCCTCGGCAGTAAATACGATAGTTTCTCTTCTTGGCTAATCAGGTCTCAGGACCAGCTTCCTGATTGGCTGGTAGGAGAATCAGGATGACAATAGTGAATATTAATACAGTGCTCTGCTCCCCGAGCCCACCCTTTTTTGAAGCCAATTAGAGCCTCGGGCTCTAATCATGTGCTTCAAAAAAAAAACATTGAAATCCATGTGCCTGGCACCCTGCATGTAGATTAGGGGCTGGGCACATTGGATTAGGGAGACGGCACCCCTGCGACCCGTATGGATGGGCTGCCACTGAGTGTGTCTATGGGAATGTTTGACCATTTTCCAGAAGCGCATTTGTGAGGTCAGGCACTAATGTGGACAAGAAGGCCTGGCTCGCAGTCTCCACTCTAATTCATCCCAAAGGTGTTCTATCGGGTTGAGGTCAGGACTCTGTGCAGGGCAGTCAAGTTCCTCCACTCCAAACTCATTCATTCATGGCTTTATAGACCTTACTTTGTGCACTGGTCCAAATCATTTGGTGGAGGGGGGATTATGGTGTGGGTTTATTTTTCAGGGGTTGGGCTTGGCCCCTTAGTCCCAGTGAAGGTAACTCCTAAGGCATCAGCATACCAAGACATTTTGGACAATTTCATGCTCCCAACTTTGTGGTAACAGTTTGGGGTTGGCCCCTCCGGTTCCAACATCACTGTGCACCAGTGCACAAGGCAAGGTCCATAAAGACATGGATGATCGAGTTTGGGGTGGAGGAACTTGACTTGCCTGCACAAAGTCCTGACATCAACCAGATAGAACACCTTTGGGATGAATTAGAGCGGAGACTGCGAGCCAGGTCTTTAACTCAATATTGAACCCGACGGACTTATGCTGCGTACACAGGATCGGATTTTCCGACATGAAATGTTGGATGTGAGTTTGTTGGCGCTAAGTCCGACCGTGTGTATGCTTCATCGGACATTTGTTGTCGGACTTTCCACCAACAAATGTTGGCTAGCATGCTCTCATATTTTCCGCCAACAAATGTGTGTTGTCGGACTTTCCGATTGTGTGTACACAAGTCCGTCGGACAAAAGTACAAAGTACAAACACGCATACTCGGAAGCAGAAGTGGTCGGTCTTGTAAACTAGCATTTGTAATGGAGAATTCACAATCGTGGCGTGGCAAATTCTGAAATCTCCAAATGCAGTGCACAATTCTCTTCTTCTTTAATGGGATAATAACGAACCTGCTTTGCTGGTGATACTGATGGAGTTATTGCAAACTGATTTTCAAAGGCTTTTTTTTTCTAGTGATATCAAGAATAATATTATGTTTTTTTTTTATTTGTGCAAGTTACCACAACACCATTATCTCGTAGTTTTTAAGATCAAAGATACAACTATGTTGGTGTCCCTTGTTAATTTTTACATTGTATTTTTTTTTAAATGTAACTGCCTACTCCCGAACTGTCATTTGAAGTAAAACACATAGCCAATTATTATTCTACACAATTGTTTTATTGTGCATTAAAAAAATAAAACAAATAAAATTAGTCATGCTATCTGCGAATAGAACTTAACCAAAAAGTGCATTCTATGCATCCAAAAATATACCAAATCAAATGATTATTCAACCAAAAAAATAATATCAAAGCAATAACTCCAAGGCCAATAATAAATAACACATTATATCATCCAATTCCGCAACATGCCTGATTGATGAATGGCCATTCAGAAACGAACTGAAAAACACGAATCAACACTCACAAAACTTCTACTAACACGAAATTAGCAGAAGGAGCCCAAAGTGTGGCACTAAAGAGCTGAAAAACCATGTAGTACTTCTAATACGTCACTACGTTCGTAATTGTTGGCCAACATTTGTGTGACCGTGTGTATGCAAGACAAGTTTGAGCCAACAGCCTTTGAACAAAATTCCACGGTTTTGTTGTCGGAAAGTCCGATCGTGTGTACGAGGCTTAAGACTGGAATGCCATTAAAGTTCATGTGCCTGTAAAGGCAGGCTTCCCAATACTTTTGGAAATATAGTGTATCTGCTTCAAACAGGTTCTAATTTATCTTTGTGTATTGGATACATTCTGGCTGTCCATTGCAGTCTTAGATTTTTTTTCCTAATGCAATCACCCTTTACATAACAGTAGAAAATCATTTTTACAGGCTCATTACTTGGTAGCATCCTTTGAAAATTAAATACAGTTATATTCAATGAAATTATGAGAGCTGTTTTATTTGCCCTAACATAGAAATTGTGACATTAAATCTTTCCCAGATTAAGTTTAGTTCTTTAATGATCTGTTTGTCCCACATTTACAAAATAATTTGATGTGCTTTTCAAGTTTAATAAGCATGTCCTTAAACTGCAAATATAATATTATCTAAAGTAAATTATACTCTAGAAAAAGGTTTTAAACTGTGATGACACTTTAAGTATATTTTTATGGAGCTAAGAAGATAGTGGGATTTATTAGATCTGTCCGTTTAATGCATCTGTTTGTTATGGCTGAACACATATTACGTTCATGGTTGGTCAGGTGTTATTTACATCTTACCTTACATCTTCACTGGTGAACAGTATCTTCTAGCACTGTGAGTTGCCGCTCAATGTAGTGTCACAGAGACTAATGCACAAAATAGTCTAAATGTTTATACATAATTTAAAGCCCAACTCCAGACAAAACTAGGGAACATTTAGAGCCTTTTTGATCTTTATTTAGGTGCCTATGGGGGATTTTACCTACCTTCCTGGGTGAAATAAAACACTTCTAAAGATATTGTCCTCACTTTCTGTCTCAATGATGGGGCATGGAACCTCCGAACTGAGAGAACAGAATTAAATACCTGACAGGTGTCCTTATCCAATCTATCTATAAATCCCTAAAGTGGAACTTATCTGTTTCTAAGCTCCACAAATTAAAATGCTTTTTAATTCATTTTTAATATTCAAAGCAAGCTCACCTATCCATTCTTGTCTCAATGCTTTATTTTGTTGAGAAATCACTTGGAAAAACACCCACCTAGCATTTCTAGCTGCATCCCATCTTGAGTAAGGGCAGATAATTCATGTAGCATGTACTTCCTGGAATGCATCAGCCCCTAGCTCAGGGGGGCGTGCTTAGCTGGGAAAACCTCTCCTCCCCTACCCTCCCCTACCCTCCCCTACTCCAGATGAAAGAAAAAAAATCCTGGGATGCATTACAATATTTTGGCCACGGCCAGAAACCAGTGGAAGAAATGTAAAATAAGTTTAAAACAAGTAAATACAAGGCTTTTTTCTCAGAAAATAGGTGCAGGAACTCAACCATGACCCCCAAAACCCCCCTCCCTCCCACACACACCCTCCAAACTTTATCAAATAGTGGGTCTGGTCAAACTTTTACGACAAACGGTGGAAGGGTCTTAAAGGTGAGTTAAACACCAGGGGTGCATTACATACGGATTGAAGAGTTCAAGGGGAAAGTTTTACACACAGAGTGCAGAGTTCAGAGATGCGCTACATGTAGACTTCAGGGAGTGTGCTATGTGCAGAGTTCAGTCTTCTTCCACAGCTGCTTACCTCTGCATCCCCCATCCACATCTCACTTTCACCACCCCTCTTCAGTTCTGACCTCTGCATGCAACCCCCCTGCCCCTCCACTGCCCCATCTTCTCCCATCCTGCTTAAAAGCTCCACCATCTTCCACATATCTTACTTGTGATTCTGTATTGGGCTGAAACACCCAGCCGACTCTAGTACCTCCCTGCACATTGTAGGTGGCTCTGCCTCTCTCACTTGCAGGGAGATCATCCAGTGGGGGGGGGGGGTCAGGATCTGCACTGCACCCCATGCACCTGCATCTACCTTGTTCCCATCCTGTACTGCAGCCACGCAGGAGATCAGATATGTGGGAGTTGTTGGGAGACATGCTGTCACTTGTAAAAATGGACCTGAAGTGTGCCCTGGTCTGCTAGTCGGTATAACAAAAAGGGGGGCATACCCAAGATAAGTAATAGATGTTTGTGGAGAGAAATTAATTTGAGAAATGCCCTGAAAAAGGGGATGGGAGGGAGGTATAGCGCACAGGAACCAACAAAGACCACAGATGAGTGGGCTGCTTAAATACCCCCCCTGGACTCCTCCCATAAATTCACGCCACCATACTGGCCTTCTTATTTATGGTCAAAGCCCTTCAACTGGGATTTATGTGAACCACATAAACACTCCATAAGACTTACAACATGAAATTGACCTGAAGTGTGCCCTGGTCTGCTGGTCGGTATACCAAGAAAGGGGGCAAAAGCCTTCAGGTAGGGGTGAAACCTCTTTATTGGTTTAGTGTTATTCACTGAGCAAGTTTGGTAAATGCTTGCGACATTTCTACCTGAGGATTTGAGATGTACTGGGCAAAGCAGGCAGATTTCCACCTGCCTAATCTCTTGATGATATGGTCTGGAACCCCGTGCTGTAATGTGGCCGAGGCTGCTTCAATTCAGAACAAGTGTCCAGAGTGCGGACTGGGGTCGAAGTCTAGGTTGCGCAGGAAGATCCTGATGTGCTTGATAAACTGTCAGCCACTCAAGGTGTTGGTCAGGAAAGGTAGTAGGGGACTAGAGTTCGATTGCCTTGGTAGGAGCGACAGTAGGCGGTCGAGTATCGCTACTGGGCACCAGATGTTGTTTGTCTTGAAAAGATGGATGTCGACCCCGGAGCCAGATTGATGTCTTTTGGATAATGCAAGGTGGAGAATGAAATGATCTTGGAAGCAAGCCAGGTGATGTCTACACAGTACCTGGCCGGCAGGGCAAAAAACCATAGTAGGCCAGATAGATGTCCATTTGAATGACCAAGCTGGGAAGAAGGCCAAATGGGGAATGAGAGAGGATGGTTGACATGTCTCTGAAAATGGTACTCGTGATGGGCAAGCGTTTGGAGTTGGTTACAGGCTGTTGCTTCTGAATGCCACGCAGGATGGCTCAGATTGCATAGTTTGCGAACAAGGACCACTTTGCGGGATCCTGTAAGGCCAGGAAGTATTGGATGCTGGCTAAGTATAGTCTGATGGTGTTGTGTGATAAAGCCAATGGATTGTGGCAATATGAAATGAAAGCTAGTATGTGCTTAGTGTCTGTTGAAGTTGCCGCGGTGCAGGATACCAGAAACTTGCAAAAGGCATTCCAAGCTGTGTAGTAGGCCTTGAGTGTGTTGCAGGATAAGGATTTATTGATGAGCTGGGTCGCGCTGTTACGGCTTTAATCCAATGTCAGCTGAGACCAAGGTGGGATAAGAAATTATGTTGGGTTAAGCTCCGGGTTTCTGCTGGAAAAATGAAATGAAGTTAAAACGGGACAGTGCATCTGCTGCGAATGAATGCGAATGAATGTGCAGTGGACATTGAACTGATGCTGCAGGAATAATTGTACCAGCCTGCATAGGAAGGACATAATATGGAGCGACTTGGACCTGCCCTTATTATTGATATCGGCCGTGGCCTGGTTGTCGCGACGAAGGCCACCATTTGTCCAGTCCAGGTATGGCCCCAGACCTGAGCGGCTGCCATGATTGGGTATAGATCGAACAATGAGGAAGACCAGATAAACCCGGGGATTAGGAGCATCTCTGGAGGCCATGGTCCTGCAAACCAATCATGGCCAAAAATTGCAGCGAAGCCTGTGGAGGCTGCTGCATCCGTTACTACTTGTGCTGATATAGGCGATACTGACGGTATGAACATGGATATGCCATTCTAACTAGTAAGGAACTCATCCCACATAGACAAATCCGCTACTGCTGCTGTGTCTAATCTAAGGATTTTAAGACCAAGAGGCGTGAAATAAAAGATCGTCCCTCGGGAATAATTCTCATTGCAAAGTTGAGCATTGCTAAGAGGGATTGCAGCTGCTTCTTAGTACACCCCTGTGCACGGGTAAAGTCATTAAGAACTGACATTATGCAGGTCAGTTTGTCGGGGGGGGAAGGCTGGCCTGCATGGAGCGAATGTCCAGGTTGACCCAGAGGAATGTGATAGTGTGTGCTGGGCCTTCCACTTTGTGTTCTGCTATGGGCACATTGAGATTCCCAAACACCACTCTTAACCTATCTAGGTCTACTGGGGGCACGCCAGGCTGTTCGAATAGCAGGAAGTCATCCAGGCAATGAATGACCCTCTGGCACTGGGCTTGGTGCGACAGGATCCAGGTAAGGGCCTGTGCGAAGGTGTCAAAGAGCCACAGGCTTATTTTAGAGCCGAAGGTCAGTTTGGTGGTGAAGTAATATAACTCTTTCCATTTAATGCCAGCACCAGAGGGATGGTTGGATGAGTAGAAGCTTAAATGCGTCTGATATGTCGGGTTTAGAGAGCCAGGCCCCTGTGTCTACTTTGATAATAGCCTGAATCGCCATGTCTACTGAAGCATATTTCAGGGAAAATTCCTCTGAAGGAATTAGGGAATTCAAACTTGTGGGAAGAATGAGGCGCAGACAGGTCGTACACCAAGTGAATTTTATTTAAAAAATTGCCCTTGACAAGCCCAATAGGGCTAACTCTCCAGATGGTGAAAGGGGGCTGTGCGAAGGGGCCAATGATGAAGCCTTGGTCAAGTTCGGCCTGTAACAGATGGTCTATGATGGAAGCCTTGGTAAAATCCTGCTGTAAATCCTTGGATAAGGAAGGCGGCCAGTGAGGGAGTGGGGTGTGAGGTGAGGTAAAACCTCAGCCATAGGATGTCTACCCGGCCTAGTCAGGACGTTTTCTGCTGCATATTCTGGCATAGGGCTTTAGGATGTGCACTAGGACATATGATACAGACATGGAGCAGCCGGCATTGGCTGTAGTTGCACGATCCTAAATTAAAGTTATTACAGATGGATGCTCCCCCTACTGACAGAAAGGGACGTTCGAACTTGTCCACCTGGGGCGTCTGAACTGGGGCCGACAAGCCCTGAGCTGTACCGGAGGTGGAGGGAAGATCGAGAGGGTCGTCTAAATGCTATGTTGGCGCACAAGTTAGCGGTGTGGGTGGAGGACTGGCAGATAGCGCAGAGTGGTGAGCGTAGGCCGGCAAAGTGGCGGCAGAACAACTGTGTCCATAAGGGTCCAATCCGTGCCTGCTTGGAACTGTGTGAGCCTGGCTGCCGCTTTGGCCAAGAATAAATGGTGGTAATCATAAAATGAAAACCCCTGTATTTATAGCCCAGGTCCACCACCTTGTGGAGATATAAGTCCAGCTCTTCCCTTCTGCTGGGGCTGGCTGAACACAGGACATCCCTCACCATTCCAATGGTCAATGCAAACTCTGCAATAGCTAATTTGCAGTTGAGCCTGGGTCCTTTTCCTTGAGGACCACTGATACGTCCCCCCCAGGCATAAGATTTATTCTCTGCCAGATCATGAACCAAAATGAGGAGGGAAGCAAGGTTGATGTCCTTGCCATCCAAAATGTCCCTCCTGACGCTGGCTGGGACCAAGTGGGCTGGGAAGATAGTAGAACTCTTCCCTGTCATACCTGCAGGAGAGGGTGTCAGGACCAGGACTGCGACCGAATCAGGGATGGCCACAGCCGAGCGTCCCTCCAAGACTGTCACTCTGGCTTGAAAGTCAGTGACTGCGGTGGACAATGACAACACCATGGTGTGAAGCTGAGAATCGGCTGTAGATATGGACTAAAGAGATGCCTGCTGGGTGCCAGGCTCATCTGTCGCTGGCGACGGGAAGAGGAACCCCAAGAGCTCGGCTTTCCTGGCTGTAGCGTGGAAGGGCATGCCCCTGCACCTTAGCTCCGCTGTTAACTTGGGGATGGTCCATCCCCTGAGGGACTGCACCCTGCTGCTCTCTGAAACCGGAGAGGGTGACAGAGATGTGACATGGCTCTGGCTGACTTGTGCCCTATTTGCGAAGTCCTGTTTTTTGAGGCTGAAAGTTCAGTCGACTGGAACCTGTAGTGGGGGTGACATGAAAGTCCAGTTTTGTTTTTTGTTTTTTTGTGTCTTGTCATATATATTTTTCTTTTACCTGGGGGAATAACGTCCAACCTGGTGCAGGATGGAACTACCTGAACTTGACTGACCTAAAGGAAAAATGACAGATGGACAATGGTGAGTGACACTATATACATGGCTTATATACATGTGATTAGGAGGTAAATAAGTGTCCGGATCGTGTGACTTTGAGATGCTTTTATAGCGATTGCAAAAGGAAACTTATCGGGGAGCAAACAAATTGAAACCATGAATGGACTTCGAAGGAAAACGGCTTTGAGAATAGTTTGTCTGGAGCTATGTGGGCGGATGTGCCTTGTTGTGACTGGCTATCGAATGGGGTCGTAGGGTGAGCCGAACTTAGGGGTGTCTGTTAATGACGTGGCAAATCAAACAGTGATCTGAATTTAAAAGTGAAACCGTTGCATCGCTGAGGTGACCGGCATCGAACAACAGTAGATCTAGGATGAGATAAAAGAAACAAAAATGCACGAATGACCCGACACGAAGCGCCTGCTGAACCTAAGGTGAGCATGACAGACAACATATGAAATAATACCACTGAACGATTGAATTGATGGTGACACGAATCGGGGTGCCGTAACTGTGACTGACAGTGAACCGAACTGTGGAATATGGGATGAAATGAGGGTGAAATGAATTGAGCGAAATTAAATTAGCGAAATGAAGCCGACACGAATCGGAGTGCTGCTAAAGCGACTGGACTCAGATCGGCATGTGGGGTATATGAAATGAGATGAGCGAAATGATTGCCATGACAGAGGCACAAATCGGTGTGTTAGGCATTGTTCATTTTTATTTTTTGCGGGGAAATTTGTCCCATAGGAATTATAGGTAGTCCCACACAGCTGAGGGGAATTATAGGTAGTCCCACACAGCTCTGGGGGGAATTATAGGTAGTCCCACACAGCTCTGAGGGGAATTATATAGTCCCACACAGCTCTGGGGGGAATTATAGGTAGTCCCAAACAGCTCTGAGGGGGAATTATAGGTAGTCCCACACAGCTCTGAGGGGAATTATAGGTAGTCCCACACAGCTCTGAGGGGAATTATAGGTAGTCCCACACAGCTCTGGGGGGAATTATAGGTAGTCCCACACAGCTCTGAGGGGGAATTATAGGTAGTCCCAAAATAATTTTAGAAAAAAAAATGAAAATTAGGAAATTTGAAAAAAAAAACATTTTTAGAAAAAAAAATCATTTAAAAAAAAATAATAATAATTAAAAAAAAATAATTTTTGAAAAAAAAAAATAATTTTTGAAAAAAAAAATAATTTTTGAAAAAAAAAAATAATTTTTGAAAAAAAAAAAAATAATTTTTTAAAAAAAAAAAATAATTTTTTAAAAAAAAAAATAATTTTTTAAAAAAAAAAATAATTAAAAAAAAAAATAATAATAATAAAAAAAATAAAAATAAAATAATTTTAGAAAAAAAAATGAAAATTAGGAAATTTGAAAAAAAAATCATTTTTAGAAAAAAAAATCATTTTTAGAAAAAAAAAATCATTTAAAAAAAACTAATAATAATTAAAAAAAAATTATTTTTGAAAAAAAAATTATTTTTGAAAAAAAAAATTATTTTTTAAAAAAAAAAATTATTTTTGAAAAAAAAAAATAATTTTTTGCAAAAAAAAAAAAAAAAATAATTTTTGAAAAAAAAAAATTATTTTTGAAAAAAAAAAAATAATTTTTGAAAAAAAAAAAAAATAATTTTTGAAAAAATAAAATTTATAAAAAAAATCAATCATTTTAGAAAAAAAATATGAAAATTAGGAAATTGAAAAAAAAAAATATTTTTGAAAAAAAAAATTATTTTTTGAAAAAAAAAAAAATATAATTTTTGAAAAAAAAAATATAATTTTAGAAAAAAATATCTAATTTTAGAAAAAAAATGTTTGAAAAAAAAAATAATTTAAGATAAAAAATCATTAAAAAAAATAGAAAAAAAAATTTTATAAAAAAAGAATTAGGAAATTTGAAACAAAAAATTATTTTTGAAAAAAAATCATTTTAGAAAAAAAAATGTTTGAAAAAAAAATAATTTAAGATAAAAAATCATAAAAAATTTTTTTTTATAAAAAAAAATAAATCAATCCATTTTATAAAAAAAAAAATAGGAAATTTGAAACAATTTTTTTTTTAATCCTTTTTGAAAAAAAAATCTTTTTGAAAAATTTTTTTATTATTTTTGAAAAAAAAAAAAGCAATAAAAAAATTTTTTGGGGAAAAAAATAAATAATTTTAGAAAAAAAAATATATTTTTTTAACCGTTTCAGCACCGGGCCATTTTACACCCTTCCTTACCAGAGCACTTTTTTGCGATTCGGCACTGCGTCGCTTTAACTGCGTCGCGGTCATGCAACGTAACACCCAAACAAAATTGACGTCCTTTTTTTCCCACAAATAGAGCTTTCTTTTGGTGGTATTTGATCGCCCTGCGGTTTTTATTTTTTGCGCTATAAACAAAAGAAGAGCGACAATTTTGAAAAAAAAAACACAATATTTTTTTACTTTTTGCTATAATAAATATCCCATTTTTTTTAAAAAAAACTATTTTTTTCCTCAGTTTAGGCCGATACGTATTCTTCTACATATTTTTGGTAAAAAAATTGCAATAAGCGTATATTGATCGTTTTGCGCAAAAGTTATAGCGTCTACAAAATAGGGGATAGATTTATTGCATTTTTTTTTTTACTAGTAATGGCGGCGATCTGCGATTTTTTTTTTTCGTGACTGCGACATTGCGGCGGACACTTTGGACACTTTTGACACATTTTTGGGACCATTCACATTTACACAGCGATCGTTGCAAAAAAATTGCATTGATTACTGTGTAAATGTGACTGGCAGGGAAGGGGTTAACACTAGGGGGCGCTGCAGGGGTTAATGTATTCCCTATATGTGTGATTCTAACTGTGGGGGGAGGGGACTCAAGGGGAGGAGACCGATCATGTGTTCCTCCGTGCTGGGATCACATGATCGGTCTCCTGCTCGCTGACATGACGTGGAGCTGTGTGTTTACACACACAGCTCCACGGTCCCGCACGGTCCCGTTGTTTTAACGGGCACCCGCACCGCGCGCGCGCCCCCCAGGCGGCCGGGAATGGGAGGGCGTCATATGACGCCCACCCAGGATGGTAGATCCACCTTGTGGGCATCATATGACTATGGGCGGGTATTGAAGGGGTTAAAAAAAGAATCATTTTTGAAAAAAATTATTTTTTGAAAAAAATTATTTTTTGAAAAAAAAATATTTTTGAAAAAAAAAAATTATTCAAAAAAAAAAATGTTTAGTTACTCAAGCCACTCCAACCAGTTACTCCGCCCACTGAAGTAGGTGGAGGCAAGAACACGTCACACAATTTCCCCAGAAATTGTAGCTTTTCTAGTTTACCTTACTGTCTTTAAACATGGGAGCATGATTTTTAGGGAACTGCTTGGTGGAATCTTCATCTACACCTGCCATCTTTCTCATTGATGACCTTGATGATGCCCAGGAGGAGGGGCAAAACGTATTAACGTACTTCTGGTTCCTGTTAACCATTAACGCACATTTCTGTCTCTGTGGAACGCATGCCATTCAGTGGCGAACTCGGATAATTTTTTTTACTGATGTCTGTTTTTGCCAAAAATCCTGTAAGTTGCACATTGAATGCGCTTGATTATTGATGCCAAACGTTATTTCACTATGAGTTCTCTCTCTGTTTCCCCATCTATGTAGTGTGGTATATCCTTCCTGTCTTAAAACGTATCCCCGCAAGATTTTACTGAGGAACCATCCAGCATATCCCCAGATCATTTGATCAATGCCTTTTTGATCCCAGACTACAAAGCTGAGGATCCAATAATTTTGGTGAGTGGGGACACCAAAGGGGGAGCCGCTTCACAGTTTCAAACGTTTTTGGTGCACCGTTGCACTTTTCACTGTAGCACCTGAGCACTTTTAGATTTTATGTATTTATTAGGATGTATATTGCTTGATATAGGCTGCTAGCGCTGTTTTATATATTTTTCAAGGTATTTATTAGGCTGTCCAAGTCACTGCCTGCATAATGTGGACACTTCCTATTGGCTGTCCAGTGGTTGGGTGCTCTCAGGATCCAAAAGAGGAATCTTGTCAGTGACTGTTGGTGACTGGCTGGCAGATGCTCATTTGCAGCACTAGATTGCCAGTCTCCTGGTAATGGCACCAGCAAGAGATAGCAGACTTTGGAGTGGTAAATAGAGGGTGGGGGGAGTTTTACTGTGGGAATAAATGTATGATTTTAGAAATTATAGCCATTAATGCAGCCTTCTTACTCACGTGTCCTGCTCAATAAATGTAATCGTGTTAATTAACTTTCATAGCTCTACGGTATATTTTTTTAAATATAAATTGATGTTGAAGCTATGAGAACCTTAGTGGGATGGCATGTAACTATATAAAAGTACAAATAAAAGCCTTATATAAGAGTATTAAAATATCCTTGGCTTTTTCTACAACTATAAAATATATAATAAAGTACGGTAGCTATACCTAGGTTACCAGAGGGTAACATTACCCTTTCCATGCAAAGCAGGGTAATTACAAAATGTCATAAAATTTGCATTACGGTGATATTTGTTGTGTTCATTGTGTGACATATTTTTGTGTCCCTTTCTGAGAAGGTATATAACTCAATTAAAACTTCTTGAAGTTAGAATTTCATACTTAATTGTTTTCTTTTTCTTAAACGAGCAGGATCATAAAGCACAGAAAATCAAACCCAAAAGGAACAAAAGGCAGCTTTTACAACTTGTGACACATTTTATTGCAGACATGAAGGGTTGAAAGATTTTGCCAATTAACTTTCTTAATGAACGTGACTCTTTGTTTGAACCTTCAGGAATGTCAGGAGTATTGTTAACTTCTTTAAAGACCTAAGGGTGAGAGACAGTTCTCTGGATGTTATCCTCTCTCTTTTTATTATATTCCAGTCCCGTCAAATTAATAGTTTCTTTTCTCTCTAGGGGAAAAAATCTGCACAACATGCACACATTTATAAAATAAAAATATTAAAAACATAATGTGAAATGTGATATTTTCTTTCATTACTAATATCATTCCTATTATCTGTAAGGGTTTTATTTCTTATTTTAAAGACTAGTACAGTCATGACACTTATATTGCACAACTATCCATATTTGTGAGCTCAGTAGAAACACCTGCATCTAATATTGGGGAATAATAGTCTATTGGCATAAAAATTAAACACCAGATTAAAAGCATTGATTTATTGCTTTCAGATCACTTCAAACTGCCTAGTGTAGCAGCTCTCCAAGTAAATCAGCCTGCTGGTTTAGGTGGGGCTAATTAGTACTTGGAGCACTACAATAGGTTGTAGAAAACACAAGTTTTGATCTCTTTTTTTTACGGATTATTTAACTTTCTGCTGAGTGTCAACGAGAGCTTGGCTATTCAGATACTAGTTCTGGAGAGTGTTGTGTTCCAGCAAACCCAGTAATCTAAGAAAAGCTGGAATGCATTTACCCCTTGGAACATTGCATATTTTTTGGCACAGAACATTAAATCACAGTGGAATATTTTTTATACTGATCAACAGAAATGTACTTTTTAATGTCAACGTGAAATCAGATCTCAGCAAATGGATTTAGATTAACTACAATGAAAAAACACAAAATAACTGATCGCATACAGTAAGTATATACCTCCTTTAATATGACACATATAAATCAATCACTAGTGCAGTCAATTACTTTCCGAAGTTACAAACGCTCTTAATCAGTTCCCACCCGGCCATCATTTTGCAATAGGACTTTTGTATTTCCGGGTAGATGTCATATGATGTTGATCTGTCTCCCACCTTATCCACCACACACAGCTGATTAAAGATCACTGTACCAGTCTGCTGCCAGTACCATGTGATCACTGTGACCAATCACAGAAGATCACATGGCAATTGTAAACAGAGCCGAGGAGTCACATGATCACAAGAAGATGCTGTGTTATCAGTACAGATAAGCATATTTATGATATAACACAGAAACAGGGGAACTTATTGTTCTAATACAGAGGGGATGGGAGCTTTTTATACAAGTGGCCTAACAACCACTTTAACCACTTCAATACAGGCCACTTATACACCTTCCTGCCCAGACCAATTTTCAGCATTCATCGCTGTCGCACTTTGGGTACAGAGTAGCATGACCGTGCATTTGTCATTCAAACTAAATTTTTATCATTTTGTTCCCACAAATAGAGCTTTCTTTTGGTGGTATTTGATCACCTCTATAATTTTTATTTTCTGCTAAACAAATAAAAAAATAGGACCGAAATGTTTTTTGTTTCATTAACAAAACTTTGTAAATAAGTTTTCCCCTTCACTGATGGGCACTGATGGGGCTGCACTGACGGACACTGATAAGGCCGTACTGATGGGCACCGATGAGGTGGCATTGATGGGCACTGATGATAGGCACTAATATGCAGCACGGATGGGCACTGATAGACGGCACGGATGGGCACTGATAGGCGGCACTGATAGGTTGCATGGATGGGCACTGATAGGTGGCACTGATGTACTGTAATGTTCCTGATGGATGCCAATAATTGCCAAACAATGCCTGACAATCAGTGATGACCATTGTGGGCACTGATTGGCATCCCTGGTGGTCTAGGGTGGCATACCTGGTGGTGAAATCCCTGGTGGTCCTAGTGGCATCCCTGGTGGTCCAGTGTGGGCATCCTCGGGGGGGGGGGGGGGCTGCACTGATAATCGATCAGCACAGACCCTCCTGTCAGAGGAGCAGCTGATCGTCACTCCTCTACTCGCGTCTGACAGATGCGAGTGAGGAAAAGCCGATCATCAGCTCTTCCTTTTTACACTGCGATCATCCATGATTGGACACGACTGATCACTTGGTAAAGAGTCTCCGTCAGAGACTCTTTACCTAGATTGGTGTTGCGGGGTGTCAGACTGACACCCCGCAACAACGTTCACCTCAGCGGGCTGAATGGAAAAAAAACTGACAGATCGCAGTAGTAACACAAGCAATGTTAGTACAGCGATCTCCTCTGCTGTATTATTGGGTTCTGACAGGAGGACCCCCCCCCCCTCCACCAGAATACACTGATTCGCACTGACAACCATTGGCTGCCAGCAATGATCAGATGTCAGATGCCTGTTTTCTGGCATGCCCATTCAGCAGAAGCCGGCTGTGAGAGTGGCTTCTGTTGGGCAGGGAGCTGTACACACAAGTCAAAATCAGACTGACAAACTGACCTTTTTTGTCTGATTTTTGGCCCTTGTGTACCTAGTCAAAGGGTTCATCCAAAGAACAATAAACATTTGCATAACAATGCTATAAATGTGCAAAAATTTGATCTGCCTGGGTAATAAACATTAAAAACTTGACAGCCCCAATAATTGCTTGAATAAAAAAGAATACATACAGTATTCAATACATTTTTTTACATTTTTATGTTGAGACAGATTAAGCAGCAGGCATTGCTGGTGTTGGTGGTAATCAGAAGTTCAATTATGACAGTCCTGTACAATGGGCAGTCCTTTATTTGACCAAAGAAGCATAAATTGACAGTGGCGACCCATGCATTGTGGGCGCCGCCCACCTTACCTCCGCTGCCCTTCCTATTTATGTGCCCGGCCTCTTTCAGGACCTATGACACATTAAATATTATGGTCGGGATAGGCGGGTGTGTGTATTTTGAAGCACGTAATAAGAGCCAGAGGCTCTAATAGGCTGCAAAATAGGGTGGGCTCTGGGCGCAGAGCACTGCGTCCTCCCGATCCCACCCTGTTGTGTGACATAGCGGATGAATTTTCGCTATTTTCACATTAACGTTCCTCCCTGCCAATCAGGAGGCAGGTCAGTGAGATCCTATTGGATGCCTAACGCTTTGGCGGAAGAGGAGACACGGCGGAGGAAGCCTGAGGACTGGAGCCGAGCGGACACAGGAGTCGCCGCTTTCTGCCACTACAGAAGAAGAGGAGGAGAGCCCCGTCACTCCGGGAGAGGAGCAGAGCCCTCTAAAGTCATGCCTTGCCATGTCTTTAGTACAGCTGAGCCACCAGGAGACCTTTAACTGTTAACTCTCACAGGACCAGAAGTTCACCTGCAGGTAGAGGACAAGGCAGCATTGCAGTGAAGATTAATACAGAATCCAGCAGTCGGGACATACTTCATTACAGGTAGGAAAAATAACTAGTAAAAATTTTTTTTACATCCATAAACTTCAGTGTTAGCAATGCCTCTCCTCCATAGATAGACAGTATAGAGTGAGTGAGTAATGGGTAGGATATTCAAATATATGTAAAAAGCCTGAAAAGAAAATAAACCTAATGCAGCTAATACCTCTAAGGATTGATAAACTTCCTTATGTTAGATTCGAAGTAGTTAGGCAAAATTTAAGGATTTCCAATAAAAATGAGCACTGGCGTTGATTGAGAAATGGTTCGTTGTTGAGATAATGTTGTACAGCTTGGATACCTATGTTGTGGGGGATGGATGTGTATAATGAGACAACATCTAGGGAGAGCCAGCGGTATGTCAGTTCCCAGGAGTAATGTTGTAGTGTAGAAAGTAATTGGATGCTATCTTTAATATATGATGGTAGATTTTGTACTATATTTTGTAGGAAGTGGTCTAGATAAATGGAGAAGTAGCTAGTCACGCTTTCCATAGCGGCAACTATGGGTCTACCGGGTGGATGTGTAGGATTTTTATGGATCTTAGGTAGATGATAAAAGTACGGCCTTTGATAGAAATCATGTTTAAGAAAGGCAGCCTCCGGTGCTGTTAAGATACCGTCTGTGGCTGATAGGTCGATTATGTCATGGGCTTCAATGGTGAACTCGGGTAACGGGTCTCTTGGGAGTTTTTTGTATGTGGTAATATCAGATAGAAGTCTGGCGGATTCAAGCATGTAGTCAGTGCGGTTTTGGACAACAATGCTGCCACCTTTATCTGCTAACTTAATGGCTAGTAATTTATTGTCAGTGAGTAATTTTAGTGATGTTCGTTCTGCAGGGGTTAAATCGGACTGTGGATGTGTTTTAGATAGTTCGCACATCCTGAGTATATCGGCATAGACGACCTGATAAAAAGTTTGGACGTAAGGTCCTTTAAAAAATGTGGGAAAAAAATGGATTTGGGTTTGAAGGTTGTATGCTGGATGGGCGGGGAGGTAGGAAGGTGTTGTGTAAGTGATTCAATGAGGTCATCTGTATAAAGATCTTCTAATTGATCCAGGGCCTGGAGTTCTGCGGGTCCTAATAGGGAGGTGTCATCAGTGGAAGTGTTGCATATTGAGTGATTGCTACTGTTATTGGGAGTTGTCAGGTTCTTTTTGTGGGCCTGGATATTGAAATATCGTTTAACTGTGATATTTCTAATGAACCTATTAAGGTCCAGGAACAATGTAAACGGGTTTGGGGATGCTGTAGGGGCAAAAGTGAGTCCACGTGCCCGTAGGGATTGTTCGGATTGTGTGAGGGTGTGGTCTGAAAGATTGAAAATTTTTATAGTTTGCACACCTTGTCCTTCCTTTTTGTGTCTATGTCTCCCCCCTCTTCTGCCTCGTCTGTGAGCTTTCTTTTTGGGCAGTGTAGGGGGGTGATCACTAAAAAAGAAGGAGAGGCGGTGACATTATTGGTAGAAAAGGTGGGGTTCAGGCTCACCCTCTGTTGTCACCCCTGGGTCCCAGGCTCACCCTCTGTTGTCACCTCTGGGTCCCAGGCTCACCCTCTGTCCTTACTTCTGGGGCACCAGGGTACTCTCAGTCCTGACCTTTGAGGCACCAGGCTCACCCTCTATCCTCAACTCTGAGTTGCCAGGCTCACCCTCAGTCCTAACCCATAGGGTGATAATCTAACTGAGGCTGAGCTATATACCCTGATTTGTGAGGCTAAGCTATATACTTTGTCCTGTGATGCTGAGTTGTTTACTCTGTCCTGTGATGCTGGGGCTGTATACTCTATCCTGTGATGCTGGGGCTGTATAATCTGTCCTGTGGTGCTGGAGCTGTAAACTCTGGCCTGTGATGCTGAGCTATATACTCTGTCCTGTGATGCTGAGCTGCATAATCCTGACACTATGAGTGGAAGCAAGTGGAATACAGGGGACAGAGTGGGTGGATTATATAAGGGGGGGGGCTTATGAGAGGTGGGATGGGTCAAAATGGAAGGGCAGGGTCTGGTGACCCCCATCCTAAAACTTCACCAGCCGCCACTGGTGACAGGTGTGGCCTCACTTAGCAGCCCCTATGGGGGTACTGCTACATTTATAGATGATAAAGTAATGGCATTCATACAACCAAAGCAATAACAGGAAGAATGCACATATGTCTGAGAAGAACAGTGTATACAGTGGTGTGAAAAAGTGTTTGCCCCCTTCCTCATTTCCTGTTCCTTTGCATGTTTGTCACACTTAAGTGTTTCGGAACATCAAACCAATTTAAACAATAGTCAAGGACAACACAAGTAAACACAAAATGCAATTTGTAAATGAAGGTGTTTATTATTAAAGGTGAAAAAAAATCCAAACCATCATGGCTCTGTGTGAAAAAGTGATTGCCCCCCTTGTTAAAACATACTATAACTGTGGTTGTCCACACCTGAGTTCAATTTCTCTAGCCACACCCAGGCCTGATTATTGCCACACCTGTTCACAATCAAGGCATCACTTAAATAGGAGCTGCTTGACACAGTAAGGTCCACCAGAAGATCCTTAAAAGCTACACATCATGCCGAGACCCAAAGAAATTCAGGAACAATTGAGAAAGAAAGTAATTGAGATCTATCAGTCTGGAAAGGGTTATAAAGCCATTTCCAAAGCTTTGGGAATCCAGCGAACCACAGTGAGAGCCATTATCCACAAATGGCGAAGACATGGAACAGTGGTGAACCTTCCCAGGAGTGGCCGGCCGCCCAAAATTACCCCAAGAGCGCAGCGACGACTCATCCAAGAGGTCACAAAAGACCCCACAACAACGTCCAAGGAACTGCAGGCCTCACTTGCCTCAGTTAAGGTCAGCGTTCATGCCTCCACCATCAGGAAAAGACTGGGCAAAAAAATGGCCTGCATGGCAGAGTTCCAAGGAGAAAACCACTGCTGAGCAAAAAGAACATCAAAGCTCGTCTCAATTTCTCCACAAACACATCTTGATGATCCCCAAGACTTTTGGGACAACATTCTGTGGACCGATGAGACAAAAGTGGAACTCTTTGGAAGGTGTGTGTCCAAGTATATCTGGCGTAGAAGGAACACTGCATTTCAGAAAAAGAACATTATACCAACAGTAAAATATGGTGGTGGTAGTGTGATGGTCTGGGGCTGTTTTGCTGCTTCAGGACCTGGAAGACTTGCCGTGATAAAAGGAACTATGAATTCTGCTGTCTACCAAGAGATCCTGAAGGAGAATGTCCGACCATCTGTTCGTGTACTCAAGCTGAAACGAACTTGGGTTCTGCAGCAGGACAAAGATCCTAAACACACCAGCAAGTCCACCACCGAATGGCTGAAGAAAAACAAAATGAAGACTTTGGAGTGGCCTAGCCAAAGTCCTGACCTGAATCCTATTGAGATGTTGTGGTATGACCTTAAAAAGGCCGTTCATGCTCGAAAACCCTCTAATGTAACTGAATTAGGACAATTCTGCAAAGATGAGTGGGCCAAAATTCCTCCAGGACGCTGTAAAAGCCTCATTGCACGTTATCGCAAACGCTTGGTTGCAGTTGTTGCTGCTAAGGGTGGCCCAACCAGTTATTAGGTTTAGGGGGCAATCACTTTTTCACACAGGGCCATGATGGTTTGGATTTTTTTTCAACTTTAATAATAAACACCTTCATTTACAAATTGCATTTTGTGTTTACTTGTGTTGTCCTTGACTATTGTTTAAATTGGTTTGATGTTCCGAAACACTTAAGTGTGACAAACATGCAAAGGAACAGGAAATGAGGAAGGGGGCAAACACTTTTTCACACCACTGTATATATGTATGTATATATATATATATATATATATATATATATATATATTTATATATATATATATATCCGGATACATAACTAAAGCCCTTTAACACCAATACCTCCAATTAGGCCCTGTTGCACAGTTCAATTGCAGGGGCCCCTGATGAGCTGGTTTGCAAGGTGTAACACAATCCAGCTTGAGAGAACTAACACTGATGCATCTGTGGAGCGATGGCTTCCTGAGGACGCTAGTACAGATAAACTCACCGATGGTGAAGAAGTCTGGAACACACCACCTGCAAGGCAAATCCAGCCTATCTCTTGGTCCCTAACCTGACTACAGGCTATCAATGCTACTGGACCGCTACCTATCTAAATGGCCGTCGGGAGCCTATCCTGTCACTACCCTGAGCTGTTTACCGTTCCCTAGGCTAACACTAGCTAGGAACCCCCCAGACCAAAAAGGGACACTGTTGCTTTAAATAATGAAGTGGCAGATATACACTTCAACACAAACCAGTCACTTGATAGGTTATAATCAAATGAGCTTTGCTCTCCTACACTTGAGAATAGCCCAAATAAATTGCAGTATGCAAATATAGGCTTCTCTGAAACTTTCTAATGATACAGTATCTCTGATTCCCACACAGGAGTGCTCACACAGGAGTGTCAGTAATCTAACACTACACTGTGTAACTCACTGTTTAACACTTGCCTATTTTATTGTTTCTTTTCAGCCTGGATGGATGGATAGATACAGATCAAAATCAGCCTGCAGCACCTTCTGGTTTACAGAGCATGTGGCTGGCCTCTCTCTCTCTTACTTCCTTTAAGACATCCACATATATAGCACAGGAAACAACCTCCTAACAGGAAGAATCAGTTTGTAACAAGAACTCTATGGATTTGCCGAACGGCAAACCCTATTGAAGTCTATGGGAGCCGAACAGGCAAAATCAAAAGTGCCCATTTTGAAGGCTTATATGCAAGTAATGGGCAATAAAAGGGGTGTATCAATGCAATTTTTTTTTTTAAAACGATTGTTTCTTCAGGAGCAGTGATTTTAATTATGCTTTCAATACAACAATATTAATGAAAAAATCCTTTAAATATAGTGCCTGGGTGGTCCCCTTAGTATGACTGTAAAGTGGTGCATCTGTAGTATATATATAACATGCTGCAGCAAAAATTACATTGCCAAAGAAAAAGTCAAATCACATTTAAAATGACTCATGGTTACAATTGCCGACACCTGGCTATTGAAAAAAAAAAAGAAAAACCGGCATGGGCCCACCCCCCCCCCCCCCCAGTCCATACCAGACCCTTCAGGGCTAGTATGGATTTTAATGGGGAACCCCACGCCAAAATGTAAAAATAAAACGACGTGGGGTCACCCCCAAAATCAATACCAGACCCTTATCTGGGCATGCAGCATGGCAGGTCAGGAAAGGGGGGGATGAGCGAGCACCCCCCCTCCTGAACCATACCAGCCCACATGCCCTCAACATGGCATGTTGATGGGGACAAGGGCCTCATCCCCACAACCGTGGCCGGGGGTTGTGGGGCTCTGCAGGCAGGGGGCTTATCGGAGTCAGGAAGCCCCCTTTAACAAGGTGACCCCCAGATTGCGGCTCCCCATATGAATGAGTATCAGTTACATAGTACCCCTACCCATTCATTAAAAAAGTTTACAAAAAAAAAACAGGAGACAAGTTTTTGACAAGTCCTTTATTAAAAAAAAAATAAAAATTGTGTCCCTTGATGTAAATCCATCGTCATGCACACCACCCGCCGGACCCCAAAAAAACCACGCAAAAATAAAAACCATGCTCCGCCTTCTGGGACAGCTGGCTGCCGAATGCCTCTACTCTGCTTTGACAGTTCTTATATAGGGGCCACCTGGCAACGTCATCTGGTGTCTCAGCCCCCTTGTGACGTCACCGACCCAGCATGCACCGGTATGTGACGGTCACACCATTTTTTTTACTTTTCCCCATTGACAGCTGACGACTTATCGCTCAAAACTAAAAATAGTACAGTCTTTCACAACTCTTAATTAAAGTGCAACTATAGCTGTGCAATAAAATATTGCTGTCAATTTAATGCAGAAAAGAGTGAATGTTGATTTTGTAAGGGAATTTTGACTTATCCAATTATGTGCAAGGAAAATTAAAAAAAATTAATTTGCAAATTGCTTTTCCTCCTTTAGTAAATAAACCCCTTTATGTCTCTTCTGCAAGAAAAGCTCCTGTTCCACTTGTCATCAATGTGTCTTTTCAAAGTACACTGACCCGCATGTAGCAGGGTGTTACTGGGGAAGGGGAGAGGGGTTGGGTGTGGCACCTTTTGACCCAGCTCACTTCTCCAAGGTGCACCAGGCAGTGATAGTTTAGTAACACAGTGGTAACATGACTGCTGCTGTGCTCTGAGCACTAGAGGGACTGGTCCTCTGCAGTGGATCCCAGTGGCCATCTTCAGGAAGGCTGTACACATTTAAGACACAGGATTCCTGCAAGATTCGGCAGGCTTTTTGGCACAGACATGATATATAAATATCATATGCTGTGCCAGGAAGAGCTCTTGCATGGGAAGAGATAGGAGGCAGCAGCTGACATGGAGAGGGAAACATTTGGCCACACCCCCCTTTCTAGTGAATGTTACTGCTCCCCAACAAAGTTAAAGTGATACTAAAGTCGCGTTTTTTTTCCTATAAAAATAACAAACATGTTATACTTACCTTCTCTGTGCAGTGGTTGTGCACAGAGCAGCCCAGATCCTCCTCCTCTCGGGTCCCTTTTTGGCACTCCTGGCCCCTCCCTCCAGTTGAGTGCCCCCACAGCAAGCAGCTTGCAATGGGGGCACCAGAGCTGAGCCACAGCTTGGTGCAGCGGACCGGCCTGATCCCATCCCCTCTCTCTCCTCATTGGCTTACTGACTTTGATTGACAGCAGCAGGAGCCATCTGCGCTTTGCTGCTGTCTCAGCCTATGAGGAGGGAGAGTCCAGACAGCTGAGTCTCTCGTGCAACATCACTGGCTCGAGATGGGGCTCAGGTAAGTGTTAGGGGGGCTGAGGGGGGATGCTGCACATAGATGTTTTCTCTTAATGCATAGAATGCATAGGGATTATAGAAGCAGGTCATTTTTGGGGGAAGCCAGAGGACCCTGTATTAGAATGGGAAAGTCTGTTGTGCAATGAGCACCCATGCTGGGAAGGACTTTATCCTTAGTGTCCCAGAGGCTTTGTGGACAGCAGGACAGAGGTTCCATTTATTAGACTAACTGAGCATCTGTGACACTGTGAACACCCAAGCTCTAAAAGTTATCGAATATGTTTATGCTATTGAGACTTGCCTTAATCCACCATTTCGGAGATGTCAGCAAACAACATTGTTGTCATAAGCAGGCAAGTTATGTTGAAGTTAAGCTGTTAAAATGAAACCTGAACCAGACTGAACATTCCACTTTGCACTTCAAGTGCACTTGGAAGTGCAGTCACTGTATATCCAAGGGGGACATGCAAGGAAAATAAAAAAAACAGCATTTTAGCTTGCACGTGATTGTATGATAAAATTTGCAGAGCTTCCCCTCATTTCAGATCTACCCCTCAGATTTACAGCGACTGCACTTCCAAGTGCACTTGTAGAACAAAAAGTGGATTTGCCTTTCGTAAATAATCCCCTCTGTGTCTGTAATGTGCTGCAATGTGTGATAACTGTTAATGGCCTCTACGGGAAAGGAGTAGTTTGCCTATACAAGGAAAGACACTGTGATGGTTTAAAGTTCTTGTATAACCATATAAGGCTGCAGTGACCACTGGCCTGGTAGAGCATTGGTCCCTTGTACAGTGCCTGGAGCTACTGGTAAAAGAGAAGCCTCTCAAGTCCCCTTATGATGTTGGTCTGAGCAATGGTGAACTGATTCTCCAATATCTGAACCTTCTAGAAGGCCCTTGCAGGATTCTGAGGCTTACACAAACCAGCTGGATGGAGCTTTTACAATTCTGACATATCCTAGTTACTAGTAGGAGTCTGGCCCTAATGAGTCTGGTCTCATATTTAGTGTAGGCCACCCTACACATGCATGCATAGCTCATTGTACATTCATTGAAGGCACCAAACCTGAGAAGAAGACTGAGCAACGATTGAAGCACTGGCTCACATGAATTGAGGGGAGGAAAGTACAGTGGACCTTAGCTCTTTTTTAATAAAAAACACAACACATCTGTTCTCTTCCTCATCACATTTAGTTGCAGCAGTTCAACATAAAGGTAGTGGGAGTGCTTAGATAATTGGACCCTGTAGGCATACAACCTTTGGTACTTTGGTACCAAAACAACACCACTATGCTAGAATCACCAATGCTAAAAACCAGGCTTAGAATACTGTGACAAATAAGTAGGTTTATGTGGAATGGCTATTTTTCTACAGATGATAAGAAAAAAAATGTGAGGTCAGCACCTATACATAGCTGGCCTGGCATGGCTAACCTCGGTAAATCTTTGCTCTGCAAATTGATCAAATGCATAGATAAAGTTATATAAAATCCACTGACCATTTGTTATTTGTTTTAAAATGTTTATAAACATTAGTCAATTAAGTTTTCCATATGCCATGGAATGTGTATAGGTCCGGTTCACACTTGTGCGATTTACTACTGATTGCTAAGCGTCAAAAACACTTTGAATTTGCACGTCATCCCTAATGTCATTGATTTCAATGATGGTCGTTCACATACATGCTTTGCGATTCCTCAACGAATGCGATGCGATGAAAAAAAGGGTCTTGTCCGGTTTTACTGCGTTGCGTTGCTAATCTAGTCTCCATAGACATGAGTGTAAATCGTTCTGGATTCGCAATGATGGTTCACATATGTGCAATTTCTTCACCTCCAGCTCCTCCTACGAGTACTGCCCCCTCACTTCCTGTTTCCTGTGCTCTCTGACATCCTGTTTCCTGTCTCATGTCCAAATGCAAAGAGATAAGATGGCCCCCAAGTGTCGTAGCACCATCGACAATGAGGAACTCATTTATCTGGTTCGTGACAGCCGGATACCCGAATTTAAAAACAATGCATTGAAGTGCAGAGGCTGGGAAGATATTTGTAAAACCATGTATGCTGACTGGGAAGCCTTTACACCGCAAGTTCGCAAACAAAAATGTAAGTACTTATTTCTTCATCCCACTGGCCACCAATGTAGGGCATGCATACCACTGACCACCAATTTAATGGCATGCATACAACTGACCACCAATGTAGGGCATGCATACCACTGACCACCAATGTAAGGGCATGCATACCACTGACCACCAATGTTAGGGCATGCATCCCACTGATGCATCCCACTGACCGCCAATGAAAGGGCATGCATCCCACTGATGCATCCCACTGACCGCCAATGAAAGGGCATGCATCCCACTGACCACCAATGAAAGGGCATGCATACAACTGACCACCAATGTAAGGGCATGCATGCCACTGACAACCAATGTAAGGGAATGCATCCAGCTGACCATGCATCCCACTGACCACAACTCCCACTGACCTGCATTGTAAGGAGAATTATTCCCATTGCACACTAATTAATGTATTTTTTTATTTTGGATTACAGAACACCTCATACGTACTAGGTGGCTAAGCCTAAAGGATACACTGCAAAGACACCAGAGAATGGATCGGGAAGCACAAAGCGGGTCTGGTGCTGCCCCAAAGCGTCCCTATGCATTTGGCAGATACCTTGATTTTCTAAAGCCTGTGCTCGAATTAAGGAAGTACGTTTTCCAAGAGTCTCTCTCTCTCTCTGTCTGTAATATGTCAATGTTTCAATTTCAGCACAGAAGCAAGTTGGCAAGAGGAGGAGGAAGAGCAGCATGCTGCTATAGTTGACCTAGATGAGGGAGTTTAATTTGCTACAAGCAGAGAAGATTCTTCATCTACTGAGGTGGGCGTTGACTCAATAGAGGTACATGACTCACCAACTATGCAGCAAGATAATTCAGATAGTAACATTTCTACACCTTCCAACAAAAAGAAAAATCAGTCAACTACCTCACGCAGGAAGCGAAGCAGCAGGGAAGCTGAACAGATGGAAAACCCTGACGACAACAAACAAATTACTTAACATAGTGTCAGGGATCACAGAACAATTAGATGTTTAGCGATGCCCTCATACCATGTTTGCATTAAGTTTGGTACCTCTGCTCAAAGAAGTTTTGCCAGACCATTACTTTAGCATTAGAATAGCAGTGCAACATTGCATACTCACTATGACACACCATCCTCCAATGCACTAGTACAAATCCCATTTATTCTGAGTCAAACCAAGCATCTAAGCCTTATGCCTCTCGTTATAATGAACACTCAAACATGATTGAGACCCCAAGACCAAGAATCCCATATCCAATTTCTTCCCAAAATCCTCACCATTTCCCACAACAAAGCAGACCACTCCAGCTGTACAATCAAATGTCATCCATGGCAAATCAATATCCACCTGTGTCAGGACCAAGTGATCAGCACAAAACAATCAATCTTGGTCCTTCTGCATATCGAAATCAGTCACTTGAAGTTCATTTACATGCCTCCAACAAATTCACAATATGAGCTCCCGAGTGAACCACTGGATAGTCAGGGCCGGTCCGTCCCGGGGTGCACGGGGTGCAGTGCACCCAGGCGCCACAGAGGTGGGGGCGCTGGAGCGCCAGAGTGCTCCGCTCCCTCCTCCTCTCCTCTCCGTAGGCGGCGCGGCTCTCTCTGCCTGTCGCGGCCGCGCAGTGACGCCACGGGGGGGGGGGGAATGGGGCGCTCCGTGGCCGAGCCCGAGCCCGACTTGTTTAGAACAGAGCGCGTGTGAGGCTTGTGCTGGTGGGCGGGAGGCGGAAGTTAAACACAGGAGGAGTCCTGTGTTTAACTTCCGCCTTCTGCCCACCAGCACAAGCCTCACACACGCTCTGTTCTCCACCCGGGCGGCGCGGCTGCACACTGTCCTCTCCAGCTGCCGCCCGGGTGGTTTTAATTAGCCTAGTGGTGGGGGGGGGGGGTGGTTTGTCTAGGGGGGGGGTCTATACCAATGTGGGGGGGGTGGTTTGTCCTGGGGGGTCTATACTAATGTGGGGGGGGGGGGGTTTGTCCTGGGGGGTCCATACTAATGTGGAGGGGTTGTCCTGGGGGGGTCTATACAAATGTGGGGGGGTTTGTCCTAGGGGGTCTACTAATCTGGAGGGGGTTTGTCCTGGCCCCTGGGGGGTCTATACTAATGTGGGGGGGGTTGTCTTGGGGGGTCTATACCAATGTGGGGTGGGGGTGTTTGTCCTGGGGGTCTATACTAATGTGGGGGGGGGTGGTTTGTCCTGGGGGGTCTATACCAATGTGGGGGGGGGGGGTTTGTCTAGGGGGGGGGTTTGTCCTGGGGGGGTCTATACTAATGTGGGGGGGGGTTGTCCTGGGGGCTCTATACTAATGTGGGGGGGTTGTCCTGGGGGGTCTATACTAATGTGGGGGGGTTGTCCTGGGGGCTCTATACTAATGTGGGGGGGGGGTTGTCCTGGGGGGTCTATACTAATGTGGGGGTTTGTCCTGGGGGGGGGGTCTATACTAATGTGGGGGGGTTTGTCCTGGGGGGGTCTATACTAATGTGGGGGGGGGTTGTCCTGGGGGCTCTATACTAATGTGGGGGGTTTGTCCTGGGGGCTCTATACTAATGTGGGGGGGGGGTTGTCCTGGGGGCTCTATACTAATGTGGGGGGGGGGGTTGTCCTGGGGGGTCTATACTAATGTGGGGGTTTGTCCTGGGGGGGGTCTATACTAATGTGGGGGGGTTTGTCCTGGGGGGGTCTATACTAATGTGGGGGGGTGGTTTGTCCTGGGGGTCTATACTAATGTGGGGGGGTGGTTTGTCCTGGGGGGGGTCTATACCAATGTGGGGGGTGGTTTGTCCTGGGGGGTCTATATTAATGTAGGGGGGGGGGGTTGTCCTGGGGGGGGTCTATACTAATGTATGGGGGCTGGTTTGTCCTGGGGGGGTCTATACTAATGTGGGGAGTGGTTTGTCCTGGGGGGTCTATACTAATGGGGGGTGGTTTGTCCTGGGGGGTCTATACTAATGTGGGGGGTGGTTCGGCCTGGGGGGTCTATACTAATGTGTGGGGGGGGGGTGGTTTGTCCTGGGGGGGTCTATACTAATTTGGGGTGTTCGTCCTGGGGGGGTCTATACTAATTTGGGGTGTTCGGCCTGGGGGGTCTATACTAATGTGGGGGGTGGTTTGTCCTGGGGGGGTCTATACTAATGTGGGGGGGGGGTGGTTTGTCCTGGGGGGGGTCTATACTAATGTGGGGGGGCGGGTGGGGGGGGGCTGGGGGGGGGCGGGCTGGTTTGTCCTGGGGGGTTTTATACTAATGTAGGGGGGGTTTGTCCTGGGGGGGTCTATATTAATGTGTGGGGGGGTGGTTTGTCCTGAGGGGGTCTATACTAATGTGGGGGGTGGTTCGGCCTGGGGGGTCTATACTAATGTGGGGGGGTGGTTTGTCCTGGGGGGTCTATACTAATGGTGGGGGGTGGTTTGTCCTGGGGGTCTGTACTAATGGAGGGGGGGTGGTTTGTTCTGGGGGGTCTGTACTAATGGAGGGGGTGGTTTGTTCTGGGGGGGTTGTACTAATGTAGGGGGGGAAAGGTTTGTCCTGAGGGGGGTCTATACTGATAAAGGGGGGGTGTTTTGTCCTGGGGGTCTATACTAATGGGGGGGGGTCTGTCCTGACGGAGGTATTTATACTTAGTGAAGGGTCTGCACTGACGGAGGGGGGGTCTATACTTAATGGAGTGGGGTCTGTACTGAGGGACGACTATAGTTGTTGGAGGGGGTGATACCATGTTTTACTGCACCAGGTGACACCAACCCTAGTGATGCCACTGCAGCTGCGGGCTCTTATTTCCCCTCTCCCTCACCTCCTCGTGCGCTGCTGTACTAATGAGCGGCACACTATGTTTCTTCCCCCGCCTTCATAACGGCCAGGGAAGAAAAAACAAAGGAGCAAAGAAAAGGATTGTGGGACATGTGGTCCCAAGGACTGGCAGCCCCACTGTAACATGGAAACTGCAGCCCAAACAGCATGCTCAGCTGAATGGGAGAGAGAAAGCCAGGAGCCCGGGAAGGCTTTCAGGGAAGGGCACCCAGGACTCCAGAGGGAGAGGGCAGTGCTGAGAGAACACCATCAGAGAGAGAAAGCCACACAGCCTGGCGCCATCCCTGGTGGAGGAAGGAGTCACTGCAGGAATACAGATCTGGGCTCTACCCAGCGGAGTCGCCACGGGCAATTCAGAGTGAGCAGACTCCTGATCAGAGGAACCGTTGTTGCTGTATCGCTGGGTCAGGTGAGAGGGCCGATCGGCCATTATTTACTACCATCTCTTGTAACATGTCTGCAGTCTCTGACCATCTCTTGTAACATGTCTGCAGTCTCTGACCGTCTCTAGTATCATGTCTGCAGTCTCTGACCATCTCCTGTATTGTGTGCAGCCTGACCGTCTCCTGTACTATGATTGCAGTCTCTGACCGTCTCTAGTATCATGTCTACAGTCTCTGACCATCTCCTGTACTATGTCTGGGGGCTCTTTCTAATAGACTCTCTAACAGAAGCCCCCTCTGTGTGCATCAGAGAGACTCCCCTCCAGGTCTCATTATTGTACGCTCTTCCTGTATTTTCTTTATTGGTAAAAGATCATGGGAGGATCCCAGGGTAACGAAGACTTCTTACGGGAACATCTCTGTGTTGAAGTCGTTGTCATAGAAACATTTGTAAAGGGGAGGAGTTGGTAAGATGACCACGCCCACGTGGGGGCGCCAGAAATATTTCTGCACCCAGGCGTCTGTGACCCTAGGATCGGCCCTGTGGATAGTCATATCCCCGCCTGTGCCTTTGAAGCAACCAACACCTGAGCAACAAAGTGTTAAAACTTTCATAATTTATAGATTACTATATGTTAAATGGCACTGCCACTTTTATTTAGTTAATCCATATTAGATTATATTTACGTTATGTTTTATGTTCTTTATGTGATTTGAAAAGATTATTCTAATATTTTTTCATGTCTTCAAGTGTTAAGTTGGAAAATAGCTCAGGATTATGGTGAGAGGGGGGATGCAGCATGAATGGCCATGCATCCCACCTCTGGCCACCAATGTCAGGGCATATATCCCACCTCTGACCAAAATGTAAGGGCATGCATCTTAATGACCACTAATCACACTGACCACCAATGTAAGGTCAGACATCCCACCTATGTGCAAAAATGTAAAGAGCTGTGGTGTGATTTTTGCTATATGGTCCCCCAAGTGAACCACACGATGGAGTCATATCCTCGCCTGTGCCTTTGCGGCAAGCAACAGCTGCCTAAGCAACAAAGTGTTAACGTATTTGAAATTATTGCCTACATGTTAAACGGCACTGCCACTTTCATGTTAATCCATGTTGGATTTGTTTACATTAATGCTTTATATTGTATTTTTTGAAGAATTTTATTCTAACATGTTTTGATAACTTGATGGGTCACTATGGGAAAAAGTTTACCAAAATATTAGGGTGAGAGGTGAGATGCACCACCAATGTAAGGACATGCATCCCACCACTGACCAAAATGTAAAGTGTTGTGGTGCTATTTTGCAATATGGCAGGTCATAATCAGTAGGAGTGTCAGAGTCAGCAAGAGGGTCATAATCAGTAGAAGGCTCATACTAAGAAACAGATCGAGTGAGGGGGAGAAAGCATGAAGGGGCAGAGAATTGGAAAGTTAAAAGGAAAAAGAGTATTGCCATTTCAATGTTTTTTTACAATGTTTGAAGTTTTATTGTTTCACGAAAATGTTTCAAAATGTATGTAATTTCATACAGATTTAAAATTTGAAATAAATAAAAGAAATTTTTTGTAAGACAACTATGGTGTGATATGTCTGCATTGCTTTTCTCGCTTACTATGGATTACATCTCATGTACCATGACCATTACAGCCTACCTCCTGGAACCTATATAAAAAAGTGTAAGTATATTGAAAATCGATGTGTATTTGTATATTGATGCACTGATTGCACACGTGTCAGGGTTATGGATGATTTTACGATTAGGGTTTCGGAAATTAATTGGTTAGGATTCTGATTATCTGTAGTGAGGATATGGTATGGGAAGATCTATATGTACACAACACACCCATTAAACTATTGACACTCACGTGAACATAAAATGATATTATTTTTTTTTACCTACGAAAACTGACCTAATACAAATATGTGAAGCACAGTACATTATTTTAAACAATTGCATCCAGCTGTCATGAAGTAATCAGTGAAGTCATAGCTAACATTTTCCCCACTGTAGGTGCCACGTGTTCCAATCCATGATGGGTTTTCGAGGTCGTGCATTAAGGAGTCCTCAAATAGGTAGCTATCTCTAGCACGAACAAAATTTGTGCAATGCACAGGCTGCTTGCACAGCACCAATGGCATGCTGAGGCTGATTGGTGAGTGGAGAAAATGCCATTTATTGGCAAGTATACCAAAAGCACACTCCACTAATTAAATACCCTCTTTGCAGTGCAAAGTCCCCTGTTGGCATATGGCCGTAGCAGTCGCTCTGAAATAGGGAATGCCTCATCCCCAATAGGGATGAGCCGAACACCCCCGGGTTCGGTTCACACCAGAACCTTCGAACGGACCGAAAGTTTGCGCGAATTTTCGAACCCTATTCGTTATAATGGACGCGAATGTTCGAAATCAAAATTGCTAATTACAACGGCCAATATGCATGTTAATGTCATAAAACAGGTTTGGGGACTCGGGTCCTGCCCCAGGGGACATATATCAATGCAAAAAGAACTTTTAAAAACTAACGTTTTTTCGGGAGCAGTCATTTTAACCACTTCCCGACCGCCTAACGCTGATATACGTCGGCAAAATGGCACGGGCAGGCAAAATCATGTACCTGTACGTGATCGTACATGTGCCTGCCTGTGGGTCGCGCGCGCGCCCCGGTCGGGAGCTCCGTGGCCGCGGGACCAGCGGACCCGATCGCCGCTGGAATCCCGCAATCGGGTTACGGAGCTGAAGAACGGGGAGAGGTTTGTGTAAACAAACCTCTCCCGCGCTTCCTACACTGACTGTCAGTGATCGGCTGTTCCCTGTCATCGGGAAAGCCGATCAATGACATCAGACGTACAGCCACGCCCCCTACAGTAAAAAAAAAAACACAACACTGACTCCTCCCCGCCCCCTAGTGGTTAACTCCTTCACTGCCACTGTCATTTACATAGGAATCAGTGCTATTTAAATAGCACTGATTTCTGTATAAATGACAAATGTGTCAAAAATGTCCGATGTGTCCGCCATAATGTCGCAGTCACAATAAAAATCGCTGATCGCCGCCATTACTAGTAAAAAAAAAAATATATTAATAAAAATGCTATAAAACTATCCCCTATTTTGTAAACGCTATAACTTTTGCGCAAACTAATCAATAATCGCTAATTGCGATTTTTTTTACCAAAAATATGTAGAAGAATACGTATCGGCCTAAACTGAGGAAAAAAAATGTTTTTTTATATATTTTTTGGGGATAGTTATTATAGCAAAAAGTAAAAAATATAGAATCTTTTTCAAAATTGTCGCTCTATTTTTGTTTATAGCGCAAAAAATAAAAACCGCAGGGGCGATCAAATACCACCAAAAGAAAGCTCTATTTGTGGGAAAAAAAAGGACGCCAATTTTGTTTGGGAGCCACGTCGCACGACCGCGCAATTGTCAGTTAAAGCGACGCAGTGCCGAATCGCAAAAAGGGGCCTGGTCCTTTGGCTGCCAATTGGTCCGGGGCTGAAGTGGTTAATGATGCATAAAGTGAAAAAAAAAAAAGTGAAATTTTCCTTTAAATATGGTACCTGGGGCGTGTCTAAAGTATGCCTGTGAAGTGGCATGTGTTTTCCGTGTTTAGAACTGTCCCTGCACAAAATGACATTTGTAAAGGAAAAAAAGAAGCCATTTAAAACCACTTGCGGCTTTAATGTCATGTCTTTTCCTGGCCATATGGCTGAAAATCCTTGCGAAAAATGGCATGGCTACCCCATCAATACCCCACCCACCCCAGCCCCTTTGGGTCTTGTATGGATATTAAGGGGGACCCCGCACCCAAAATAAAACCCTATACCTACAACCCTATATACTCTGAACAGCAGTATACAGGCGGTGCAAACAAGACACGGACTGTAGGTTTGTTCTTAAGTAGAATCTGAACAGGTACATTATGAAGTGTAGCTCCATCCCCAAAAAAAATCGATTTTTAAGCTTTTTGGAGAACATAGGGAGGGGTTATCACCCCTGTAACATTTGCTGTCTTTGCACATTTGTTCAGAACATTTCACCTCACTTTCCGTCCCAATGACAAATGTTTTTGGAAAAGTGGGGTTTTAATTGAAACAAGGATTGGTGATAAAGCATCAGTAGAGAGGAGATACCTTTTTCCCAAATTAAATCTAACAGAATCGAATTTCCCTTCCTAGGGGTAGATTTCCTCTCACTTCCTGTTTTCTCTTTCCGTTTGCAAGTAGGAGTCGTTTGTATGTTGGATGTTTGAAAGTAGGGGCCTGCCGTATATACTCTGCAGAAATTTGCCCTATTAGATGTTGGTGTAGCCATAAGACTGGTGGGCACAGAAATGGGTCCTGCTGTGAGTTAATAGATCAAGATTTTAACCACTTGCCGACCGCCCCATGTATATATACGTCGGCAGAATGGCACGTACAGGCAGAACCACGTACCTGTACGTGCCATTCTTCCGGCGGGTGGGGTGTCCGATCGGAAACCCCCTCCGCCGGCGGGGACGGTCGGCATCGCTTCAGGAGCGATCCGGGACGAGGGGACGGCCAGTGGTTTCTGGCCACCCCCTCGCGATCGCTCCTGGCGAATGAAAAGCTTCCCCTTCCTGTCTATTGTATAGACAGGAAGGCGGAAGTGATGTCACGCTCGGTGCGCCGGTCTATGTGACCGGAACGCCGAGGAGAGAACATGTAAAGGTTAGTGCACAAACAGTACACTGACACCAGTACACATAGGCACACAATCCACCCCCTGTCACCCCCAGATCACCCCCCAGATCACCCCCTCCCCCCCCAGTCACAGTGTCACTAATTGCAGTGATCATTTATTTTACTGATCACTGCATTTAGTGTCAGTGTGACTGTAATAACTGTCAGGGCAGTTAGTTTTAGGTCCTAGGTAGCCCCCTACCCCCCCCTAATAAAGGTTTAACCCCCTGATTGCCCCTAGTTAACCCCTTCACCCCCTTTTGCCAGTGTCACTAAGCGATCGTTTTTCTGATCGCTGCATTGTGTCGCTAGGTAACCATTTTTTTTTTATTTTAACCGCCATGTTTTATATAGGTTCATAAATAGGTTTATAGGTCAGGTACCCCCATATTACAACCTAAATAAAGGTTTTAACCCCCTGATTGCCCCTAGAGTTAACCCTTTCACCAGTAATCACCGTATAACTGTCACTGGTGACGCTGGTTAGCCAGTTAGTTATTTCGTTATTTAGGTTCCCCGTCAGGTTTTTATATAGCGTCAGGTACCCCCATATATTACCTAATAAAGGTTTAACCCCCTGATTGCCCCTAGTTAACCCTTTCACCCCCTTTTGCCAGTGTCACTAAGCGATTGTTTTTCTGATCGCTGCATTAGTGTCACTGGTGCCGCTAGGTAGCCAGTTTTTTTTTTTTGTATTACTGTTACGGGTGACGCTGGTTAGTTAGCTTGTTTTTTATACTGTCAGGGCACCCGCCATTTATTACCCAATAACGGTTTAACCCCCTGATCGCCCGGCGGGTGATATCAATTAGGTTTTAGGGTCAAATAAGGTCTGCGTCGCCCCAGGTTAGTGCCAGTACCGCAAACACCCACGCGCAAAGCATACACCTCCCTTAGTGGTATAGTATCTGAACAGATCAATATCTGATCTGATCAGATCTATACTAGCGTCCCAGCAGTTTAGGGTTCCAAAAAAAAAACGCATTGTTAGCGGGATCAGCCCAGATACCTGCTAGCACCTGCGTTTTCCCCCCCCTCCGCCCAGCCCACCCAAGTGCAGTATCGATCGATCACTGTCACTTACAAAACACTAAGCACACATAACTGCAGTGTTCGCAGAGTCAGGCCTGATCCCTGCGATCGCTAACATTTTTTTTGTGGTAGCGTTTTGATTCAGTCGCTAACAGTCAGGAGCTTTTTTACCTGTGAATCTCAAAAAAATAAAAAAAACAAAAATAGTTGTCGTTTTATTGTTCTCTCTCTCTCTCTATTCTCGCTCTTTTTTTACTCCATTCTATTCAATGCAATGTTTTATTATGTTTTATCATGCTTGCTTTTCAGGTATGTAATTTTGTTTACTGTGTTTTAGTGTTAAGCATTTTTTTTTGTTTTCAGGTGCGCCATTCAGTTGCAGCGCGGATTTATTTATCTTGACAGCAACAGCGTTTGCTCCCACGATACATAAAGCCGCGACACCAACGCTGTAGGAGGTGATTTCACCACCACAGTTAAAAAAAAGAGCATATGTGCCGAAGCATGGGGGCAGCAGGGGGGGGGGGGAGGAGCGATTGGCTCCTAATGCCACGTACATACGGTCGAAATTCCGACCGTGTGTACACGGCATAACTTTTGCGGGAGGATGCCCCCATGCATCGGCATATATAAATGGTGCATGTATGCCCATCATTAGAAGTGGGTGGATGAAGGGAGGTATTCTAATGGTGGGCATACCCACCAATCAATCTCTTTTTTTCGTTCAGCCAAGAGGCTGCATGAAAAAAAAAAAAAGATTACAATATATGTCCAGTATGTTGCTGGACTTTGAATGGTTATACCAGAATGATGCCTGCAGGTTTAGGTATCATCTTGGTATCATTCTTTTCAGCCAGTGATCGGCTTTCATGTAAAAGCAATTCTAGCGGGTAATTAGCCTCTAGACTGCTTTTACAAGCAGTGGGAGGGAATGTCCCCCCTCCCGGATATAAACCGCGCCATTGGGAAATTGGGAAAGCATTTTATCACACCAATCTTGGTGTGGTCAGATGCTTTGAGGGCAGAGGAAAGATCTAGGGTCTAATAGACCCCAATTTTTTCAAAAAAAGAGTACCTGTCACTGCCTATTGCTATCATAGGGGATATTTACATTCCCTGAGATAACAATAAAAATCATAACAAAGAAAAAAAATGGAAGGAACAGTTTAAAAATAGAATAAAAAAGCTAAATAAATAAAAAAAAAAACTAAAAAAAAAAAAAAAAAGCACCCCTGCCCCCCCTTCTCTTGCGCAAAGGCGTACACAAGCGTTGGTCTGGCGTCATATGTAAACAGCAATTGCACCATGCATGTGAGGTATCACCGCGAAGGTCAGATCGAGGGCAGTAATTTTAGCAGTAGACCTCCTCCGTGAATCTAATGTGGTATCATGTAAAGGCTTTTAAAGGCTTTTAAAAATGTATGTAGTTTGTCGCCACTGCGTGTTTGTGCGCAATTTTAAAGCATGTCGTGTTTGGTATCCATGTACTCGGCCTAAGATCATATTTTTTATTTCATCAAAAATTTGAGCAATATAGTGTGTTTTAGTGCATTAAAAAAAAAAAAGTGTATTTTTTCCACAAAAAATGCGTTTGAAAAATCGCTGCGCAAATACTGTGTGGAAAAAAAAAATGCAACACCCACCATTTTAATCTGTAGGGCCTTTGCTTTAACAATATATATAGTGTTTGGGGGTTCAACGTAATTTTCTTGCAAAAAAAAAAATATGTTTTCATGTAAACAAAAAGTGTCAGAAAGGGCTTTGTCTTCAAGTGGTTAGAAGAGTGGGTGACGTGTGACATAGGCTTCTAAATGTTGTGCATAAAATGCCAGGACAGTTCAACCCCCCCCCCCCCCAAATGACCCCATTTTGGAAAGTAGACACCCCAAGCTATTTGCTGAGAGCAATGTTGAGCCCATTAAATATTTTTTTTTTTTGTCCCAAGAGATTGAATAATGAAAAAAAAAAATATATATATTTTTTTTACAAAAAGTTGTCACTAAATGATATATTGCTCAAACATGTCATGGGCATATGTGGAAATACACCCCAAAATACATTCTGTTGCTTCTCCTGAGTACGGGGATACCACATGTGTGGGACTTTTTGGGAGCCTAGCTGCGTACGGAACCCCAAAAACCAAGCACCGCCTTCAGGCTTTCTAAGGGAGTAATTTTTTTATTTCACTTCTCACTGCCAATCACAGTTTCGGAGGCCATGGAATGCCCAGATGGCATAAAACCCCCCAAAATGACCCCATTTTGGAAAGTAGACACCCCAAGCTATTTGCTGAGAGGTATTGTGAGTATTTTGCAGATGTCGCTTTTTGTCACAAAGTTTTGAAAATTGAAAAAATAAAAAAAAATTTTTTTTTTCTTTACTTTCTTCATTTTCAAAAACAAATGAGAGCTGTAAAATACTCACCATGCCTCTCAACAAATAGCTTGGGGTGTCTACTTTCCAAAATGGGGTCATTTGGGGGGGGTTTTGTGCTATTTTGGCATTTTATGGCCTTCGAAACTGTGATAGGTAGTGAGGAGTGAAATCAAAAATTTGCACCCTTAGAAATCCTGAAGGCGGTGCTTGGGTTTCGGGGCCCCGTACGCGGCTAGGCTCCCAAAAAGTCCCACACATGTGGTATCCCCATACTCAGGAGAAGCAGCAAAATGTATTTTGGGGTGCAATTCCACATATAACTATGGCATGTGTGAGCAATATATCATTTAGTGACAACTTTTTGAAAAAAAAAAAAATTCTTTTTTATTTTTGTCTTTATTCAATCACTTGGGACTAAAAAAAAAAATATTCAATGGGCTCAACATGCCTCTCAGCAAATAGATTGGGGTGTCTACTTTCCAAAATGGGGTCATTTGGGGGGGTTTTGTACTTCCCTGCCTTTTTAGCACCTCAAGAAATGAAATAGGCAGTCATAAATTAAAAGCGGTGTAAATTCCAGAAAATGTACTCTAGTTTGTAGAAGCTATAACTTTTGCGCAAACCAATAAATATACGCTTATTGGCATTTTTTTTACTAAAGACATGTGGCTGAATACATTTTGGCCCAAATGTTTGACTAAAATTGAGTTTATTAGATTTTTCTTATAACAAAAAGTAGAAAATCTCTTTTTTTTTCAAAATTTTCGCTCTTTTTCCGTTTATATCGCAAAAAAAATAAAAATCACAGAGGCAATCAAATACCATCAAAAGAAAGCTCTATTTGTGGGAAGAAAAGGACGCAAATTTCGTTTCGTTACAAAATTGCATGACCGCGCAATTACCAGTTAAAGTAGTGCAGTGCGAAATTGAAAAAAGACCTCTGGTCCTTAAGCTGACAATTGGTCCGGGGCTGAAGTGGTTAAACTGC